>JAOSBN010000179.1:29064086-29091115 GCA_027563595.1 Erythroxylum suave
TATAAGTGTTTATTAGTTGATTTTTATGTTTATAGACTTAGAAATTATGTTATTATTATTGTTTGTTTATTTTCTAAGTGTTTGTGTAATTTATACTATGTTTTGATAGGTGTTTTAGTGTGGTTATAAGTGTTTATTAGTTGATTTTTATGTTTATAGACTTAGAAATTATGTTATTATTATTGTTTGTTTATTTTCTAAATGTTTGTGTAGTTTAGAGCATGATTTGGGTCTTAATTTTATCTTTTATAACGTGTTTAATGTGTTTGTGAGTGTTGGAAATCAGATAATTGAAGAAAAAGTAAGATTTGAAGCAAATTATGGATACACGACCATTTTTATACCTATGCATGTTTCTTAGCCCCTATAGAATCGAAAATTTAGAAGTTTTTGAGTTATACATGGTTGATTAAATGACCATGTATCAAACTGTGTATCTCTCGGATAGCAGTTCCTACGAGTTTCAACTTTTCCAACATGCAAGTTATTTCAGTCTTTTGATATTCTGGGGCTATTTTTGGAACCAAAAGAAGTGGGAAAACCCTAGAAAGAACCCTAAAAGCACTCGAGAACTATAAAAGAATGTGAAAGGCTCCAAAGAAGGCTGCCACCATCTTGCAAAAGCATATCAAACAAGGAAGATGGAGAGAGACATCCAAGATTTCCATATTTCCATATCAAGCTCCAAATTAAGTTTTTCTTTCATTCCTTTTGATATTTTCATTAAACTTAAGGTGTAAACTAGATTTTTTGATGTCTATTACATTCCTGATGTTCTAAATTTTAGATTAGGGTTTGTCCTTGAATTATTTTATGACTTTGATTTCAATTGATTCAGCACATAATCGGTGCTATGCTAATGGTGCATACATATACTTTGGCAATAAATCCAAAGAGTGAGTCAAAAGTAATATGATTAAATTGCACAATGGGAGTTGGTGAATTAATATGTCACATGATTAACAAATCAACCATCATTCGAAGAGAGATCTTGTGTGAGAACTTCGTTATTAGATAGATCATGTTAGAAGTAATTGAAAATGTTAAGGAAAGAGTTAAAAATTAAGAGATTATAAGGCTGAAAATTTTCGATTTAATTAGGGTTAATTGATTAGGTCTTATGAGAGAGTAATTAATCCTTGAGAAGATCTAGAATCAACACATATAGGTGTTAAAGTAATCGATACTTTAAGAAATCTGAGATCAAACACATAAATTGATTCAACAAGACTGAGGGAACAAAATAGAGAAAGATTAGTACGTAAGTATTCAATCTTGATCAATCTCAATTTTTATTGGCAACTTACTTATTAATTGTTTTAAATTTTTTATTTAATTTTATTCAAATTAATTTCATGTTATCTTAGACAAAACTAGGTTCAAATTGTTAACACTTGTATAATCCCCATGTAAGAGTTTTATTATTATATATAAAACTTGTTCAACAAGGAAAAATAGGAAAGTCCTACATTTGACGCTTTGTACATACCCTAAAAAGGCAGTGGTGGGTCCTTTATACTCCTAACCTTGTCCACATAAGATCTAATTAGTGGAATCGGGCTGATTTGCTTTGTCTAAGTTAGCCTGATTTAGGTTGCTTTCCTTTTTGCTGATTTGCTCTGTCTGTTCTCCTCTTCACATAAACTAAAAAAAAAAGAAAAATAGTGGAATCATAGCGAGAGCTTGAGGTTGTATTAATTTGAAGTTGGATATGAGTGATTATTGTAATGACAGGTTAAAATATTGTCCAATAGTAAAGTCTAAGTTGCATTTAGTATGAACATTAACGTTCAAAATGACTATTTTCCTTATCATTACACTTAATTTGTTAAAAAATAAATTATTTACTAAATGAGTGAAATAAATTCAGAATTAAAAACTCCAACAAAAATTAGGCTTATTTATGGTTTAGGTTGTATCGAGTTTATTCAAAGTCTATCGTATACTTTTTAAAATGATTAAAACCCCTTCCTGATTTGATTGGCGAAATAGATCTCATTTTTAAACTCAAACCCAATCTATCATAAAATTTTTAAATTTAAGCACAATTTGTAGTTCCTGTTATAAGCTTTTAGCTTATGCAAAATATAAAATAAATATATTTTAATCATATATGCAAAATAAAAATTATAATTTTATAAAAAAATTATAAATATATAGTTTTAAATATAATATTATATGGATATTAGTTAATCTGTAATTAATATTAGACGATAATAGTAGGTTAAGATAATTATAAATTAGTTATAAATATTAATTCAAGTTGCTCTATTTATAGATTTGTGACATAACCCAAATTTAATTGTCAAATTCTATTGACTTAAAATGTTAATTATACAAGAACTATAGACATACTGTCAATTTTAAACTCTTAATTCATGTAACTAAATAAATTCAATTTTTACATATCTAGCTCAAATTACTAAATTTAAACTTTTAACTCATGTTTAATTGAGTCAATCTCTCAATCTGTCTTAAAAATAATAAGCAAAATAATGTAAGAATAAAAATTAAGTTAAGAATTTGGTACATTCTAATCTTTATTCAATTCTTAAATTTTTAATTTCCATCCTAATATAAATTCAGTACAAGCGGTCATGCGACTATAGCAAATGCATAAATTGGGTCACTTCCAAGAATAGCATCAAAACATAGCACAGAAATTCTTGATGGACATGTCTTCTCTGTATGCTTTATATCTCGGTTTCTTATGAAAATTTAACGGAATAAAATATTTTTGCGCCTCTGTATTCCGTGCTAAGTGAATGCATGGAACGAGTTTTGGGCCTTTGCTGGGTTCTTCTGTTTTCTTCGAAGTTCTAAATGAAAAATACAAACTAGAAAATAGACGTTCCCTCTGAATCTGATGATAACATTTGGACTTGCATCTCACACTGCAGCAACCGAACACGTCACAACTCACAAGCACAGACTTCCTGCCAAAAGCTATGTCAATTTCCTTATCAACGCCCTTGTTCTCTCCTCTTCACCTACCCCTCTTTTCCAAGACCCATTTTGCCTACAGGCCCTTTCTGTCACTCAGACCCTCGAAGCCTCTCCTTCTGCTCTACATCCCCAGAGCTTCTGCTGACATCGTAGCTGCAAATTCTGGCTCCGCTGCCACTGTCGATGAGCCGAAGATCGAAAAGAATGCTTCTGGCCCATCTACGGCCGCCGTGGAGAGCTCTTCCGGGCCTAATGGAGTTGTTGCAGAAGGACAAGTAAAGAGAGTTACTAAATTTGAGGACCCCAGATGGGTTGGTGGGACTTGGGACTTGAAACAGTTTCAGAAAGATAGAAGCACTGATTGGGATGCTGTTATCGATGCCGGTGAGGTGTTCTTTATTTTTTGTTTTGCTTTCTGGGTGATTATGTTCTATGTGCCTGATAATCATTGATCCTCTACTTTTCATTTGGGCTTGTTTTGTAGATGATAATGTTCATTGTTAATATGCATGTTTTCCTTTTCAAATATTTCTTGAAAAATCACTTTTTTTTACTTGCCCCTTAGAAAACTATACTGTGCTTAGCTTAACCGAAACAAACTGCGTTCAAGTCCCCACTCTGTCTGCGCAAGGCCACTGTACTGGGAATGTTATATCATAGGGTGAAGAAGTTAGAGCGGTTAGGAAATGCATATGTTTGGTTTTATATATGCTATCGTATCTTTAAAATATATTTACCCGAAGTAGAATATTGATCACATAGTGTCTGTAATATGCCGTGTTTTGATGAGTTAAGTGTTTAATTTATTTTTTTTCTTCGCTAGTTTATGTGACTAGTGTTTCGTTTCTATTAATTGAATCAACTACTTTTCTTAGATTATTCATTGGAAATTAAACAGATGGGGAGCGTGATTAGCATTGTTAATGCCATAACTGACATTCCAATTGACTATTTATCTTCATTATGGTTGTGTCAGGACCTATAATTTAGAATTTACAATAAGGTAGTGGTTAAGAATTAAATAGACAGGTTGTTACAGACATTTTACTGGTGGGAAAATTAGGAAAGAAGTTTTAATGAATTTGCAGTTGATACATGCATAGAATTATGTTTAGTTTCTATAATAAAAAGTCTATTAGTTCTTTGTTTGATATTTGGATAGGATTAATTTCTGTTCCTATAATAAAGAGTCTGTTAGTTTGTTAGTTTATATGGTTTTAAGGTTGTGTCTTCTATCCTTTACATATCGAGATCCTAAGTTCTTTCTTAACGAGCTCAATTGCTTTCTACTTAACAAGATAGGTACATAAGGGAGGAACTCTTCTAGGTATAGGTACATAAGGGAGGAACTCTTCTAGGCTCAATCTACAAGTAGAGCTACTAGAAGACTTCCAACTATAGGGTTCTATACCCAAATCTAGAATCGAAGATCATAATAATTTGGTATCATAATAGTTGGTGATGGGGAACCCTCAAATCATTTAACATAGATCGACCTCGTGGTCATGCACCAGGAGGATCTAGTGAGGGATCAAGTTGAAATGGAAATAGAGAAGAATAAGATGACATCTAGACTAGAAGAACTCATCCAAGAAATGACAATTAGCAGAGCAAATCATGGAGAAGTTAATAATTAGAGAGGAAGGAGGGAGATGAGCAAAGAGTATGGTGAAGGAGGGTATTTCTTACCCAACTACATAAAGCTCAATTTCCGTCAATATGACGGCTCTTCTAATCGCCTTAAGTGGTTAGGCTAGTAGGAGCACTTCTTTTTCCACCAACAAACTTTGAATGAGGACAATGGGGGATTGGCTTGTTTCCATATGGAGAAGGATGCCCACCTCTAGTTCATCAAGTTGGAGAGCCATAGTAATTAACATGGGAAGAGTTTAGAATCAGCTGTAATTTGCATTTTGGGTTGACAATTTGTAGCAACAAGTTTGGAGAACCGTCAAAGATCTGGAAAACATGGACTTAACTTTGGAGGTGTTTCTAGCAATTAGTTGCTTGAGTAAACATCCTTTCCTAGGAGTAGATGGAGATCTTCATAAGTGGGTTGGAGGAGGCGATTGTAGTGGAGGTGGAATTGGAAAAACCAACAGACTTGGCCAATGCAATGAGCTTTGCTAGACTCTAAGAGAAAAGCAAGTACCATTAGAATCACGTATGATAAGCACTAGTAGCAATAGTACCCCAAAATTGCTTTATATTGTACATTTGAGTAAGACAAAACTGGAGGAAAAAGGGTCCAAGGATTATATTATAATTGTGATGAGCCGTATAAGGTTGGGCATCGCTACACACCTTTTTTTTGTTTGTAGGGGATTAATGAACCACAACTTAAACTAAAAATTATGAAGAATTAGAGATCGCTTTGAATGCAATAACATGGGTGCCAAAATTACAAAACATGCATTTGAAAGAAATTATCAATGGCTAATCTATATTTATACTAATAGAGTTTAGTTTGACTTATAGTTTTATTGATGAAACATTCATGGAACAACCAAGGACCCAACGAACTTAAGACAAAATTCCTACTTATAATGGTGAAAAGCGAAAAATTGCATAGTCTTTGAGTTTGTCAATCTCTTGTATTCCAGTTGGGTTCTCACACTTTTTCTTGTGATTTATTTTTGTTACCATTGTGTGCTTATGTTACAGTGCTTACAGTCAATTGGTTGCAAACTTTGGGGCCTAATTATTAGGATTTTGTGATGATACAAATGCAAATTAACTATTCAAATAAGAAGATAGAGTTGGGAGGGCATTAATAGTCTATTTCATATGCTTACTTTTTACGCAACATTAGAAAATGGAGATAAGGAGTTGGAACTTAAATTAATTCTAATTGATTTTTAAAACTTATTTAAAATAGCAGAAGAGTTGCCACCACTTAGGTCTTTTGATCATCACATTCATCTTAAACCATAGGTAGGTCCAATTGCAAATAGTCCATATTGCTATCTACATGCCAAAAAGGATGAGTTTGAGTGATAGTGTGGAGAGGTGCTTAATAAGAGTTTATCTATCCTTGCCAATCTCCTTTCTCTTCTTTGTCTTACTTGTTGAGAATTCACACAATTTTTGATGGTTTGTTTCGATTACAATTCCTTGAATGCATATATTAGTAAGGACAATTTTTCATTCCAGTGATTGATGAACTCATAGAAGAATTTCATGGGGCTAAATACTTTTCGTAGCTAGTCCTTTGTTTTGGGTACCTCAAGTTAGAATGAGACGTTAGACATGGAAAAGACAAATTTTCACTCATCATGGGCATCTAGAGTTTCTAATATTTTTGATCAGCCTCACCAATGCTCTCTTGACATTTCAAGCCTTGACGAATGATGTCTTCATTGTATTTTTTTTTTTATGATATATCTATTCGTAGTAGATATTAGGAAGAACAACTACAACATCTTAGAACTATTCTTCCCCAATTGAGATAACAAAGACTATTCCTAAGTTTCATACCTAGGACATATTATTTCATTGCAAAGAATTGAAGCAAACTATGACAAGGTGGAAACCATGGTTCAGTGGTTGCAGCATCCTTTGCAAGAGCTTTGTGAGGTTTTCTTTGCTTATGGGGTATTGCTGAAACATTTGTTAAAGATTATGGTAAAATTGCTAATTTGTTAATTGCTATGTTGAAGAAAAATCTTTCCTATGGACTCTAGAATCTTTGGCGGTTTTTTAGATGTTGAAGCAATCAATATAACAACAGCAAGTGCTATCGCTTTAGGATTTAAATAAATTATTTATCATTGAATGCTTTTGATTTAAGGATGGGAGCGATTTTGCAACAAGAGGGACATCCCGTTGCCCTTTTAAGTCAAGCCTTAGCCAAGTATCATCTCATCTTCCTACCTATGAGAATGAGCTAATTGGGTTAGCCAAAGTTATATACACCGTTGGCGGTCTTATCTATGGGCAGAACTTCATCATTCATAAGAATCACTACAATGTCAATTTGATATTGAAGCAAAAAAATTATCACTTCTCCATAAAAATGGTAAGTAAACTACTTGGTCTTGATTTCAAAGTTGAAATTGTTGTGGCAAACACATTATCATGTAAAGATCAAGATGTGAGAATACTGCAATCAATTTCTATGTCGTTCTTATTGAAAATTCTGGTTCCTAAAAATTACATCAGTTGGATCAAACGAATTACTACAGGCAAGAAAGATGCTCGTTGAAATTGTTGTGATGGGCTTAACTTCTTTAACAATAAAGCTTAGTTGGCCACTTACTAGGAGCTCTAAATTGTCATCTATTGACGTATTGAACCTTCCATCCTATTAAGGAGAGAGGTTACATATTGAATATAGAAAGAGAGATGCACTACCATATGGTTATATGGTTGGAAGAATGATGCCTACATTTCACAATAACATCCAACTAGAGCTACAAACATGTTTGTTGTATGAAGTTGCTTATAATAACATGCATTTGATTCTTTGACAAACATCTTTTATTGGATTAGACATTCTTTTTTATTATATTTTGATGCCTAGACAAATGTAGTTATATAATACAATATTTGCCTTTATTTGATTATGTGTTTCTGCTGTTATCCGCTTTCATGTTATTTCATCTTTTTTATTGGTTATGATGCACATGCAATATGTTTATTGTTTCGAATCTCTTATTGTTGATAACTAAATTGATACATTGACTTTTAAAAACTGTAGAATTTGTGAAAAATTTCACTTATGGCCTAACCTATATTTTATAGTATTTGATGTATAAACTTTAGAATTCCTTTCAATATTGACCTATGACTATCTCATATTCAAATTAGATGTTAAACTAGTCTAGTGATCACCATAATTCTAACAAATAACACTATTTTTTAGTTTGTCAAGCCTATTTAAATTGATGATGTGCTACTATTAAAAGAATAATTGTCTTTGTACGTTGTAATGCACATAGGTACTTGTTACAATACAAGAATGCTCTTTATTTTGTTTTTTGTTCCTTCTTTGCTTCTCTTTTTGCTAATTTTCTATATTTAATTGCATTATGATGCACATTCATAATTTATTCAATGAATCATCATATATACCTTTAAATTGGTAGCAAGGCTAATGCAAGAGCATTCATGAGCTTTATTAAATTTTCGTTTTTAGTTTAAATACTAGGATAATGATATATTTAGTTGTTCCACTTAGCCAAAATTTTCAATCTAGTTGATAGAAAGCTCTAGCTTAGTATACTAGAGACAAGTATATTATTGAATATAACCAATGTTTAACACTGCTATTACAAAGATAGTCCGCAGACCACTTCCTATACCAGAGCTAGAAATGCTCCTCAGGGAGAATATGGATTCTCTCTGCCTAGAATATCACTGCTTGTTCTGCCTGCCTATCTTCCTCTTTCCTTTCCGCATAAAACTAGACCTCTATCCATTCTCTCCTTATTTTGTTATGCCAGCTCATCTATTACTAACTGACTAACTAACTTCCCCCTCTACCCGCTTTCTTTCTCCTCAAGTACACTTTCCATATCCTAGGTTCATTCCCCTTTTTGTCCCCACCCCTATCCGTCCTAACACTGCTCTCCTCTGGAAGAACAACCTTGTCCTCAAGGTTGTGTTGAGGAAATTGGCTGCGAATAGTCAGTTCATCTTCCTATGTAGCGTTCTCCATAGGTTTGCCTTTCCATTGGATCAACCATTGGCGGATTGAAGTCCTTGCCTTGGTGATTTCTCTGCTAGCTAACACCTTTTCTGGTTCAATTATATCCTCCAATTCCACCTCCAGCCTGTCAGGTAGATTAGTTTCCACTGAATAGTTTCGCACCGCCTTCTTGAGTTGGGATACATGAAATACTAGGTGAATCCTGGACTGTGGGGGTAATTTGAGCTTATAGGTGACAGCCCCTTACTTTTCCACAATCTGAAATGGGCCAAAGAATCTGGTTGATAACTTCGGATTAATCCGCCTGATCACCGACAATTGTTTATGGGGGCGAAGCTTGAGGAAAACCCACTCTCCCACCTAAAAAGTTTGCAGAGTCCTTTTCTTATCTGCATGTTTCTTCATCTGCTACTGCGCCCTGATCAGATTATACTTAAGTTGATTCAATGCTTCATCTCTATCCAATAATTCGCTAGCCACAGCCTCTACTTTCGTTTCCCCTTGTGAGAATCGCACCAATGGAGGAGGTTTCCTACCATAAACCACCTCAAAAGGGGTTGAACCCATAGATATGTGGAATGTGGTGTTGTACCACAATTCTGCCCATGCAATCCAAAAAGACCATGTTCTAGGCTGTTCTGAAGCGAAACACCTCAAGTAAGTCTCCAAACACCTGTTTAGGACTTTCGTTTGTCCATCCATTTCTGGATGGTAAGTGGAACTCATTTTCAGCCGTATATCCTGCAAACGAAATAACTCTCTCCAAAACACACTAACAAATAGGGGATCTTGGTCACTAATGATGGATTGTGGTATGCCACGTAATCAAACCACTTCTTTGACAAATACTTCAGCCACAGTCTTTGCAGTATATGGGTGTTTTAGTAGGATGAAGTGGTCATATTTAGATAATCTGTCCACCCACCACCACCAGCACAGCTTTATATCCTTAGACTTAGGAAGTCCGGTAATAAAATCCATCGCAATGTCTTCCCACACCCGATTCGGAATGGGCAAAGGTTGTAGTAAACCTGCAAGGGATACGGCAGCATATTTCTGCCGCTGACAAGTGTCACAAGATTTTACAAATTCCTGAATACACTTCTTCATGCCGATCCAATACAAATTACTTGCTATCCGTCTATAGGTTCTTAGAAAACCAGAATGTCCTCCCATTGGAGATGAATGAAACTCCTTTAAAAGAATTGGGATGTACACCGAAGAAGCTGAAATCACCACTCTCCCATTGTACATTAAGACTCCTTGTTGCCACACAAACCCAGGTCTAGAATGAGGATTCTGCTACAGGTCCTTAATAATCCCACATAACGTAGAGTCTTGCTGTACCTCCTGTTGTAGATTTCGGCCGTCCATCCATTGTGGGTAAGAGATGATAGTGTTCAGCTCTCCTTCATCATAGATCCTTGATAATCCGTCAGCTGCCTTATTTTTCGGGCCAGGTTTATAAACTACCTCAAAATAATAGCCTAAAAGCTTAGCCATCCAACATTGCTGATCTGTAGTGGTCACCCTCTGTTGTAAAAAGTGTCGAATACTTTTCTGATCCGAAAACACCACGAAGGATCTTCTAACAAATAATGATGCCAATGGTGCACAGCTAACACCAAGGCCATTAATTCTTTCTCATATGCCGATTTGGAAAGATTCCCCTCCGAAAGTGCCTTACTATAGTAGGCTATGGGCCTTCTATTTTGCATTAACACCGCACCCACTCCTTTTCCCGAGGCATCACACTCAATCTCAAAGGGTTGTTCAAAATTAGGAAGAGCTAATACTGGCGATGTAGTCAATATCTTCTTTAAAGCCTCAAAGGACTCTAAGGCCCTTGCATTCCAATGAAATCCTTCTTTCTTTGTCAAATCTGTGAGCGGTTTAGCTATTTGACCGTAATTCATGATGAACTTACGGTAATATCTCGTCAACCCAAGGAAACCCCTCACTCCTGTAACATTTCGAGGAATGGGCCACATTACCACACTCTAAATTTTGGAGGGATCCACTGCTACTCCCTCACCGAAAATAACATGACCTAAGTGGTCAACCGAGTGTCTCCCAAAAGTGCACTTTGCTTTATTCACCACAAACTTATTCTGTTTTAATACCTCCAACACATTGGACAGATGTAGCAGATGAGTACTCCAATCAGCACTATACACCAGAATATCATAAAAAAAAAACCAGAACAAACTTTCAAAGGAAAGGTCTGAAAATGTTGTTCATTGTTGATTGGAATGTGGCCGGTGCATTGGTCAATATGAACGGCATTACTAGAAACTCATAGTGACCATCATGTGTTCAGAAAGCGGTTTTGTGAATATCACCCTCCATAACTCTGATCTGATGATACCTCGATTTAAGATCTAGCTTAGAGAAAAAATAAGCTCCGTGCAACTTATCTAAAAGTTCATCCACTACAGGAATGGGGTATTTATCTGGTATTGTAATCTTGTTTAAGGCCTTATGGTCTACACACATTTGCTAGGACACATGTTTCTTTTTAACCAGAATTACGAGACTGGAATAAGCACTTGAACTGGGTCGTATAATTCTTAATTGTAGCATCTTCCCGAGTCTGTTTCTCAATCTCATCTTTATGATGATGAGGGTATCTATAAGGTCTTACATTGATTGGACCTTGTCCTGGTTGTAAGACAATAGAGTGACATTGATTCCTTCGGGGAGGTAACCCTTGGATCTCTCGGAATACCTTTGGAAATCTATTCAGGACTTGATTCAGCTCCTGCTGCTCTCTACTGTCCAATTGCATCAGATGTCTTCCCTTGTTTCCGTCGGAATCCACTGGCGGAACAACATTCTATAAACTTGCCAATAGACCATGCAAAGGTACTGGACCTTTGTCACACAATTTCCCTTTTTTTTGTGTCGTCTTGTTGTCAGCCTTACCACACAATTCCACAGTTTGACCCGCATATTGGAACTGCATTGTCATGTCCTTCCAATCCACTATGACTTTCCCCAGAGTCTACAACCAAGCAACTCCCAAAATTACATCCACTCCTCCCAAATCCAACATATACGCCTCTATCTTCAAGTCCAGCTCCCCTAGCCGAATAGGAACTCCTATACATCTCCCTTTTGTCATCACCTTGTGACCATCACCCAACCTGATTCCCAAAGGTTTGGTAAGCTCTGTAGTTAATCCCAAACCAGTAGCCAATTCGGGGGATATGAAATTGTGGCTAGCTCCACTATCCACCAATACCACAATGGGAACCCTGAAAATTTTGTCCTTCCAACCTCATGGTCTTGGTTTCAGACATCAGTGCATTATGCATTCCGAAGACCCCTATGATCCTACATTCCAGCGCCACGTCATCTTCTTCTTCTTCCTCCACCTCCATTGCGATTATTTCTCCTTCTTTGTTTAACGTCTCATTTTCGTCCAAAACCAGTAGTCGGAGCTGTCTCTCGGCTCACTGGTGCAACGGATGAAACTTCTCTCCACATGATGTTGGCAAAATAGCCACATGGATGACATGTCAACTTATTATCTTGTACTTGACATTGTGAGGTTATCAAGACATGTGGTCATGTGATGTCATCATGATGCTAACATGTCCATGTGTAGACGATGCACCAACATTTCTAATTGGCACAATAGTAGGTACTAGTGGCATTGTGGGATTCATAATACATGTGGACTAAAACTCACATGAATTCCCAAGTAAATATTCTTACTTAGTTCAAGGTACACGATAGAGAAATTAGTATTAGTAAGAGGATCCAATTGAGAAATCATTAAATTGGTCTAGCATCTATGTATTGACAACCATGGGTGGAGCCATGTAGGTTCCAATGGGGGCAACCTATAGCGGAGCCATGTAGGTTCCAATAGGGCAGCCTATCTTCCATTTTACCATATTCTTGCTTTCATATGAATTGCTCACCCCCCTCCACCCACCCCTCCCCCCTGCCCCGCCCCAAACAACTCAACTTCCATTGTGCCATTTTTCTTTTGTTTTTATATTAGTTACTTGCATGATTTGTTCATTCCTTGATAAGTCGAGTTTACTGTTGTTAATGATTTTCTTCGTTGTTTAGAGTTGTGATATTTTCATTCAATAAAATGTCACAATCATTTATTTTTAAGATTATGAACATAAATTTTTGAATTATGGTATTTACTTCCCCATCTCTGGTGACTTGTTACCTTGTTTAATGATATGAAAGATATTTTCATTGCATAAAAACTATATAAGCATTCAAAGCATAAATTTGTGAGTTATGGTATCTATTTTGTAAGTTAGAAGAATTTTGAATTTCATTTTCATAAAGAATCATAATATGTTAATGCTTTTAACCATCATATGGGTATTACCTTTCCTCTTTAAAAAACCGTTTAAACTTAATTTTCTATTTTTGATTATGTAATTGCATTATTTTATTTTGACACTTTTGAATATATATATATATATTTTATTACATTTATATTCTTAAACAATTATATTCATATCTGTAATATCGAAGCAATTTGCATTAATATTTTTATTAAGAAATATGATATAATTTAGTTCATCCTGAAAAATTTTCATAATTGTGAGGGGTAAGATTTTTCACTCTTTACAAAATCATTTATTCTTCTTTTTTTGATTGTTAATAATTTTCAAATGTTATACAAAAAATCCCCCCACTGAAATCGCTGTCTAGTTTTGTCCCTGCCGACAACAACAGTAAGCATTAACTAAACCCTAACCTTAATCCCAAGCATTAAAAAATTATGAGGGATTTAAATATTCCATTTGAAATTATAATGGAAAATGAGATTTAAGAACTGAGTAAAAATGAATATCAAATCTAATATCTCTAACTGTTTTGTTCAACTCCCATCATTCTTGTCTATATCCACATAACTTGTTATCCTTACCATGATCGTTTTTGACCATCCACTTATTTGAACATCTATTCCCATGAATATTGATACATGCTTGATAGTGATCTTGAACAATATTTTTGTTTCGTGAGGAACCCGTGAACATGTTAAACAGCAATATGCTGTTAATGCCTATCAAACCTGAGCTTGAACTTGAATCAGTTTCAGTTACAGTTTTTCCACTTAGACAAGTGTACAGGACATGCAACGAATCTACTTGATTTATATTTATTTAAATTTTAAATCTTGTTTTCCTATTTAAGTGATTAAGATCTTTAGGAATTTGAATTTTGAATTTGATTCTCTATTATCAGATATTTAGGAAGATTTCTAGGAAGTTTATTTTGATAACTTTGTTATTTTTCTCTTTTTAAGAGCTGGCTGCTGGAGTAAAGGATAGGTTGGATTTCGTATTTATCTTATTTGTAATGCAGAGTTCTCTATAACTTCCTGGGAAGGAAACTTTCCGAACTTCGAGCCCAACCTGATATATTAGGATTTCAGGGTGCTTGTACTAGTGGTTAAATTCAGGGATGAAGTTTGTAATAGAACATGTTTGGAAATGTTGCAAATTCTACCAAACATATTAAGAAACTGTGTAGTAACAGTTCGTCCCATTCAGGTGAGCATTATTGTTCATGTTAAATGAAAAAAGTTGAAAAGGTGTGTGTGTTTCGAGAGTACAAAGGTTGTACCTTTAGGCATCAACCTAATAATAATTCAACTTACGAAAGTTCTTGCAAGAGTTTATCAACTAAGTGTTAGAATAGATGCTTAGATGCTCAATAAGCACAGCACCATGATCGTGGTTATATATCCCCAAGAGATAGAATAGATCCTTAGATGCTCAATAAGCAAAGCACCATGGTTGTGGTTGTCGTAGCGTAGTAAATCCCCAAGAAGTCAAATTATGTCATGTTATAACATATGATCATCTTGTAACATAATCACGGTTGCTGCAACATGGCAAAGCACTATGATCATGATAACATGATTGGTATCTTGTTGAAGATATCCAGCATGAGAAGAAGCAAAAGCAGCAACACCGACATAACCACCATGACCACCATACTTTACTAACACTAGTTATCCTAAAATCAAACGAATTGCTGTAACAGAAAATGTCCATGTATATATATTTTTAGTTATATAATTGGAGCAGTAGTAGAGTAGTGACTTGGTTGTGGTTGTTGTTAGTAGGGATAGCAAAAGGTGGTCCGAATCCAACCATCTTTTTTTCCTCTCTTGGTCCCAACCAGGGGTCAGGGTACTCTACTTGAGTTCGATGGGGCTTTGGGCTGCTTAAAGCCCTCCCAGGCCCAATCCTTCAATCATTCTCATCAAGACCTCTCTATTTGGAGCTCCCTTTTCTCTTCCTCTGTTGCAACTCCTCCAAAAGCTATTAGTTGGAAAATCAAAACAATAATAGTGATACGCACATTGGATTCTAAATGTAGATTGATGAATTTGCTGCTGACCGGAAACCCACCCCACCAGAAAAGAATTAAAATGCATGAAAGAAATTCGAAGGAAACAGAAAAAATAGGACGTCCAAGATGAGGAAAAGACCTTATATTTGTCTAGTTATCCACAGAAAGAGGAAGAAACAACAGAGTAAATGCCATTGTAGCAACACTCAGGCTAAACAAAATAGATGTGTAGGTTCAAATTCATCTACGTTTAGATTCTAGCTTGGATGGAAGAGTAGTGAGACAAGAGAAAAGAGCTGAGAGCAGTAGCAAGTCAGAGACGAGAGACCAGCAGGCAACGTAGGCAATGAGCAAGGGCATGTTTTTTGGATTTAATTCACACAAAACTACATCATTTTGTTACATTTACAATACGACGTCAGAGACGAGAGCAGCAAGCAACATAGACAAAGAGCGAGGACATGCTTTTTTTAGTTCACACAAAATTACGTCATTTTGTTACATTAACAAAACAACATCATTTTGTGTTATGTGAGGGGTTTGGCCTTCATGCTGGGCTGGGCTGGGCTATAAATGTCAAGTTTGAACTTTCAAAAATGAAAAAATCCTGAGACCGATCAACCCAGGTCGAGCTGTTGACTTCAAGCTAAGCTAGTCTGGGTCAAACTATATTAGCCATTCCTGGTTGTTAGATCTAGTATTATTTTATATACCCACCACTTGTCCTTACTTTTTAGGTTACTTCCCTATTAAATCTTGTAGTAAGTGATAATAAGGATTTTCTGTTAGAAACTTGTTGCTTGTCTATAAATAGAGGTTTTGCAGCACAAAAAAGAAGTTTTGTGTTCTGAATTTTTTATTGAGGGTGTATTTGTCATAAGTCCTAATTGTTCCGATCACAATCATAGTTGTATTTTTTTGAAACTTGTTTCCTGAAACCTTTCTCTAAATCAAAGGCCGTAAAACTCAATTATTGTTGTAAGTTACAGTAACTTGCTCACTGTTTAATCTAAAGATGGTCCTTTTTCTTTTCAATATCAGGATAATCAGTTAAAGTACCCTTTTCCTTATCAGATACGATGCTTCTGCTTGTTTTACATAATGTGTTTCTTTCCTTCCTCTGTTTTTTCTTTTTATCTGATGATCCTTTAAATTCTCTGAGCATATATTTATCTTTTGGTCATAGTTTTGATTGCTACCAATAGTTAGTTTTACCTCATAGGTAAACAATTATTGTTCTCTAGTCACCTAATATCTTTCTAAACTAATTTTTTTAAAAATAATTCTAGGATATCATTCATCTGATGTGGAAAAAATGAACAAATTAGAAAAAAGAAAAATATATAGAATAGCAATTGCAGGTTCTTTTGTGTAAATTGGCACTTGCAGTTTAGAATCATATATGATAATGTGGTTTGGCTGTGTTCGAAACCAGTAGAATGAGGTTGTGTTATGTGAAATATTATAATCATACCCACCCTTAGGATCTAACTTTATTTGCCTTTTTTTATAGTAGAGATAAAGAACAAAAGTTTCTGGTATATCTTCAACTTTCTTCCTCCTTTTCAAATTTGCAGTATAGGTTTCTTTGGAGGCATTAGTGTATAAAAAGCAAGTTTGATACTGCTGGTATTATAAAGACTACAATCTTTTTTGGAGCTCATGCAGTTTTCCATCAGTTCCTGTATACTCCCTATTGATTGTTTATTATTTGGGGACGCTGTTGCTTAACTCGGAACTGTTGGACATATTTTATGGTCCAACTCTTGGGATTTTGATCTTGCATTTAAACGTTAGCTGTGTGGAGGGTTGCTGTTTATGTTCTTAGTTGGAACATACAGATAAGTATGCTGCCAATGTGAAGTCAGTTAACAAATATGAAGCTGGAGACTACTTTTTTTTTTTCAGTCAAGTTGTTTCCACGTACTTGTAGGATGACATGGTATCTGATAGACATGCGTAAATATTTCTTCAGAGGTTAGACGGAGAAAATGGCTTGAGAGGAACCCAGAAACAACAAGTAATGATGATCCTATTGTTTTTGATACATCAATTATACCATGGTGGGCGTGGATGAAAAGGTTCCATCTGCCAGAAGCAGAACTACTGAACGGTTTGTGAAGATATGAATCATTGCAATGTACACAAGTAAACAACCTTCTTCGATGGTGCCAAAGTAATTTAGCATTTCATTATACGCAGGTCGAGCCGCAATGATAGGCTTCTTTATGGCTTATCTGGTGGATAGCCTGACTGGTGTTGGTCTTGTTGACCAGATGAGCAGCTTCTTCTGCAAGACACTATTGTTTGTAGCAGTAGTAGGTGTACTTCTGATCCGGAAGAATGAAGACATAGAAAACCTTAAACAGCTACTGGAAGAGACAACCTTCTATGACAGGCAATGGCAAGCAACTTGGCAAGACGAGACCTCTAGCAGTGCCAAGAAAAATTAGCTGCAGGTCATCAATTACTTTCAACTCTTATTCATATTTTCTTTTAAGTAATCCTTGTGCTAATAGTAATGCCGATTGAAGTTCCAATTCCACTCTAACCTAAGCTACTATAAGTCTACATGTATGTTGAATTACGTTGTCCTTCAATTGTCATACGCGTGTTAGAATTTGAGGGTTAAATGTGGATGAGAAACGTGCTTCTACTGGTCTGTTTCCTTGGGCTCTGATTGACCGCATTCCCATCTAACCCGTTTGTTGAAAGTTGTTAATTTATCCTGCCAACTTTAGTGACATGAACATTCTTATCCTTTTAGCTTTTAGGAGTTGTTTAACCAACTTTAATAGACTCGGGCTCTTGGCATTATTCACCATAATTGTATGGAAAATTTTGGGGGATGTGGCCTTAGAATGCCACTTAATCCACTAGAAGACATATTCAAGCCATGTTCTGTTTTAAAAAGGCAAGAAATTTTGGAAAGGAAAATTCTGACACATTTTCTAAGTTTCACGGACTCGTTTTGGAGATGATTAGTGATTAAGTATCATGAATGATACCCACCAGTAGAAACATGGCATATTTGCAAGAACCATTTTGGTCAGTGGGCATGGCTTTCAGTTCCTCTAGTTTGTCATTATCTTATATATCTGAAAAATTCAGATGCTGATAAAACGTCCAATTGGCACGAACATGTCTGCATTGTACATGAGGAGAACCGATGAAAACTTCTTGCATATGAAATGCTTACATTGACCAAATTTGAAGCTTGATGGAAATTATGAAAAAAGTTTCTTCGATCCGAGCCATGTTTTTATATCTATCAACTAGCTAGGGTTCCAAGGGCAATGGTTGAAGAATTGCATCAGGCTTCCCAACCTCTGAAGGGAGTAGCACAAGCGACGCGACTAACCCACAGCGTGAAGGCTTCCATTCGCAGATTACAGTTGTAAGCACCGCACATTGCTTTGATCTCTTTGAAACTTCTGTTCATGTACCGGTTAAGCTCCCAGTTCTCTTCATCCCACACCCTTGGATATTCTGTACTAAAATGTGTAAGCCAAGGAATGGAAACAGGTAACTGTATCTTTTGCCCAGGAAATCCGTGTGCAGGGAGAAACAGAGTGACTCTTACCCAAACCCATTCGAACTAACTCACCGTCACACAAAATATTTTTGTTAGTTATTATCCAGGTGGAGTCCGCACAAGCCTTTGTCCTCTAGCAACCTCATCTGCTTCGGTATCGGTTGGGTGATTTGTAGCTGCTATTTCGAATTTGACCCTCACATCAGCCGCATTCTCCCTTCAAATGAAACAGTAAATTCTAAACTCTTTACAAGCAATAGCAGGTAAGGTTGGAAGTGTTGGGGTGAGCTACAAAATACGTACTTGTTGAGAAGTCCACCTAGTGCACATGGGATGAGCACATCACATTCATGAACAAGCAAGTTATTTGGATCCATGGCGTCTCCAATCGTGGAAATCCTTCAGACTATTGAGTGCTCATTTTTTGTTTGAGCAGAGCCGGGATATTGCCCTGTTTGATTGGTCCCTTGACATTTTACCAAGTTTCAGTTCAGTAGCATAACGGTTCACCTGAATGCCAAACTTCAAATCACCGATCGACTTGCCGTGTACGGCGAGAAGTGCTTCGGTTGCCAAAACCATTCCAAGCCCAGCTGCAGCTTCCCTGCCTAGTGATCCTCCGAGGTCCTGCAATTAATTATGAAAGGAAAATAAAATTCCGTCCTACAAGTTTCCTAGGAAAGAAATAATACCATCCATATCTCCTGACGCATTCTTTCTGGCACGTTGACCAGATAAAAAGACATTCCTTACGCAGTTACATGCCAAATTAACCTGAGGAAGTGAAATATTAACATTAGCACTAAAGAGGTTTAATTGTGTGCTAGAATTTATAATCAGGAACCAAAGACAAGAGACTACTGTATTTAAACAAAAACATAAAGACTGATTAGAAGGTCAAGCATGTTGGTTCCAAACGTATCAGAAATGATATGTTTTCCTTCTCATGTTGCATGTCACAGGTAAATGGATAATCACCAGCTCCGAAAGTTCATTTAATGTTCTTTTTGTGTTTGGGTGCGCGACATGGATTATTAATCCCACTGACTACTATCTTTTATTTTTGTATGGATTATTAGTGTATATTCTATCAGCTAACTGTTTCACATTTATATATAACATTGTTTGATTGTTGAATAAAAACATTATTTATTTGGGTATATTTTCTTATCTTGTATGTATATTCTATTATTAATTATTAATTTTTTTTTTACAAATTTCTAACTAAATTGAAAATATTACTCTGAAATACAGTTAAATGGGGTTTCGCATTATCACTTATTATTGAATAGAGAGGATTATTGAACCACTTATTTCTTATGTTAATTTTTTAATAATGTTTGAATGGCATTACGAGAAGAAAAAATTATTTATTATATCGACGAATTATAACTAATAATTCTTTTTTATTTTTTTCTCTCTTCTCTCTATCTCTCTCTTATATAATTTCCAAAATTTGTATCTTTCTCTTTTTCTGTCCCCTATATAACTTTCAAACTTTGTATCTTTCCCTCTGTCTCTTACTCCCTCTGCCTGTATGTACAAAGTACACAATGACTTCATATTTTACATCCAAGTAAATACTAAATAAAGGATCATACATAAAAGATCTACATTCATATCTATCTTGTTTGTATTTTCATTTTTTATCAATTTATACTTCTTTTTTAAGATATTCATGTTTAACTGAATTTTATTTAATTTGAATAATAAATTGATAAAATACATAATCAATCCAAGCTCAAGTAAAAGTTTTTTTTTTTTACATTTTAGTCTTATTATGTTAAGTTTAAGATTAATCTACAGAATTAAAAACTTGGACCTTATTTTAACAAATAAAATTAGTTAGGTTTTAATTCAAAATTTCCCCCACTTTATTTGAACAAATATGATCTCAATTTTTAGTTTAATATCATTTAGTCTAGTTTCTTCGTTTTTAAATCACTTGAAATTTTCAAACTAAATTAAGCCCAATTAGCTTAAATTAAGTACATTGAAGCCCTTTAATTTTATTATTTTTAGGCTAAAATTCATTTTTATCATTATTTTAATTTTTGGTCATTGCTTTGGAATCCATTTTTAGCTTTCTAAACTCTTAAGTGTCTCCAAAAGAAGCCGAAATGGAAACTAAGATAAACTCTCAATCTACTGTAATTAAAAATTTTACTAATACTTTGTCTCATTTTCCTAGTAGGTTTGCTAAATCAAAGAAAGAAGAGCAAGAAAAGGAGATTTTGGAAATGTTCAGAAAAATAGAGGTGAAGATACCTTCAATTGATGTCATAAAACAAGTTCCAAGATATGTCAAATTTCTCAAGGAATTATGCACTTTCAAAAGAAAATTGAGAGGAGACGAGAAAGTGAATATTTAAAGGAAGCTTCCACAAAACTGTAAGGATCCAAGTACATTTACAATTCCCTGCAAAATAGGTGGCACCAGATTTTAAAAAGCAATGTTTGATTTAAGAGTTTTATTAATGTCATGTCATATTCTTATTTATACTTCATCGAATTTGGGGTCTTTGAAAGAAATACGTGTCATTATTCAACTGATAAATAGATCTAACATTTATCCTCAAGGGGTTGTAGAGGATGTCTTAGTGTAGGTTAATGAATTAGTTTTGCTAGCTGATTTTATGTATTGAAAATGGAGGGAGAACCTTTGCCTAATTTAGCAACAATCCTTTTGGGTTGACAAATTTTAAAAACATCAAAAACAAAGATTGACATGGACGCAAGGATGTTAACTGTAGAGTTTAATGTTGAAAAAGTTAGCTTTAATATTTTTGAAGCAATGAGGTGCCCTAGTGATGTTTATTCTGTTTTATCTATTAATATTATTGATTACTTGTCTCAAAAAAATTTTATATGACCATAAGGATAAGTTAGAAGTCATTCTTTATATGAGTTTAGAGGAAAACACTTTGCAAAATTCTAACTCTTTTATTGCAAATGAGATAGAAAAAATCTTCCTAGTATTGCAATCACTGCAATCAATGCCAAAAAGGTATGTACTTTCAAATATTGAATTGCCAATATCTCATATGAAATCTCTACTTTCGGTTGTGCAGGCACTAACCATTAAACCGAAGCAATTACAGAGTGCTTGAATTATGTATTTTTAGGAGAAGAAGAAAGAATTACAGTAATCATAGCAAAGAATCTAACCAAGCTTCAGGAGGAAAACCTCATTCGAGTACTTAAGGACTACATCATAACTATAGGGTAGACCATAACTAACATTAAGGTTATTGGCCCTTCGACATGCATTCATTGAATTCTTTTAGAAGAAGGATCCCAACCATCAAGAGAATGAAAAAGGAGATTGAATCCTCCAATGATGGAAGTGGTGAAGGAGGAGATCTTGAAGTTGCTTGATGTTGGTATAATCTATCTAATTTCAGATATTAAATAGGTAAGGCCAGTCTTTGGTACTGAAGAAGATTGGGACTACAGTGGTATAAAAATGAAAATAATGAGCTTGTCTTGTAAGAATTCAAAATAGATGGTGAGTATGCATCAATTATAGAAAGGTAAATGCTCCTACATACAAGGATCACTTTTCACTCCCATTCATCGATCAGATGCTTGAATGAATTATGGAATTATCTCATTATTGTTTTCTTGATAGATATTCAAGTTAAGAGAAAACAACCTTCATATGCCTATTTGGTACATTTGCCTATAAAAGAATACCTTTTGGACTTTACAATGCCCCAGCTACCTTTCAGAGAAGCATAGTAAGTATTTTCTCTGAATATGTTGAGCACATTATTAAGCTTTCTATGGATGATTTTATGGTCTACATGGAGTCATTTGATGTATTCTTAGATAATCTGAATTGCATACCTAAACAGTGCATCGAAACTAATCTTGTTCTAAATTCTAAAAAATGTCATTTTATAGTTGAATAAGGAATAATTTTAGGACATGTAATTTCATATAGGGATTAAGGTTAATAAAGATAAGGTAGATATTATGCAAAACTTACTAATATGTGTATAGAAGGATTGAGGTTAATGAAGCTAAGGGAGATATTATGTGAAACTTACTGATATGTGTTTAAATGTTGATTCATTTGATATACTACACTTAGTGATTAGTGCCTCAGAAATGCTTAGGATACTCACTTTAGCTCATATTTGATCTTAGGTACGTTTTGGAAGTGAAGGAACTAAAGTAACCTTAAAGCATGTCCATTTAAGCCATCTTCTCTACTTCCATACTCTATTGACTCATTATATCTACTTCCATACTCTATTGACTCATTATGCATGAAGAAGAAGAAATTTAAAAGCAAGAAGAAGACAAGAAAATGAAAAGAACATGAAGAAATTTTGGCAACATGTCTCACTACCATCCAGAAAATTTAATAGCCATGGGACGTCAATAAATATTGTTACAAAGCAACTTATTCACGTGAATCATGTAAGCTTTCCATTTGATGTCCATTTCCTTGAAACCTAGCCTTTGGAATATATGGGAAAGGATATATGTGATGGCTAGCTGGAGAAAATACATGTGATGTTGGGAAAAGAATGAAAAACCATGAGAGTGGACAGTAGCTCCACTCTTCAATTTTTAAGCTACTTTTTTCTTAAAACCTCTCATTGTGAAAACATGTGAGGGCTGAAACAAAAGTGTGGGATGGCTGTAAAAATATTAGTGCATGGGATTGCATGGTGTCTTACATGAGTGAGACACCACACACACATACACCACCTGTCTATTTAACATAGCTTTTTAAGTATAAAACAAAGGTATACGATGGATGGTGGATAGCTGCACATGAAGGGTACACTCACGGTATGGATAACAACCAAAGGACATTTTGTCCTTTTCAATTTTGAAAGACATTTGTCTCATACGCCTTTTAAAACCTAGCTACCTCACTTGTTAAAGAAAGCTTTGGAATAAAGAAAGGAAGGGGTGAGTCGGGAATGAATCCACAAGAATTGTTCGGTTAATTTCTGTAACTAAATTAATTGATGCAAGGAAAATATTAGGGGGGTTTGGATTTTTAAGCAATTTAGAAATTAAAGCAAAAGTAACCTATCAAAACAAATTAAAACAAGCAATCGAAAATGAGAAAAGTGTCGAATATAAGTAAGGTTCGGTTCTAGGGTCAATCTTGGCCTAAACACAATCAAGCATATTCCATCATCCTAACGTCTTTATAGCTCTCTTTGGACTACTGATCTGAGACTAATAGAATGCTCTACTAGTCCCGGTTTTCCCTCATAGAGAAATGGAGCAACCTAATCCGGAGATCGAGAGAACATTATGGAGATTGCATAGGGAAGCAAGGTCAACTTTGCTAGACGAATTGGAATCAGAATCTAGAAACACAATGGCAAATCTGAGAACTCTTAGGGAGTTGGCTGCACCTGATTTAACTTAAAGACCATTATGCATAACATTTCAAAATTTCACTGAACATGTTACCATTGAGTTAAAATCTGGATTAATTCATTTATTGCCTAACTTTCATGGTCTTTTAGGTGAGGGCGCACATAAGCATCTTAAGGAACTTGATGTGGTGTGTTTGAACATGAAGTCTCAAAGGGTGACCGATGAGTAGATCATGTTGAGGGCCTTCCCATTATCACTGAAAGATGCAACAAAGGATTGGCTATTTGACTTACCAGTTGGAAGCGTGAATACTTGGTTAAAGATGAAGAGATTATTCTTGGAAAAATATTTTCTAGCCTCAAAGACAGTAAGTATTCGGAAGAAGATATGTGGTATCAAGTAGTACAATTAGGAATCTCTTTACGAGTACTGGGAACGGTTCAAGAAGTTATGTGTCAGTTGTCCACTCCACAACACACCAAAGCAACTTCTCATCCAATACTTTTATGAAGGATTGCTACAGATAGGGAGGAGTTTGGTTGATACAGCAAGCAGTGGGGCACTTTGCAAGAAGACTCCTATTGAAGCTAAGATATTACTTTAGTGGAAAACCTTTAACATCCAACAAGTTGACACTCGCAATGATGTTCGACGAGTAAATGAGCTAAGCACTTCATCCAATAAACATCATTTAGATGAACAAATATCTTTTGTGAGATAGATTGCAGTTGGACAAATACAAGTAAAATTGTGCGAGATATGTTCAAACACAAGTCATCCAACTGATGACTTCCCAATGTTGTAAGAGGGGAGTATGGAGTACGTGAATGCTGCAAGAGGGAACTTCCCAAACCAATACAACCTGTACTCGCAGATGTATAACCCAAGTTGGAGGATCACACTAACTTGAGTTATAGAGAGAACTGATAGTAAAATTACTTCCAAAACCAGCCACAAGGAGCACAAGGATTTCAACCAAAGAAACAAGGAGCATAGGGAGCTTCTTCTTCCAGTTCAGGTACATTTTTAGAAGAACTTGTTAAGAATTTTGTTGCTAACAATTTGAAATTTCAATAGGATATACAACAATGACGACAAAATATGCAGTAGCAGTTGCAAAAGGGTTTACAACAAATCTAACAAGAGACAAAAGCAAGCCAATAGAACATCGAACACCAAATGGATCAGATGGCAATAAGGCTCAAATGCTTAGAATCACAAAGTGGAGGAATATTGTCGTCACAACCTGAGAGGAACTCGAAGAATGTCAGTCTCATAACCCTAAGGAGTGGAAAGGACGTTGAGGGTCCCAGAAGAACTCCACAAAGATTGCTATCGAGGAAGAGATTGAGAAGGAATTGAGAAAGGAAGAAACTCAGTCATCGAGTACGAAAGTAAATTTTTAAAGCCCCAATATTATTAAAACTAACCCTCCACCTTTTTAGAGTAGATTGGCAAGACCAAACATAGAGGAGAAGGATATAGAGATATTGGAGACTTTCCGAAAGGTGGAAGTCAATACATCTTTGCTCGAGGCAATCAAACAAGTACCAAAGTATGTCAAATTCCTCAAAGTACTATGTACACATAAGAGGAAATTGAGGGGTGATGAGAAAGTAATGATGGATGAGAATGTGTTAGTAGTATTTAGAAAGAAGATGCCTCCAAAATGCTGAGATCCAGGTAAGTTTATCATTCCTTGCAAAATTGGTAGTACTGTAACCAATAGAGCTATGTTGGATTTGGGTACTTCTATTAATATGATGCCTAATTCAATTTATGCTTCTTTAAATTTGAGACCATTGAAAGAAACTAGTGTAATCATACAACTAGCTGACTGTACTAATGCATATCTTGATGGTGTGGTTGAGGATGTTTTGGTGCAGGTGAATAAGTTATGTTTCCTACAGATTTCTATGATATGGATATGAATGATAACACCTTATGTAATCCGATACCTATCTTGTTGGGCAGACCGTCTTTTAATACGGCTCAAACTTAGATCAATGTTCATGAGACATCCTTATAATGGAATTTGATGGAGAAGTGATTCATTTCAATATTTTTGATGCTATGAAAAATCCTCTTAATTATCGTTGTGTTTTTTCTGTTGATGTGATTGATCCTTTGGTGCAGGAAATGTTTAGATTAAGTTGCAGGGGTCATTTGGAAACAGTTTTAACGGAGGATACAGAATTAGAAACCAAAACTGATGTTAAGATGGGAGAAGAGCTTATGAAAATGACAGTTGTCTTAGACTCATTGGAAAGCTCTCCAAAATAGTATGATTTGACTTCTATATAACTATCTAAACCTCACCAGAAGTTAGAGTTGTCCAATTAGGCCTGACCCGACCCATGGGCCGGTCAACGATTTTTGACCCGATTTGAGCGGCCCATGGGTCGGGCCACGGGCCAAGGGTGGAATGGCCGTGGGCCGGTCCCACCACAAAATTTTTTTAATTATTTATTAAAATAATTAATAAACAATTTAAGTAAATTAAAAATTTGTAATTAATGTAGTTCATAATTTTAACAATAACTTTTACCTTGTTAACTTATTAACTTTTCATATAAATTTCTAATTAATTGAATTAAATATCCTAATTAATCATACCATTACATACATCTCAATAACTTTATTATATTATAATTAATTCATTATATGTTGTTATAATTTAAAGTTGTCCCATAATACACATATTAAAAACAAAACAGTGAAAATTTTATTAATTTTATGAAACATGAATATATATGCTTATAACTTTTCATATAAATGTCCCAATTAATTGAATTAAACGTCCTAATTAATCATATCATTACATGCTCTCAAAAACTTTATTATATCATAATTAATTCATTACATGTTGCTATAATTTAAAGTTGTCACATAATATATATATTAAAAAGAAAAAAGGAAAAAATTTTATTAATTTTATGAAACATGAATATATGATATTATGCTTATAACTTTTCATATAAATGTCCTAATTGATTTGATTAAATGTCCTAATTAATCATACCATTACATACATCTCAATAACTTTATTATATTATAATTAATTCATTATATGTTGTTATAATTTAAAGTTGTCACGTAATATATATATTAAAAAGAAAAAGATGAGAATTTTAATAAATTTATGAAACATGAATATATGATTAGCTTATTAACTTTTCATATAAATTTCTAATTAAATATCTA
>JAOSBN010000179.1:29099270-29115387 GCA_027563595.1 Erythroxylum suave
CTTATGCATTCTTAATTCTTCAATTTAACTTACACCTTACTATACTCTAACCTAATCTTAATTCTTCCATTTAATACTTCAAATTTCCATCAATCCATGAAATTATCCTCCTAAACTTGACATGATAAGTAAACTCCAATAAAAATGATTTATCTAACAATACCACAAAGTTTATTCAAATCATGTTTACTAAAATAATGAAAAAAATTCGTGGCCCAACATTTCTCCCCCTTTTAAAAGAATTTTGTCCTCAAAATTATTACTTGAGTCATCGAAAAGATGTGTATACTTCTCCTTCATGGCCTCTAGTGGCTCCCACGTAGCCTCTTCTACTGAATGGTTTCTTCATAGGACTTTGACCAATTTAACCGTCTTGTTCCCAAGAACTTTCTCTTTGGTGTCCAAAATCTCCATTGGAATCTCCTCATAACTCAGATCATCTCTTAACTGAACCTCAGAGGTCTGAACGATGTGAGAGGGATCCGACCTATACCTTCTCAACATGGAAACATGGAAGACATCATGAATCTGAGATAATTCTGGTGGCAATGCCAACCTATAGGCTAATGGTCCAATCCTCTCAAGAATTTCATAAGGACCCACATATCTTGGACTTAACTTGCCCTTCTTGCGAAATCTCATGACTCATTTGCAAGGAGATGTCTTAAGGAACACTTTCTTACTGACTTCATACTCCATTTCCTTTCGGTGTGGATCAGTATAACTCTTCATTCTATCCTGAGTCGCCTTAAGCATTTGCTTAACTAACTTGACCTTGTCAACTGTCATCTGAACCAATTATGGTCCTATTAGCTTCCTTTCTCCTTCTTCATCCCAGCATATAGGATTTCTACATCTCCTTCCATACAGTGCTTCATAAGTAGCCATCTGAATGCTCGAATGGGAGTATATAGAGTCAGGAATTCCATGCAGTCTCACTATCTCATCAATATACTTCTTTGCTAGCACACATAAGGAATCAGTCTATTTAATTTCCAGAAAATGGGCTGACTTCGTCAATCGATCAACAAACCCATATGGCATCATGCTTCCTACTAGTCTTAGGAAAACCCATCAAAAAGTCCATAGCCACCCTTTGCCACTTCCACTTAGGAAAGGACAATGGCCTTAACTTTCATAAAGGTGCCTGGTGTTCAGCCTTAACCTGCTGACACACTAGACACTTACTCATATATTCTGCTATATCTTTCTTTATTCCTTTCCACCAGAAATGATCTCTCAAATCCCTGTACATGTTGGTGTTACCTGGGTGCATAGCATAAGGCGCATTGTGTGCCTCATCTAGTATTTCATCCTTTACCTCTTTGACATTTGGGATACAAAGCTTGTTTCCTACAACCGTGAGCCCATCATCCCTTACTACCACTTCAGATTTCTTGCCCTTCAGAATTTCTTCTCGAAGTTTGCTTAATTCTACATCTTGTGTCTATAACTCCTTTACTTTCTTCCTGAGTATCGGTCTTACTCTGAAGCTAGCAAGAATACAATTTGGTTCTTCCTGATTCAAGCTTATCTTAAGCTTAGGCATTTTTTCCAATAAAGGCAGATAACCTGTTTGAACGTGGGCTATTGAGGATTTCCTACTCAAAGCATCCACCACTACATTTGCCTTTCTTGGATGAAACTCAATCAACAAATCATAATCATTAAGCAACTCAATCCACCTTCTCTGTCCCAAATTCAGTTCCTTCTGACTCAACAGATACTTGAGACTTTTGTGATCTGTAAAGATCCTTGTCTGAACTTCATACAGATAATGTCTCCAAATTTTTAAGGCAAAAATCACTGCTGCCAATTCCAAATCATAGGTCAGATAAATTAAATTCATAAGGCTTTAGTTGCCTTGAAGCATAAGCTATCACCCTGTCTCCCTGCATCAACACACATCCTAAACCCTTTCTTGAGGCATCACTGTATATTGTATAGCCCTCATCTCCAGTAGGCAGAATCAAAACCGGACCACTTATTAATCTTTACTTGAGCTCTTCATAGCTTTTCTGACATTCATCACTCCAGACAAATTTCTTATTCTTCCTCAATAACTTAGTCATTGGAGCAGCTATCATAGAAAATCCTTCCATAAACCTCCTATAATAACCTGCCAAACCCAAAAAACTCCTCACTTCTGTCATTGTATTTGGTGCATGCCAATTTACAACTGCTTCAATCTTCTTTAGATCTACATGTACCCCATCTTTTGAAATCGCATGTCCAAGGAATAATACCTCATGAAGCCAAAACTCACATTTGCTAAACTTAACATAAAGCTCCTTCTCCCTCAGTGTCTGCAACATTATCCGGAGATGCTCCTCATGTTCCCCTTCACTCTTGGAATACACCACAATGTCATCTGTAAACACTATGACAAACTGATCCAGATACTCCTTGAAGACCCCATTCATAAGATCCATGAAAGTAGCTAGAGCACTGGTTAAACCAAATGGCATGACTAGGAACTCGTAATGCCTATAACGAGTCCTAAAGGTTGTCTTGCTTACACCAGACTCCTTGATTCTGAGCTGATGACAACTTGACCTGAGATCAATTTTGGAAAAGCCCTTGCTCCCTGCAGCTGGTCAAACAGATCATCAATTCGAGGCAGAGGATACTTATTCTTAATGGACACCTTGTTGAGTCTCCGGTAATCAATACACATATGCCATGTTCCATCCTTCTTCTTGACAAATAGAATAGGTGCTCCCTAAGGTGACGAACTTGGCCTTATATAACCCTTCTCTAACAGTTCCTCCAACTGTTTCTTAAGCTCCTTCAACTCTGCTGGAGCCATTCTATAAGGTGGTATAGAAATAGGTACAGTTTTGGGAATCAAGTCAATGGCAAACTCGATTTCCCTCACTGGTGGCAATCCAGGTAAGTCTTCTAGGAACACATCAGGAAATTCCCTCACAATCAGAACATCCTTTAACTCCTTTCATTCACATCAACCTCCATAACATATGCCAAGAAGGCTTTACACCCCTTTTTCATCATCCTGTTAGCTAGCAAAGTAGAAACAATTATTGGTGCTGGTGTTCTCCTGTCTCCTCTGAAAATCACCTTCTCTCCATTGCCCAGATCAAACTCCACTTCCTTAAAGCCACAATCCAACTTCGCCTGATTTTTTTTCATAACATCCATTTCAAGTATTACATCCAAACCCTTTAAGTCTAGAGGTAGGAGGTCCAATACTAGTCTAGCACCATCAATGAAGAGTTCACAACCTCTATATACTTGACTTATTATCACATTCCTCTCTAAAGGAGTACTAACAGTCAAAGAATTATCCAAAGGCATCGAATCAACATCATGTAATGTCGTGCTTGTAGAAATAAAAGAATGTGTGGAGCCAGAATTAATCAAAACATATACTTTAGAATTGAGTAACTGAGCCATACCCGTGATAACTTCAGGTGCAGCTGCAACTTCCTCCCTTATCATGGCAAACACCCTTGCCTATGCCTGACCCCTTGGCCTTCCTGGAGGTATAGCCTTCTTTGCAGCTCCAGAACTACCTACCTCAGTGACTGGTCTGGTTCCCACTGTTTCTGCTCTCCTTGGTGCTTGTGACCGCGATCCCTCCTGCCTTATTACCTGGGGACAATCCCTGATCATATGTCCCTTCTCTCCACATCAAAAGCATGCTCCTATTAACTTTAAGCACTCTCCCCTGTACAGTTTCCCACAATGCTCACATTGGAGGTTCATGTTCCTGCTCCTCTCCAACCTGCTATTGCCTTTTGCTGTTGAGACTTGCACTGACACTACCCTTGCTTACTTATTCTTACCAGGAGCACTACTCCCCACCTCACTCTGTGTATGGAAACTTTTCATACTCCTCTTAGGCATTGGAGCACTCATCCCCTTCTTGGAAATCTGTTCCCTGTTCTTCATCTTCCTGCTCACTTCATTCTTTATATTCTCCAGTTTCTCAGCCTGGAGTGTAGCATCTACCAACTGCTGGTAGTCACAGAAATTGTGGATCAAGACTTTCTCCTTGATCCCTAAATGAAGCCCTCCCTCAAACTTGCAGCACTTATCTTCTTCATTCGCCACAATGTTTGCTGCATATCTAGAAAGTTGTGCGAACTTTAGTTCATACTCGCTCACACTCATATCCCTCTGTGTCTGGTTCAGAAACTCCCTGGCTTTCTATTGTACATACACCCTCGAGAGGTACTTCTTGCTAAACACCTCCACAAAATCTCTCCATGTCAACACTGGAGGCATAACCTGACTGTGAGGCACTGATTCTCACCAATGGAGTGCATCCCCGTGCAGCAAACTGACTGCATAGTTCAGTTTCTCTTCATCATTGCACTTCATCTGAATTAGGACCCTCTCGGTCCTCTTTAACCATACTTCAACCTCTTCGGGATTTGCAGTCCCATTGAAGTCCGCAGTTCCACATTTGCAGAGCTTATCATACTGTCTAGTCCTCTCCGCTGGAACTTGCATCAGAACTTGAGACCCTTGGCCTATGGCATATGAGAAAGCTTGAGCAAAGGCCTGAAAGAACCATGGATCTAGAGGGTTGGCTTGAGGCATAGGAGGAGGCGATGGATGCACCTCATGTTGCACATTAGGTGCCTCAGAATCAGGGGCAGAATGTGTCCTCGCATCTTGTGTGAAAAAAGATTCATCCATGCTCCCTTAGTGAGAGCTAGATTGAGTTAAAGTTCCTAGAGTTCTCTTTTGAGGTGGCATAATCACTCTTTCAATATAAAACCAATAAAAATCTTTAGTTCTTACACAACAGTTTCAAAGTGTGCAAAATAGTTCAAATCGTATATGAAAATTTCAAATCAAGAACACAATTCAAAACAATGCAAGTTGTTCATTTAAAATAATGCATGTGCACTTCATATCTCAACCTACCCAATTCGTGCTTCGGATACTCCTAAACTTGGTCCTACACCTGGACCTCAATGTAAATGCTCTGATACCATAAGTGTTCGGACCCCACCCTTGCGAGTCATGAGCCCGACGTCCTAAGTGACATTTTGACGCGTATCCCATAAGGGTGGAGTGCCCTCACCAGACAATCCTCAAAGTGGAATTTCATCTTGACTTCTTCAAAACATTTTGTCCCTTGACTTGTACTTATAGCCTAAGTCTCTAACTACTTCTTATTCTTTGATAACCACTTCTTGTTGAAAATCATTATTTAGTTGAGATCTATAACTAATTCCAACTAAGTAACTGTTCAACATACTAGCTTAACTTCTTCTTGTATTGTCTGTGTTTTCAACGTCGTCTATGTTTGACTTTGCATCGCCTTAATTTGACCGCCTATCGTCTGCCTTTTTGCCTATCATCTACCTTTTTCCTATCGTCGGCCTTTTCCTTGTGTCTGTCTTTTACACTTTGTCTATCTTTCATGCTTCATCTGTCTTTTGCATTTCGTCTTTTTTCCTATCGTCTGTCCTTCCTTGCATCTGTCTTTCCTTTCGTCTACCTTTCCTATCGTCTATCTTTCCTATCGTCTGTCTTTCCTTACGTCTATCTTTCCTCGCGTCTATCTTCTGATGTCATCACAGACGATTCCTTTCGTCTATGTTTTCCTTGTGTCTGTCTTCTAACATCATCATAGATGATTCCTTTCGTTTGTGTTTTCCTTGTGTCTGTCTTCTAACGTCATCACAGATGAATCCTTTTATCTGTATTTTCCTTTCATCTGTGTTTCCTTGCGTCTGTCTTCTGATGTCATCACAGATGATTCCATTCGTCTATGTTTTCCTTTGCATCTGTGTTATGACGTCATCACAGACAATTCCTTTTGTCTGTGTTTTCTCTTGCAACCTACCTAACTTAATACAAACTTAAATCTTTTCAACCACCCTCATTCAATCAATTCCAAGGACAAAATACACAAAACATATTCAAAAGCTACTTCCCAAAGCCTCAAACTCATTTGAACATCATATGCAATGTGAAAATTTAAAAGTGGTCATAACAGACCCAAATTGCATTCCATTCATATTAACAGGCAGAAGTCTTTACAAAGCTTTACTGACATTTCAAGCCACAATGCATAATATACTAGAACTAGTAAAACTTGAAATGTGGCTCAAGCCTTGAATTCCCAAAAATCTAACTCAAAAATACAAAAGAAAGTATGCAAGCTGGAGTGATGCCTTGACTCTTAACTTACTCAATCTCTTGCTCTTCACCTGAATATGGAACATAATTGGGAGGGGGTGAGCTTGAAGCTCATGGGTAACAGATTTATAATCGAGAAACAAGCAAAAACCATTTGCAAAATTCATTGCATTATACATTTTAGAAACCATAGTGATTTTGCATAAAAAAAATCATCAAATACTTATTTCTCAAAAACCGCACTCAATCAAACAGTTCATGAGCTATTATAAATCATACATGCATCAAACTTGCTAACACATAAACACATCAAATTGGTTTGGGTGGATCTAAAACATACGTACTACACATCTCCCATAAGGGTCCTGTGTAGCCGTGAACATACATACTATCACAATCCCACTTAAAGGTCTTGCATAACTGTGAACTTATGGAAGTCCATAAAGGAGCTCCATGCCACTAGTGGGCAGGCGGGAGAAGCCTTTAGACAAGTGCACTTAACTTAACTTAGGGGACAACCACAAATCCACATAATCATGCATTTCACATCTTGTAAACTTATGGCCTCAATGGCATTTTTCCAAAACTTCATTTCATAATCATAAAAATGTTTTAAAATCATTTTCATCATTCATTTCATAAATTAGTATCACAATTCATATGCAAACATATGGCACATTTATAACACAATTGAAAACATTTAAAACTTTCTTTGTTTGAAGAAACATTAGGGCTTATTACTTGATTATAAAAGTGTCATCCACCTGAAATCCTTGCTTATAAACTTGCTTAGGGATTTTCTTTAGAATGTCTTTCCTCTATTTCCCTTGGCCTCTCTTGATACCCTCCTTGATTTCCTTCATAAAGGAAAAAATTCCCATTCAATAGGAATTCAAATTTGAGAACCCATAGAACTAAAAAAATATGAAATTGACCATAGAATACTTAAACCCATACATTTCTCAAGCTCTTTGAGCAAAAACCTTTCAAAACTTCAAAAGATTTAAAAATTAACTTACCTTGAATCTTCACCCAATAATGAGATTCTTGGCTCTAAAGAAAGCTCTTCCCTTCCTCTTTCTTTTTCCCTTCTTGAGTAACCTCAAACTCTCTTGAAGACTAAGAAAAATTGTGACCTAGTTCAACGCTCTATTCTTTTTAACTTCACAGAATCCTCTTTTCTTCTTTTTATCTCTTCCTTTTTGATTTTTCCTCCTCCTTTCCTTCATTCACTTTTTTAGTCTTCTAATTTACAAGACATTCCTTTCCTTTTCCCATTCTACCCTTAATGGGTGAGAGAAGTTCACTTGACCCTTCCTTTAATGCCTTAGTGCTTCTAACCTTAAGTAATCCACCCAAAATACCTTTATGCATTCTTAATTCTTCAATTTAACTTACACCATACTATACTCTAACTTAATCTTAATTCTTCCATTTAAAACTTCAAATTTCCATCAATCCATGAAATTATCCTCCTAAACTTGACATAATAAGTAAATTCCAATTAAAATGATTTATCTAACAATACCACAAAGTTTATTTAAATCATGCTTACTAAAATAATAAAAAATTTTTGGGGCCCAACAGAAACCGAATTTAATATGGTAGCATTCCAAATGTTCCATAAAGTGTAGATTATCCACATCAAGGCTAATCTGATCCCTTTACTATGTAATCTCGCACTATTGTAAGTTTTTTTATCCATTTCACAGCACTAGACAAGGAGGTCATGAGCTGGGTCATTCCCAACCACTCCTTGATGTTCCTCCAAATTGCACCTATCAAAGAGCATTGCAAGAAAATATGGTTAATTGTCTCCAAATCAATGTGACATAGGCTACATGTGCGATCAATCTCTATGAAGAGTAAATTATGCTTTGTGGGGAGCCTATTACATAGGCCAAGCAATGCAATGAATAAATTCTTCTGTTGGATATACTGCTTCCATATAAGATACATCCATGGCCGTTTTGGATGGTGGGCTAAATAATTCATACACCTTTTGCAAGGAAAATATACCATTTACACAAAGTGAGTATATTCTTGATTCCACCTTATTTCGACCTCCGAGTTTGGTAACCATTAAGTCCCGAATCTTCCCAATCTTTTTGATCCATTCTAAATCTTTGTTGTGAGGTGTCCAATCCTAAATAGATGAGCCTTTGAGGTAGACTTCATGGATCCATTGAATCCATAGTGAGTTCACCTTCGCGTGAATGTTCCACAGTACTTTTGATACTAAAGTTGAATTCCACAGTTTAAAATTTTCAGCCCTAAGCCACCCTCCTCCTTAGGTATACTAACATTATCCCAAGCCACTCGAAAATGTTTGCCACCCCAAAGGAAAAATCTACAGATGGATGTTAGTCTTTCAAGAACAGTAATGGGAATAAGGAAAGCTTGAAACCAAAAAGATAAAACTCCCTGGATGACAAAGTTTACCAATTCTATTTGGCCCATATAGGAGAGGTACTTCCCATTCCAATCATTGATTTATGTTTCAACCAAGTCCATTAGCACCGAGAAGTGGCCTACAGAAACCTTCAAAGGTAAGGGGGATTCCAAGTTACCAAACTGGGAATTCTCCTGGTGGGAAAGAAGTGATTTGCAAAATAGCTTCTCTTTCCGGGCTATGAACAGCGGTTGGGAAGACATTAGATTTTAGGGGATAAACCCATAGACCAGCCACTTCATTTAATTCAAGTAAAGCATATAGTAGGATTTGTATAAAGCCCATATCCAATTTAGAAAAGAACATAAGGTCATCTGCAAATGGAAAATGGGTGATACCAAGAGATTAGCATTTTGGATGGAAATGGAAGGAGGAATCAGTAATTCTTATAGACAGTAGCCGAGATAGGTACTCCGAGCAGAGGAGAAAAAGGATTGAAGACATAGTGTTTCTGTTGCACCCCACTCTCGCAAGACCCAAACCCGACATCGTGGGTGATATCCGAGTCCGTGCCCCACGAGGGTGGCATGCTAAGACACTCACTCATTCGGAATTCGGTATAAAAACTTTTTCTTAGTTTTCTTTAAGAACCACAATCACACATATTATGCGGAAGTTAGGCATCACATAGGGCCCACTCTCACTCATAAACACTTTCAATCATAGTAATGAAATCAACAATAATTTCAATAGCCATTTGGCCCTTTCACAAATAGAAAATGCTTTAGTTGTTTTGGAATACAATCTTATACAAAAAAATTACAGAATAAACATTTCAATACAAATTAAGGAAATGCAATGCAGACACGAACTGATCCCGACCTCTATCCTTCACTTATGCTATAGGTATACTCCCGTTGGCCTAACGGGGTATTCTTCTGATCCTGAAAAATAATTGCAAATTTTGGGTGAGTTTTACGAACTCAATGAGTGACCAGCATCGATGGCTCACCCAATCACATAATCATATAAATTCACATTTATAGCATTTCACATTATTTCATATTTCACATGCAATACACTTAATCATTCATATTATGCATATGTAATGCACATAAGACCCATTTCCATTTCTTATTTTGTTGTGACCGAGTGCTTAAACTGTCCCTTATAGGGCTCATTGATAACTGTCCCTTATCTGCTTAGGGGATACAGGGCTCATTAAACGTTAAGCTTGAGGCTTTGATTCACTTTCTGAGCTCGAGGCTCTTTTTCGCACGTTGAGCTTTAAGCTCTGATCAGTGGCTACTCTGGTCACAACTCCATTATGTTTCACGCATTCATGAAATGGAATGCATTAATCACATTTGCATATTCTCATTCAATCACATTCACATATCATCGGACCTTAGTCCGGCATTCAACATCAAAGTTGAGGAAAAAATTTCATTCATATGCAAATGCACATTCGAACACATTTATCATCGGACTGTGGTCCAGCATTTAACAATCAAATTTTGCACACTTATTTAATCTCATTCATATACAAGTAGCACTTCAATATCCTAATCAAACATCACAATCATCGGACCTTCTATCCGAAATCAAAATCAAGACGCATTCATATCGACATTCAGTAGTCTATTAATACAAAAATCGAACCAAACCAAACAACAATGAAATGAGACCATCTAGGTCTACTCACTGTATGCTCTAGATTAGCACTTGCTTTCAAATTTTGGGAATGCCTGAATGCGGATACTTAACCAGCACAACCCATTTATGCAATACACCCATTTCACACTCATCAATAATTGCATACATATAAGCATTTATTTATGCACAATTGTATAGGTGGACTATGTACGATGCATGCTCAATGACAAACTCGGGTACTGTAACAAACTTCACATCTTATGCACATTCCCATTTCACAACTTAATCACTCATCAGTTCTTTGAATTACAACCTCAGTCCTTTGGTACTTTGATATCAATAACTCATTCACTACTTTACCGATATAATCCCATATATGACTAGTGAAGAGGAAAACAAAGTATATGTCTATGTATATATCACTATCAACTTTTTGTTTCAAGCTCAATATTTCCTCTAACTATCACTTTAATCGTTCTTTCACACCACTATACACTTTCATTGATCTTTCAACTCCCAAAATTGGTTTATCAATATCACATAATATTCTAGTCATCAATCCAAAGAAAATCACTATGTATGGTACACTAAATCTCCTTACTCATTTTCCAACAAATAAGTACGTCACAGTTCTTAACCATTTAGCAGTGAACTAACAATGCATGCTTCATTTCATGCAAAAACTACATAATCATAAGAAGCTTACTTGTTTGAAGCTCCAATCTTTACAAAATCACGTAACCCTAATCTCTTATTCACCTACGTACATCAACTTGAAAGTTGACAGGGAGGCTCGGTCCTTCATGGAATGAAAGAAAGGAATATTCAAGTAGAAGTGGGGACAAACAGAGAAAAATGAGGTTTAGCTTCAGTGAATATTTGATGAAAAGCTCTGGGTTGGGGGATTTCTAAAGAAAGAAGTTTTAGACAGTAGCTTGTCTTTTATAGACAATAAAGATCTTAACTAGCTACAACACCTATCCAATTCTTATCCACTTATCCACTTCCCTTTATCCAAACACACTTAAGTATAATTTATACTTAAGTTTATGACTCAGTAATACCATTGCAATCACAAGTCATAACCTCTTACTCACTTTCAAAATTTTCCTATAGCACATCATTTCGGGTCAACTTTATGTCTCTTCTTGACCCTAACATTATAGTCATTTTGCAGCACTTTCCTCTGGAAATATATTCCCCTATGCCTTATGTCTCCGTTAACACCAAAATCATTCAATTTGGTTCTATCCTTAATCATATTAAACCTTTTTCTATTGCAACTAACATAACTTTCGCTATAGGTATCTGATCAAGATCCTTGTTCAATGGTTTGAAAGAGGACTTATAGGTCTATAAGTTTCTTCAAGACCTTAGGAACAAATTCTATCATCTAAAGGGTCAAAGATGAACTAGACGATACAAAATGAATGGTATACAGAAGAGTTACTTGGGCAGAAAGTAGACGATTTAGGTGGTCAACTTAAGACGAAGCAAAGTCAACTTAAGAGAATGTAACACAGACGATATGTCTTTACAGACGATAGACGAATGCACTAGGCAGATTAGGGAGTCAACTTAAGAAGAAGCAAAGTCAACTTAAGACAATGCAACATAGACGATACGTCTTTACAAATGATAGACCAATGCACTAAGCAAACGATTTAGGTGGTCAACTTAAGACAAAGCAAAGTCAACTTTAGACGATGCAACATAGACGATACGTCTTTACAAATGATAGACCAATGCACTAAGCAGATGATTTAGGTGGTCAACTTAAGATGAAGCAAATTCAACTTAAGACGATGCAACACAGACGATAAACAAATGCACTAAGAAAATTGATTTAGGTGGTCAACTTAAGACGATATGATGTCATCATAGATGATGCGTCTTTACATTCCTATGCATTTCCCTTTCTAAAGACCCTAACTTCCAGTCCAAAGGTCCAAGAATTTCATACTATATATCGTTGGAAAGATAAGAGAATAAAATATCACTTCCAATAAGAAAAATGTGTCCAAATCAGCCTAGATTAATACAGATTTTCCTTTGAATACCGAATATGAATTTTTACATTCATCCAATGTACTACACCCAATTCTCAACTTCATGAAAAACTTTGTAATTTTAAAGATAGAATTTTAATTTGATGTCTTCATAAGAAATGCATTCATATATTTCTAGTTTGATCCAAATTAAGAATCATCTAGTTTGGATAATTATAGAAAAAGTTGTGGCTAAAGGACTGACGCATACTCCTTGAAAAATTTTCTAGATCAACCACCCATTTTATTTCACAATCTTTCTTTAACACAACTCATACCAAGATCACCTTTTCTACTTCATTTATTCCTCATTCTCATCTCCATTTCAAATCAATATCATCCATAAGGAAGTTTTAATCCATGATTAATCACAAACACCAATAATAGAATATACACCTATTTACATATTCTTCATCAACTTACTACACAAATTAAATTTCATTTTTTTTTCATTCTACTTCTAACTTTCACCTTAATTCTTCCCGTTTCGAAATCTCTTATCCACTAAAAGCACCAAAGCAAAAATATGAACCTGTTGGGCCTTGACTATTTCTAAAATTATTTTAGTAAGCATGATGTGAATATATGTTACGATCTTGTTAGGTAAATCATTTTTTAATTGGAAATTTAATTATTATGTCAAGCTTAGGAGGATTTATTTCACGGATTGATGGAGATTTGAAGCATTAAATAGAAGAATTAAGACTAAGTTAGAGTATAGCATGGTGTAAGATAAAATTGAAGAATTAAGATGCATAAGGGTATTTTGGGTGGATTACTTAAGGTTAGAAGCACTAAGGCATTAAAGGAAGGGTAAGGTGGACTTCTCTCACCCATTAAGGGTAGAATCGGAAGAGGAAAAGATTGTCTTGTTAATAAGAAGACTAAAAACGTGAATGAAGGAAAGAAGGGGAGAAAATCAAAAGGGAAGAGAGAGAAAGAAGAAGAGAGGTTTCAGTGAAGTTAAAAAGAATAGAGCTTTGAACTAGGACACAATTTTTCTTAGCCTTAAAGAGAGAAATTGAGGTTAGTCAAGAAGGGAAATAGAAAGAGGAAGGGAAGAGCTTTCCATAGAGCCAAAAATCTCATTATTTGGTGAGGATTCAAGGTAAGTCGATTTTAATCTCTTGGAGTTTTAAAGTTTGGTTCAAAGAGCTTGGGAAATGTATATATTTAGGAATTGTAGTGTCAATGTCATGCTTTGGTTCTTTGGATTTTCCATTTTGAATGTCTATTGATTTGGGACTTTTGTAAATGATGAAGAAAATCAAGAGAGGCAAGAGGAACAAGAGGAGAGGCACATTTGAACAACTTTTCAAGAAAGGAAACTAAGGTGAGTACATTTTTATAATAGAGTAAATAAGCCACTCATTGTTTTTCTTTAAATCAAGAAACCTAAACGGTTTTAATTGCATCAAGGATGTTGCATGTATTTGCTTTTGGATGGATGTGAGATTTTTACATGTTTGTTTAATGAATTTGTGTTGATGATTTATGAAAATGATTTTTTTTGAAAAGATGCAAGATTATGAAATCAGGTCTTCAAGAATGTTTCTTTGAAATATATTTTCGAAACTATTTTCGATTCATAAATTACATGTTATGTGAGTTTGTGGTAGTCCCTAAAGAATCGTCACGTGTACGTTGACCCAAGAATAGGCTTCTCCCACCTGTCTGCTAGTGGCACAAAGCTCTTTCATAGACTCCTTCAAGTTTACGACTACACAGGACCATTATATGGAAATGTGTAATATGTCATGAATTGGACTTACCCAAACCCTTTCTAATATGCTTATATGTTTTGAAATTTTATTAAGTTCATGCATGTATGATTTATAAGTGCTCATGAACTGTTTGTTTGAGTGAGGCTTTTGAGCATTAAGTGTTTGCTGTTTTTCTATGAAAAATTATTATGGTTTCCAAGTGTATAATGACAAACAGTTTTGAAAATGGTTTTGCTTGTTTCTCAATTATAAATCTGTTACCCAGGAGCTTTAAGCTCACCCCCTCCTAATTCTGTCCTATTCAGGTGATGAGCAAGAGCTTATGCAAGTCAAGAGTCAAGGCATCACTCAAGCTTGCATACTTTCTTTTATATTTTTAAAGTTAGATTTTTGGGGAATTCAAGGCTTTAGCCACATTTCAAGTTTTAGTAGTTCAAGTGTATTTTGTATTGTTGCCTGTAATGTAATTAAAGCTTTGTAAAAACTTTTTCCTATTAATATGAATGGAATGTATTTTAGGTTTGTTTATGACCACTGTTAAGTTTTCATGTTGCATGTGATGATCAAATGAGCTTGAGCCTTTGGGAAGCAGTTGTTGTTTATGTTTTGTGTATTCTATCTTTGATATTGAATGAATGAGGGTGGTTGAAGAGATTTATGTTTGTATTAAGTAAGGTAGGATCCAAGAGGTTTGGTTTTGGGATCTGCTTCAGAGGTTTTCATTGTATGAGAAAACATAGACTTAAGGAATCGTCTATGATGATGTCAGGACACAGACGTAAGGAAGAACACAGACTCAAGGAATCGTCTGTGATGATGTCAGAACATAGATGCAAGAAAAAACACAGACTCAAGGAATCATCTGTGATGACATCAACACACAGATGCAAGAAAAACACAGACAAAACGAATCATCTATGATGATGTTAGAAGATAGACTCAAGGACACACAGGCGTAAGGAAAACACAGACGAAAGGAATCGTCTATGATTATATCAGAAGACAGATGCAAGGAAACATAGACGCAAGGAAAACATAGATGAAAGGAATCGTCTTTGATGACATCAGAAGACAAACTCAAGGAAAGGTAGACACAAAGAAAGAAAGACGTAAGGAAAGACAGATGCAAGGAAAGCCAGACGCAAGGAAAGCCATATGCAAGGAAAGGTAGACGTAAGGAAAGGTAGACGATAGGAAAGACAAACGATAGGAAAGACAAATGATAGCAAAGACAGATGATAGGAAAGACAGATGATAGCAAAGACAGACAATAAGAAAGACAGACGATAGCAAAAACAGACAATAGGAAAGATAGACTATAGCAAAGACAAACGATAGCAAAGATAGACAATAGCCAAACACAGACCATAAGCCAAACACAGACCATAGGAAAACACAGACCGTAAGCCAAATACAGACCATGGGCAAACACAGACCATAAGTCAAACACAGACCATAAGCAAACATAGATGATAGGCTAACCACAAATGATATAAAGAAGAAGTTAAGGCCAACACATTGGATAGTTATTTAGTTGAAGTTAATTACAGAACTCAACTAAATAACGGCTTTTCAATAAGAAATGGTTATCAAGAATCAAGAAGCAGTTAGAGACTTAGGCTATACGTACAAGTTAAGGGACAAATGTTCTAAAGAGGTCAAGATGAAGTTCCACTGTGAGGATTGTCTTGGTGAGGGCACTCCACCTTTGTGGGATGCATGTCCAGATGTCACTTAGGACTTCGGACACGTGTCTCGCAAAGGGTGGTGTCCCAACACTTATGGTATCAGAGCGTTTAGGTTGAGGTTTAGGTGTGGGACCAAGTTTAGGAGTATCTGAAGCACGAATTAGGTAGGATGAGACATGAAGTGTACATGCATTGTTTTGAAAGAACAACTTGCAATGTTTTGAATTGTTTTTCATGATTTAAAATTGACTTATACAATTTGAACTGTTTTGCAGACATTCAAACTGTTGTGCAAGAACTAAATATTTTCATTGATTTTATATTGAAGGAGTGATTATGCCGCCTCGAATGTAACATCCCATCACTGATGGGAAGGGTAGAATAGTAATTTTGAGTGGTCCATAGGCGTTTTGAAATGCCTTTACATGTTCATGCATAATCTAGCATCCGCATACATGTGAATAGTGAATTTTGCACATGAAAAATGAC
>JAOSBN010000179.1:29115487-29164935 GCA_027563595.1 Erythroxylum suave
TTCCTAATTTGTTTCTATGAGTATAAGTTTTGATGGGCTTAGTAGGTATGGGCGGGGAAGAGGGTGGATTGTTAACAGGAATCTTATATAATTAAGAGATAAAGATGATGGAATGATTAATACAACCTGATGAGTTGGAACTGTTTGTCATGCAGTATACTTGCATCTGCAATGGCTAATCCTGAAGTTCGAAAAACCTGGAGAAGAAAATGAGAATGTACCCATAAGATAAAGCTATATCACTGAAACCCTTTAAACAAAAAAACAAGAATCAGCACTATTGACGGCTAATATGAAGAGCATCTACAAAGCATACCTCACATGTCCGTGCCAATCCAGCAAGGTTAGGTATTCGATCAAGGAATGAAGCTACAATGATAAACGGTTGTCGACTTGCTTGTAACTTTTCCATCATGAAACTTCTAGTCTGAATTGACTGATCAAGAAGCTCATCTTCCTTTTCCATTTCTACAGTTCATATTGAAACAAACAGAACAAACACAAAGCTGCACAGCTTAAGGAGCTATGTATTGTCAACATACAGCTTATTGTGAGCAAATATAAAGCACTTCTTGAAGAACATAGAGCGTATCCATATACAGAAGAAAAATTCTTGCATGGAAAATTTTCCACACAACTTGTATTTGGTGAGTTAAACAACTGGACCATCAAGCAGTAATGTGTAAACTATCTTTACGTTGGCTTCAAAGCACGTATCAAAAAGGGAAAATGTAAAATCTAATAGCTGATAGGGTGGGGAATCTTAAACTCTGCTACCATGAGGTTAGCCAAGTCTGCTGCAGTCCAATCTGTATGATAAGACTTAAGCAATTTAGAACATCAAGGAATAGAGACACCAAAAGCAGAACGCCATGCAGAATTTTGAAGCTAGGGATTCAGTATTGTTTCACTACCAACATTTTATTGGGACCGAGAAGGCAGATGATTCTTTTCCAACAATAACAAGACAGTTACATCCACAACACATGATGGGCACCTACCCCAAATTGTCCTTAGATATTCAAAATCTTCTCTTGAAGACTTTGTTTTAATTTATTTTCTTTAAAAAAGGATCACTATGTAACACTGAACAGCCAAACCACTAATTGGATCTACTAATAACTTAAAGGGTGTGGGCATGCACCGACAATATAAGTCTTAAATTGACTGTAAAAATGTCTAGTTTGGGGCTTGGCAATGGATGGACAGAATATGTCACCAGAATCCAATATTAGCAATTGAGCATGTTTTCTATAATATGCTCCTTACATGTGACACATCAATCTACTTTGAGTCCTATGGGGAAAAGTTTTCTCTTTCTTTCGTTAATTTAAACTTCATTCAGAGTTGATCTTTTTATGCCTTGACATTTCTTAAGAAAACAACGAAATAATGCACAACAATTTAAAATGCATTTAACTCACATTAACTACTCATGGTATACATACCCAAAAGTCGGTGATGTGCTCCATAACATCCCAAAAGGCAACTGAAATTATTGTCTTGTTTCTCATATTTAGAGAGGGTAACTTTCTTCTGAAAATCAAATAAGGTTTCACTAAGCAGACTGCTATTAGACAATTCTCCACTGTAGTTAAAATTGTCATTGATTTTCAAGTTCTCATTTTTGAGAGTCAAAATGTCATCTGCCATTGAAGTTCTCAGATCTTCTCTGACATCCTGCAATAGTTAAAGTAAGGTACCAGCCATGCATGCAAGAGAATAAGAAGTGAAACCGCGCTCACATTTAGAAAATTCAGCACTTCCTCCATCAGGGACTTTGGAACACATTCAAACCCCAGTTCCTTCATTGCAACAAAAAGAAACAATTCAGAAACCTGAAATATGAAAAGAAAAAATGGCAAATCTAAACTAATTGATGAAAACTGAGTTACATGGTAATATTACTCAATTATCTTGATCAAATTTAATATAAGTAGTTGAAAGAAAAACAATAAATATTGTCCAGTTGACTTAACCTCAACCCGGTTGACAAAAATTCCAGCTGGGGTACTGGATAAAATGGGATCATAAGCATCAAGATAGCCTTCCATTGATGCACGTAAGCTGTTATAAGATATAAAGAATCAGAACTATATCGAAGAACCACACAAAATATATATGACTTGTGATAGTAATATAACAAGAGAAGAAGGGGAATTCTGATTCAATGAAAAAGAAGAAGCATGTGAGAAGAGGAATGATAACAAATATGGAAATGTCATTTTTGTTTTTCTTCTAAAAGAATACATTGTTGAGATTTTTAGTGTAAATGCCTAACTTAACTTCCCATAGTAATTTACAACAATGAAGATGACAAATAATGCACCTGATAAGTGTGAATTACATCATGTTTTAAGGCTTAATTCGATATGTATTTAATTATTAATTCAATTGCTTAGTATGTGCTTAGGTTAGAATAGTGTTTATTTGTTAATTATTTGTGTTTATGTATTTTTATGAGTTAGTACTTTGAACTTAATTATTATGCTTTTGAGATACCTTGATGTGTTTGTTAGTGTGAAGAGAGATCTCGCATAAGTTCCCGATAGTTTATTAGACAACTTCAAATCTAATTACGATTTTAGATAGCTTGTTAATTGAGAAATTGCAATTTTTCATAATCTGATTAGGGTTTATAATTTAGGGTTAATGATTATAACTCGAGAGAGAGTAATCAACCCTAGGATTGTCTAGGACCAATAAGCCGGTAAGTTATAATCAATTAGGTTAATGTTAAAGATAGTCTTAAGATTTCCAGGAAAAACGTGTCTTGTATTTAATATACATGATACATATATATATAAACTTAACTAGTAGGAAAATAGATATCAATTTGAATTAAACTATATCTAGAAGTGTATAGCAAAAATCTCTTCATTATAGGGATTTATGTTTCTAATAATCTTATCTCATAAGATTGATCTTATCTAAATCTATGTTCAATGTCTTCCATTCCCAGCTTGCATATAAGATCATGAAATCTTGAAGCATTTAGCCCTTTGGTTAGAATATACATACACACTAGTACTTCCAACTTTTCTTTGATGAAATGTCTATCAATCTCAATATGCTTTGTCCTATCATGTTGTACGGGATTCTGTTCCATGCTAATTGCAAACTTGTTACAATAAAGCTTCATAGGACCTTCCCATTTGATTTTTAAATCATCAAGAATGATCTTTAGCCATAATAGTTCACGTAGTCCTTGTAAAATAACCTTGAATTCAGATTCAACGAATGATCGGGCCACTATGTTTTGTTTTTCACTCCTCCGTGTAACTAGATTGCCTCCAAGAAACATGCAGTAGCCTGTTGTTGACCTTCTGTCAACCGGAGGTCCTGTATGGTCTGCATCCATGCAAATTTCTAAGGATAATGTATGGCCCCTTTTAAACAACATTCTCTTGCCTGGACGGGCCTTTCAAGTAATGTAGGACTCGGTAGATAGCTTGAAGATGAGATTCTCTTGGGTCGTGCATAAATTGACTAATTACACTCACCGAATGTGTTATATCTGGCCAAGTATGTGCAAAATATATTAGCTTGCCCACTAGTTACTGATACATGTTCATGTCCACTACCGAACCTTCCTTTGCTTCTCTAAGTTTGTAATTTGAATCCAATGGAGTAGACATCAGTTTGTACCCAATTTTCCCAGTTTCCACTAATAAACTTGCAACATATTTTTGTTGAGAGATGAGTATCCCTTGCTTTGGATATGCCACTTCAATACCATGGAAATACTTTAGTTTTCTTAGTTCTTTTATCTCAAATTCCTTTAACAGTTTCTGCTTCAATTCCAACTTCTATTTTGTCATTATAATGTCATCCATGTAGACCAAAATAATAGTCACCCTTCCTGTTTTTGAGTGTTTCATGAAAACAGTACAATCCCCTTGACTATGCTTATATCCTAATTCTTTCATCACTTGCAAGCCTACCAAACTAGGTTCTTGGAGATTGTTTTAGTCTGTAGAGAGCCTTTCTCAATTTACACAACTTGTTAACTATATCTTCTGTAAATCTAGGTGGAACATTCATTTATATTTCTTCGTTGAAATCTCCATGAAGAAAAGCATTCTTAACATCATACTGAAGAAGTTGCCAGTCAAAATGAGTGGCCAAGGACAGCAAGATCCTCACTGTGTTCATCTTTGCAACTGGGGCAAATGTCTCTTGATGATCCACTCCATAAGTCTGAGTGTATCCTTTAGCTACCAACCTAGCTTGTATCTCTCTATGGATCCATCGGCCTTGTATTTTAGTGTGTAGATCCAATTACAGTCAACAATGTTCTTCCCTCTTGGTTTGTCAATAACCTCCCAAGTATGATTCTTCTCCAAAGCGTTCATTTCTTCTCTCATAACATCTCTCCATTCCTTTTCTGATAAGGCCTCAGAAACAGTGTTAGGAATAGCAATTGTATTTAAACTCACAATAAACCTTTTATGGGTAGGTGAGTGGTGTTTGAAGGAGATGTAATGGGAAAGTGGATAGATCAATCGATGAGAGCATTCTCTAGTTCCTTTTCTAACAGCAATAAGAAGGTCTAAATCATCACTTGGATTAGTAGAATGTTTACCTGTTTGGATAATTGTGCATGGTTGAGGGCTCACGATGATCTCATTTTTAGAACTAGGAATTGATTCTTGAACTTGCATCAGTGTTGGAATGTCTTGAGTTTGCTTCAGTGGAATGTCTTGAGTTTGCTCTGGTGTTGGAATGTCTTTTCTCCCTGGGTATACTTGAGGAAAACTTGGAAACTTGTGGGGGTTTTGCTAGGATGGGAGTTAACTCTGAAGGTTGTGTCTGGACTTGGCTCAGGTTCTGTGATGCTGATAGAATTTGGTTGGGTTAAGTGGACAGGAGTTAGGGTAAGAGTGAGATCTAGGGTATTTATTGGTTCGAAGGAACTGCAAGGACTATATTATGTTATGCTATTCTCCCCCTAAAGATGGGACTTTGAGAAGAAGAATTTGCACTCTGAAAAAGTGACATCAGTTGAGATATAGGTCCTTTTTGTAGACGGATTGTAACACTTGTATCCCTTTTGAGTTGATGAGTATCCTAGAAATACATACTTAATGGTATTAAGTAGGTGTCCATTTTTTCTTTAGACCATTCCATTTTGTTGAGGTGTATTAACATAGGATGAATCATGAATAATACGATGTGATTGGAAGTAAGGAGATAAGACTTGTTGAAATATTCCCTAGCATTGTCTGTTCTAAAAACCTTTATCTTTACCCCAAATTGATTTTGAATCATCGAATGAAAATTTGGAATAACAGTCCCTACATCAGATTTTAGTTTAAGGAGAAATAGCCATGTAACCCGAGTACAATCATCAATCAAAGAGACAAACCAACGGGCTCCAGAAATATTGGATATAGTGGATGGACCCCATATGTCACTATGAATCACATGAAAAGGATGAGAAGCTCTTTTATTAGTAACAGGAAAAGATACACAAGTATGTTTTGCCAATTCACAAGTTTCACAATGAAATTTAGAGAATCTAATCCTTGAAACGAGTGGGGAATCATAGTTTTTAGAAATCTAAATGATGGATGACCTAGACGGAGATAGTGCAACCAAATGGAATCTTTATTCCAAGAACTAAGGAAGGATGAAGGTGTATTTATCTTAGCTTTTTGATATGGTTCCAGGTGATAGAGACCATTCCATTCCTTAGCAAGTCAATCCTCTTCCCCTTGTCCTGGTCCTGAAAAACACAGCAGCAAGGAGAAAAAATGACGACACAATTAAGGTCAATAGTAAGCCTTTGGATAGAAATTAGATTGGAAAATAATTTTGGTACATGTAGGGCATTTTTTAGAGTGAGTCTAGGGCTCAATTTTATGTCTCCATAACCAACAACAGTGGCTAATTCTCCATTGGCAACTATGATTTTCCTATTACTTGGACTAGGGTTGTATGTGTGAAGAAGTTGTGATATAGGGGTCATGTGGTCTGTGGCCCCAGAGTCTATAATCCAAGGGCTATTGTAACACTTAATTTCTAAGGTGTCCGTATATAAAGAGAATGTAGGTTTACCTAAGAGAGCAAATGAACTCAATAAACCTCTTAATTTCTCAATCTCTTCATTGCTAAGACTCCCTGCTACTGGAATCCTGTTGCTGGATTTTCTTCATCTTCCTTCTGTTCGGCCGAATGTGCCCATGGTCATGATTGACCTCCTCGATTTCCCCATTCATGACTTGGCTTCCCATTCAATTTTCAGCAGGTCTCCTTTGTGTGTCTCATTTTTTTGCAGTAAGTGCACCATAGATTATCCTTATTTTCTTTCCACAAGTTGCCCTTTCTAGATTGCTTAGGCTGTCACTCTTTTCTTTGTCTTGTTTATCTGCCTTTATCACCGTTGCTGACCCATCTATCTTTTGGGGCTCAAGCATCACGTTTCTCCTGCTCTAATCAGGGGAATAATCTCTTCTAGTGAGGGTATGGACTCGCTTCTAAGAATTTGAACCTTAACTTGATCAAACTCAGGGTTTAAGCCAAGAAATCATAAGTACGCTCTTTTTCTATGAAATTTTTCAGAAAAACATCTTTAGGATTTTTCATCTCAATGACTTGATAATGGTCAAGTTCTTGCCATAGAGTTTGCAAAGTATTAGCATATTTTGTGACTGATTTGTCTCCTTGCTTGGTAGCATGGGCTTTGATCTTAATTTCACAGATTTGAGCATACATATGTTGAACACAGTCCCAAATCTCCTTCGTAGTGGTTAAAAGCATGCATGTATCACTGATTAAAGGTTCCATAGGGTCCCACAACCATGACCTGAACATAGAGTCCTCTTCTTCCCACGCTTCTGTTGCTAAATTCCCTATTGCAGGTCCCGATCTTAACAGGTGATCAAGCTGCCCTTTCCCTTTGAGATAGGTGCGAACAAGGAGTGACTACTTGAGGTAATTCTTGCCATTGAGTTTGTTGGAGGCTCGAACATTCTGTAGTTCCCCAATTTTTTGGACAGAGACAGATTCATCTAGGCTGGAAATAGTGATTTGAGAAGTTACAGGGGTTGAAATATTGCCATGGTGAAAGAAGGGAAAGACTGGGTAAAGTAATAGTTATGGGGAGTGTTACAGAATATATCAGTTACATAATTATAGGGATTATGTAGTTAATGTAAATATCATAGTTATAGGGATTTAGCATGATTATAGGGATTATTTTCCTAGTTTAAACCTATGTATTCATGTATAAATACCTGTAGTATTATTCTAAGTAATATACAGAAAACTTCTTCTCATTCTTCTCAGGGACTAAGGTAGCAATATAACAAAGAACACTTCCAAAAAACTTTAGGACTTTAATACCATGTTAAGATTTCCAGGAAAAACTTATCTTGTATTTAATAACTTAACCAGCAAGAAAATAGATATCAATATCAATCTTAACTAAACTCTATCTAGAAGTCTATAGCAGAAATCCCTTGATTACAGAGATTTCTGTTTCTAATAATCTTATCCCATAAGATTGATCTTATCCCATAAGATTGATCTTATCTTATTCCATAAAATTGATCTTATCTAAATCTCTGTTCTTCAACAGATAGGTAAATTCCTCATTCTCTCAATTGATAGTTTTTTTACGGTTAATTCTTAAGTGTGTTGCGATAGCTAAATTGTTAATATTTTTGTAATTGATTATTGGAATGAATTGCGTGATTGAATTGAATTCTTGTTTTAATTTTGCTATCTTTTGAAATTCTGCTAATTGTGTTAGCCTTAGATTTTAGGACTAAATTATCCCTCCTCGTGAGATCGACATCTTAGGTACTACGTGAACGACTTGTGCAATTGCAGATTATTGAGGTTAACTAATTAAAACTTACATACATTGAAAAAAAACCATGATCAGCACCTCTTAAAATAAGTTTCAAGTAGATTACAGAGAATTTACATGTTTTGCATTGCATTTGAATGAAAAATATAAGAAAGCTTCAAAAGAACTTATAAGAAAACTTCAAAAGAATTTATGCACAAAATGAAAGCAATAAAATATCATCACCACTCCAAATTATTAGTTTACTACACATCTACCACTTATTTCACAACTGAAGTTCATTTAAAACTCATACCGCTTACAATCTGGGTTCTCTGCAAGGTACGATTTTAATTTTTCAAAACACCTTTTCTCCAAAGATATGACTTCAGAGGCTCCACAGCCAATAGAAGAGAAGAACTTACAAAGAACATGAAATACCAACAACTGCAAAAGGTTGTACCAATGTAAAACTCCATACAGTTCAAATGTGAAATATACATGGATGATGAGAAGTGTGTCATTGTAATGAGTACCTGAGTAAAACCACGCAAGCTATGATGATGTGAAGTCAACAAAGGAACTATAGAAGGCATTAGTGCTTCCAAGTGTATAGATTGAAGTACTTTAGATGAATGGAGGATGACATTAGCAGCTATGAAGACATAGGAAGAGAGTGTCTGCAATTGTTATATAAAAATGTAAGCATTAGAATAGTTAATCAGAACTTGCTTGGCCACGAATAATGAAGTCATAAAAATATTTGGAGCATCATTTCTTAGCTAATTGCGACCTTGAAAACTTAGGAAGATGAAAATAGGCCGAGATGGAAAAGTATGGAAAAGGGATTATGATAAAAAAAAACCATTCTACCATCTAAACTGATACAATTACATCATGTACTAAAAGGTGAGGCTACAAATGGAAAAAAAATCACGGTATAAGGTAGTTTGGGACCTGACATACAGAAGACCTTATGATTCAAAAGAACTTAAAGTATATAGAAGCAATAAAAGAGAAAATATCAGTCAACCAAAAGCCTTAATTTCGTGGGATGATAATTGAGAATTGAGTTGACAACAAATGATAAGGGCTAAAATTTAGATTATGTTAAGATTCCTCACTAGATAGGAAGCAATAGTTAGCTAAATATGTTATTCTATTTTATATATGTTATCCTAGTTATTTACGAGTTACAGAATTTTTATTACAATAGGATTTAAATTTGCTAAGAAACCTTTCCTACTAGAATAAGGGTTCTAAAACTATATATATGTGTGTACTCTTAACTCTTCAAGAACAAGGAATTTGAAAGTTTTATGCAAACTTGAGTTTTCAACTAGGTGTGATGCTTTCTTCTAAGGGTGATTCTTAGACCCTAGGAGTGACTCTTGGCTTCTAACCTTCTATTCTTTGTGTTCACCACAAAATTCCAGCAACCAAAATCCTAACTTCTAGCATATTAAACCCTAAAATCCAAAGTCTAAATTTCCAAAAATCAAACCTTAAAATTCCAGCTATACATAATCCGAAATTTCAACATTCCTAGCCAAAATTCAGCCTTGAAACATGATATTCTAGTAGCCTAATATCAGTCATATTTCTTAATTTTGTGATGTTTAGCTACTAGTTAATAAGTCTTCTATTTGTTCTACATCAATTTGGTATCAAAGCTTTGATTCATAATGGCAACATGTAGCGGAAGAGCATATAGAAGAATATTTAGTGACCAAGAGCGAGATGAAATACCTTTGAGAATTATGGAAAGATTGGACATTGTGACTTTCAATCACATGGTGCTCAAAGAACTAGTCCAGAAAATAACATCAGACTTATGTGATCGGTATTTGTAACATTTTAAGTTGAGGACAACTTCAGACATGCTAGGGAGAATTGATGCAAAATAGTTTAACGTCTATGGAAGAAATAAAAGAGAAAAAAATAGCCAACCAAAAGCCTTAATTTGGTGGGATGGAGGATAGGAACTAAGTTGATAGCAAAGACAACGAGGGTTGAAATTTAGCTTATGCTAGGATTCCTATTAGATATAAAGTAGTTAAATATGCTATTCTATTTTACATATGTTATCCTAGTTGTTTAGGATTTGTAGAATTTTTATTAGAATAGGATTTAAATTTGATAGGAACTTTTTCCTACTAAAATATGGGTTTTAAGAACCATAAATATGTGTGTATTCAACTCTTCATCAAGAATAAGCAATCTGAAATTTTTCTACAAGCTTGAGTTTTTAACTAGAAGGTGTGATGCTTTCTTTTAAGAGTGATTCTTAGACCCTAGGAGTGATTCCCAACCTCCTACCTTTTATTCTTTGTTTTCACCACAAAATTCTAACAACCAAAATCTTAAACTTCCAGCTATACAAAATCTAAAATTTCATCATTCCTCACCAAAATCCAACCTTAAAACCTGATATTCCAGCATCCTAATATCAGTAATATTTCTTAATTTTGTAATTTTTAGATACTAGTTAATAATTCATCTATTTGTCCTACAACAAAAGGTTTGTTACTAGATACCACATTCAGAACAAGGTATGGAGTATGCTTATTGATGAAGGGAGTTGCACTAATGTAGCCAATACCATTCTCATAGAGTAGGTCAATCAACCTACTATGATGCATTTGAAGTCTTATAAGCTATAATGGCATAATGAATGCAGGAAACAAAGTGAACAAGCAAGTCTTATGTGATATAGTGTTTATGCAAGCTAGACATGTACGATGGAAAGTCATTCCACAACCAAGAATCGCTATAGCTTAAATGGGTACACTATACTAATCTAAAAGAAGCCTATGAAATAAACAAATATCTCCTATGTTCTTATGATTTTAGAGGAATTATTTGAAGTTGAAGATTGATCTTGAAGAGTAAGGGTACGATGTGAGTACAATTAGCCAAAACAGGGCAATTGTTGCATATAGGCTTGAGGCAATTATAAAATTTGTAGTAAAAGAAAGTTTAAAAGTAAAACACAGGCTCACACATTGGAGTGACTCAACCCTGTCCCGCTTTTGATGCAAGAGCGGAAGTTCCAACATGTTTCTGACACAGACGTGGCTTAGATTGTGTCTATTTTCACAAAGTTCTAGACAAATATACAGGATTTTAGCGAAAAGAAAGAAGAACAAACATGAAAACAAATGTCTATGGACACTTATTTTAAAAAATTGAAACCTTCTAAAACTAAACGATGGACTCCTTTTCTTTTTCTCTTGCATCAAGGCCGAGCCACAAAACTCGCAAGGATACTCCTCCTTGAAGAGAGAAACAGGTCATGTCATCACCCCAACTTGGACTTATAGAGAATAGGTCTATAAACATTACCATAATCTAATTTTAAATAATGCTCTTTCCCTTTATTGGTCATTCTCTCCTTGACAGTATTGGACTTCGTTCCTGTAAGAAGTATCTAAAAAATGCTTTCTTTTCGGCCTGTAGAGGTGAGGGATAGGTATGTTTTTGACGTAGTTTCATCGTTTTTAGCAATACCTACTTTGGATGAAAAAGGAAAGGATTGGTCCACTAGGGCTCGGTTACCACCCGCTGGGTGACAATAAATACAAAAGTTATGGTCAATAAAGTAGGGATCATCAAAACACTAAACCATCCAATATAAAGACAATTTTCAATGCTGGTTATCCAATTACATAAGCAACCCCATAGCCTTTGGCCTTTGCCTTCCCTTTCACATTTGGGTCAACGCTTGGGTTTGGGATCTTGCTATGTCATTTCCTTTAATTATAACATGAGTGGATCACAAACTGAGCCCAACTTTGTAAAGTTATAGATAGATACACAATCTCAAGCACGAGGATGCCTCAAATCATGTCAATTAGCATTAAAAAGTCCATAACCAACAACCTGTCCCACAATCGTGTCCCAAGTCATGCCAGCTCAAAACTATAGTTTTTTTTGTTTTGTATTTAAGTATTGTTAAGTGACCATTTCACCACAATAGCTTAAGTAGTTATGTGTGACAAACTTAATTGGTTTTATATATTCGCTAACATATTCCCACAAGTGAAAGCCCTTAGGGCTTGAAACTTGCACAGGCCTATTCTGTCTTGTGCTAAATTAATTTGATGATAAATAGGTGGATGGTAGGATTTGAACTCTAGACCGTTTGGTCATAAAAGTTCTCATACATGTTAAGCGACCATTTCACCATAATAGCTTAAATTGTTGTATAAGATCAACTTAATTGGTTTTATATATCCACTAACAAGCATGTTTCTTTTCTCTTTGAGGGAGTATTTAATATCATTGTTATTTTGAGTGTTAGCACCAAGATCAAAAATAAGGATGGTTGTTTGTTCTTTTCAGACCCATCTGTTAAAAAAATAGTAGTGAGTTTCAATCATAATTCAAATAACTTCCAAACCAACAACATGACCAACATGCTTTGGTACACTCCCATCCATCACCATCTTGTAAGAAACTTTACAATCATAATAAGGAAATTCTAAGAAGTAATCATGGTGGCATTAACATTCTCAATAACCCATGAGCTAAAGTTGCATACGTTACCCAACTCTATCCAAATCTTGAGTGGTTCTCAAACAATCCACCACAACTTTCTCGTCACAGCCCCACTTGTCTTGACATAACATTTCCCATACATCCATTGGAAGAAGAAAGGAACTATCCCAATCAGAATATGATAAAACGTCAACAAATGGGAACACTTTTAGTCAGTTCTCTCTTGGCTTTAAAAGATTAAACAATCTTAAGTTTCCATAGGCAATGGCTCCTCCATCAACCTGGACAACTAAGAAAAAATTACAAGAGAAAAAACATCACCTATCCTTTCACTATCATTAATTCCATCTTCACTTTCTCTTCTGATGTAAGAGCAATTCATCTTGCCTTCCACTATTACATTGTAAATATATTTTAGACGTGTAACTATTGTTAAGGCTAGAATTAGATCCCTCTCTTACTTTTACTAGCATCGCCTACAATGTTGTGCTTCACTCCATCATTGGTTTTGCCTCTCTCTCATATGGTTCTATATCATTCTAGCCACCATAACGTGTGAATTTGTCAACACAACCATTGCAGATCAAATCTGGACACTCGGATAGGTCCACCATTGAAAATACCTGACAAACATTATATACGTTCCCACGTGCCGTCAAAGCTTACCTGCCAATTTCCCAAATGTTGGCAAATGACATCACATGACTTAACAAATGAATATCGAATTCTCTAACTCCATCCCCAACCCATTATTGGTGTTAATTTCTATAGATCTAGCCTCGAGCATATTTTGTCAATAGACTCCTTTTTCCTTTACTCTAATTTCTTTAGTTAAAATTAGATATAGAACTTGATTTTACCCTGTTTAATGTAACCTCTATCAATCTCAAGAGTTAGTTCATAAGTTATAAGCATGATTTTAATCAAGTCAAAAATGTAAACTGCATTAGTCATGTATAAGAGTAATAGTTTTTGACAAATCACCTTGAAGAGCTTTGGGCAACTATCAGTACTATCAGTTCCTCTAGTATCTCTTACCCTGAACTACTATTTCATACTTACAAGAAGACAACTTCATGTGGTACTCAAAGCCACTGTAAAGGGAGGACAAGTCTACTAGTTATCCTTATGCACATTGTAAAAGAGAAAAAGAGAAAATAGAATGACTTGTTATTGATTAAGTTTTATCCCACTATTTAGAATAGCAAGATAATACAAGTTAATCTTAATATTTGATAATAGGGAACTTCTTGTATAGGATTGATAACAAAATTATACAAAATCTCTAACACATGTAATTGCTATAATTTAAGATTAAAGATCTCATCTTTGAACATAGTAATTTCCGTTAATTAAGGGTTGTGTAGGAAGTGGGGATGAAGGAGTAGTATTTCCCTTTATTTTAATTCATTCACTTCCATGCGCTCATAAGTATTCTTCCGTCCATAAGCTATTATATAAGAAGTACCAAATGTGCATGACCCCTATAAGCATTTAACTACAATCAAAATTCAAATAGAAAGAACCATTTAACATACCTGAGGTCTCATGTCATAATCTAGCAATATAGGAACCAACTGCTCTCCAACCTAAGAAACACACAATTGAAGATTTAAAAGAAGTTATTTGGCATGATAAATTTAAACGAGGTGAAACAAATTGTATGAAATTATGGAATAAAAATGATAAGATCCAACCAGGCATTCAAAACCATATGTTTCAATATGTATCCCATAGACATCAAAAGATCAATATTCAAATGCAAATTATTTTCTTCAACAAGAAGGAAAGAAATACTGAAAAAAAATATTTCACTGTCATCGTGCAAGATACATTACTTACGAGTGATGGAAACCTCAAGTAAATGTTGACGGCAAATGTCTCCAAGTACTGCCGAACAGCAGGCAAGTTATTCCGCTGCAAAAGCACAATAAATACCCGTTATGGAGGATAAGGAAGACATGGACAATATATCATGGATTAATACTCACACAAAGAGCTATGTGCAAGTTATGAGTAACTTGCCCAACTACATCATCCCTAACAAATCGTGATAAAACACATATCATTTGCCAAGCTCGTACTTTACGCCTGTGGATCTATTACAAAAGAAAAAATACAATACAATTGTAGTTAACAACAATGATGAAATTACATGAAACAATAGTAAAGGAACTCAATAGTAGGTCTTTAAATTTTTCAACTTCTTTGGCAGGAGTTAACTAAAAGACAAATTTAGCAAGAGATTTGATAACTTTTATGAACAATAACAACCTCAATTCAATAGTTGATATCTCTAACTTACAACAATATCTATAATTTTTGTCAAATAAGTTCGTTTATATTCTCCACCATTCATTCATGAAATGTCAGAACTATTAGTTATGGGAAATATGATTATTTTAGGATTTTTGCATCTTTTTATTATATCCTATTTTTTTAGGATACCTCATAATCATGGGATCTCTTGTTTTTTGTTTCTTTCTTAGTTGTTAGTGTAACACGTATATAATTAACCCTCTTGTAAACTTGTGAACAACCAAGAAAATATTCTCTCAAATCTCATTCCATTAGGGTATTAGAGCTATAAGGTTTTTAATTCTTGGGAAAAATCAATCAGAGTATTTAGCCTTCATTGTCTACGGTTTTCATTGCTAGTTAACATTTTCTCTTTAAGAATCCGGTTTAATTGCTTAGATCTTTTTTTTTCATAGAGATGTAAAAAGTAGTAAAGACAACCACTACAACACAATCGGAGGACACTTTTCAATATCAACATTTCAATGAATTGAAAAACATCCATGTGGCATACAAGTAGAAAGGAAAAAGGTTACCTTAAATTGTCTCAACTAATTTGCATCATACTAAAAAGGAAAGGGAAAATCAATCATCTCACAAATACAGGGCCAAAACTATAGGATCCTCAATTTGAAGTATGGGATAGAAAAGCTTCCATAATTATGATGTAAGTAGAAGTCTATAGAGATTAGTGACACATTTATCTTCATGGCTTTCCCAATATACTTGGGATGCACTCCAACAAACATATACTAATGCTAGAGATGCGATGCAAGTGTATAAGGTCAAGGTAAAGACTATAGCTGCAAAATTAGGGAGTAGGATGGTTACTAAATATGCCAATCAATTGAAATCCTTGTAATAAGAGCTTAACAACTACAGGGTTTTAAAAACTAAATGTCTAGAAGATGCGGCTATTTTAAAACGCTTTATCAAGAAAGAAAGAGTTTATGATTTTTCGAATGGACTTAATATAATATTTCACCAAGCAAGAATCTAGATTATTAGCAAGCTTGAAGTTCCATGTTTGAATGATGTTGTGGCCTTAGTTTGTGGAGAAGAAAGTAGAAGAAAAAAATCTTATGATTAAGCTATAAAACATGGACAAGTCTACTATGGTGGCTGAACAAGGCAATTCAGGTGAGTTTTCACTATCTATTGTATTAAATGTTGAGCCAACTCTTGGATTATGTATTGGGAGCTACTAAATATATGACCCACTCAACAAACCCTTTTTTTTTAACATATTCCTCAAGTTCAAGAAATAGGAAAATAACGCCAAAGCAAGCATAAAGGTATGTAAAGATCAGTCCACTACTAAGTTCAAAAAAAGTTTGTCATGTCCCTAGATTATCCATGAACCTCTCTATCAACAAACTCACACAAGATTTGAATTGTTATCTGATTTTTCATCATCATTATTGTGTATTTTGGGACAAGGATTTGGCAAGAGTTCAAAGAACATGAGTCTTATTTCATCATTCTTTACCTTTGAGAGGAGAATTCAACAATAAAAGATGAGGACATAGGGGATCTCAAGGATTTCCTCTTCCTTGACTTGTCATCTTCCTCTAATCCTATGTCTGAACCTATACCTCAATATCAACAAGAAAAGAAAAATTATGCCCATGAGAATTTGAGATTTGACAAGGTGTATTTAAGGAAGAAGACAATTATTCCAAATTCTATACAAGTCCAAAACTCCAATCTGATTCTTGAGAATGAGAACAATTTTTTAACCTTCTTTGCTTAGTAAATCTGAATCTCAATTGAACAAGAGTGATCAATATCTTCCCATTGCTATTAGAAGAACTATGAAATGTACCAAATAGCCATTGTATCCTCTTGTTCATTTCCTTTCTGTCAAAATTTTTTACCATTTAATAAAGCCTTCCTTGTTAGCCTAAACACCATTTCTGTCCCTAAAACCTTATCCTAGGGTTTAACCAATGAGGAAATAAAAAAAGCTATGAATGTGAAATGGAAGCATTGGAGAAAAAATAAAACTTGGGAACTAGTGAAGTTGTCATCTAAAAAGAAACATCTGGGCCATAAATGGATTTACAAAGTAATGTATAAGGCAATCAAATCCATTGAAAGTAATAAGTAATATGATGTCATGAATGCATTTTTGCATTGAGAAGTTAAGGAAGAATTCTACATGAAAGATACATCAAGCTACAGGCATAATTTGGAAATTCAAACTATTTGTAAGTTAAAGAAGGCCTTGTATGGACTGAAATAGTCGGTTAATGATAACTATGGGGTATAGATAGAGCCAAGGAGATCGTTGTTCATAAAACACTTAGCTTCAGGGTGAGTCACAACACTTTTAGCGAATGTTGACAATATTAAAAGATAGATTCTAAGTTAATGTTTGACCAAGGAATTTGAGATCAAGGAGCTAGGAAAGCTTAAACATTTCCTTGGTCTTGAAGTAGCTTACTCTAGGTAGGGTCTTTTCATCTCTCAAAAAAAAGTATGTTACTGATCTCCTAAAATAAGTACTAGCAAGTACTCCGATAGACATGAACATTAAAAAAGGCAGATGATTGTTCAAGTAGACATGGAAATGTATAAACACTTTGTGGGAGGCTTAGTTATTTATCTCATACATGACCAAATATAGTATATGCAGTAAGTGTGATAAGTTAGCTCAGGCATTGCCCAAAGAAGTTCACTTGTAAGCAGCTCATGGAGTCTTATAATATCTTAAAGAGGCACCTAGAAAACGTGTTTTGATTAAAAGAAATGGATGTCTAGTATTTGAGGCATATACGAATGTTGATTATGCGAGATCGATCCTTGACAAAAATCAACTACGAAACATTGCACCTTTCTTAGTGGGACCTTGTGAAATAGAGAAGTAAGAAGCAAAATGTGGTAGCACAATCTAGTGAAGAGGTAAAACTCAATGTGTGCTTGACCTACTTTGGTTGAAAGGATCTTAAAAGACTTAGAAATTAAGTGGGATGATCCAATGAGGCTACTGTGATAATAAATTCGCCATCGATATAGCTTATAACCCAGTAAAATATGATCGAATGAAGCACATTGAAGTTGATAAACATTTCAAAAAGAAAACTAAAGAGCAGTTTGATTTGCTCATCTTATGTGGCTACAAAGGATTTTTATATCTTTTAGGATTTCTTATTTAGTTACGATATCCCATAATCATGAGATCTGATTATCCTATTTAGTTAAGATATCCAATGATCATAGGATCACATTATTTTTGTTTCCCTTTTAGTTGTTAGGGTGACATTTATATAACTGACTCTCTTGTAGACATGTAAGCAAGCAATGTAGAAAACATTCTTCTCAAAGCTCAAAATTAGTCAACAATAAAATCAAGAAAATAACTTCAAAAACTTGGTAAATAGATTGCCACTTACACCACTATACTTTTTATATAACTCCTTCCCAAGATCCTTGTCATTCACCTACAAAACACATTCTATAATGAGCATCATTGTCCTTAACTACTAAATTGAAATTCTCCATAGCTGAATTATTAGGAAGTGGATTTCATCAATAACTAAGATGAAGTACATTATAGAAAATAAAACTAAAAGATGAAGATCCAAGTCAAGAAATCAAGTTCAGGAACATTGAAACATTACAGAAGCTTCAAATCTAAAACATGATAAGATGAAGTATATTAAAGAAATTAAAACCCAAAGATGAAATCAAAGTCAAGAAATCAAGTTCAGGAACATTGAAACATTACAAAAGCTTCAAATCTAAAACATGACGGAAAATTCAGTGCTTTTGAGGCCAACAAAGCTACACCAAGAACCTTCTAAATAGCTTATTATAGTTTACTTAAATAAAAAGAAAAATAAACCCATCCAATAATGTTCTTAATTTGGTAATGCGGAACAAAGTAAAGGTTCTTAACAAAACAAAAAATGGAAAATCACTAAACAACAAGCCTGTGATTTGGTGGGATGAGGAGGAGTTAGTGTAACATTTTTCATGTTACTGTTCGCAAGCATAGTGATAATAAGAGCAATCTTGTTTATTTTATACTATAACAAGTTATTACCCTAGTTTGTTTAGAACTTAATTTTATTTAAGAACAAAGAATCTTTATTAAACTAAAATTTAATTCTATTTTCGAATCCAATTACTATTAGGAAAAGGGTCAGGGACCATTTTTTATACATAGGCATTCATCCTTTCAATGAAGGTAAGGCTGATTTTCTTTGCAAAAATTGACTTCTCAAACAAGAATTGGTAACGTTTTCTTTCAAAAGGAATTCTTAGACAATAGGAGTGATTATGGTAGGACTAAGAGGAGATAATGAATGGCAAATAAACAGACATAAGAAGTGCAAAAGGATATCACAGACTACCACACCAATAGGAAAAGAATATTCGAGAAAATAAACTAAAAAGAGAAAAATGCACACACTATTGACAATTACTAGAGACCTATTTATAGACTGACCTCTAGAGACCCACTTGTAGATAATAATAACTAACAATACTTATTCAAAACCCACTACTCCTAAAGATATGGAACTACCCAATTCTTCCTATTTTTCCTCCAACAGCTACCCATTAACTACATAATCTGCTTTTGACTTGGTCTTCTTGCAAAAGTATGTCTTTAGTGGTCTATTATTACCCCTCTCCTAGAAAGCCACCTTGCCTAAGGCGGAAATATGGATATTGTTGTTGTAACAGATCATATGACTCCCAATTGGCATCTTTAGAAGGACGATTCTACCACAAGATTAGCAATTCTAGATTTGAGTAAACGTCATGCGTAATCCAATAGTGAGCGAATACTTGTTAAGGTTCCACATTAAACTCGCAGTTGGAATTCAAAGGTAACAGAGCAAGCGGGCTGGTGGGGAGTTCTTCTTGGGCTTCTTTAAGTAGCAAAACATGGAAAACAAGATAGAGCCTGGCATTAGTAGGGAGCTCAAGTTCATATGCTACTAGACCCCAATGTTTGAGAATCTTGTAAGGACCAAAAACCTAAGGCAAGAGCTTCTCATTCAAACGCCTGGCCAAAGAATGTTGCCTATATGATTGCAATCTAAAAGAAGACAAAAGTTACCAACTTCAAATGATTTTTCTCTATAGTTCTTATCCACATGTGCCTTCATCCGATTTTGAGCTTTTAGTAAATCGTCTTTTAAAACCTGTAATATAACATCCATTTGACACGTTGTTCTTCCAATTCTACTATGTGAGTTTTTTCCTAACAATAAAGATGTAAGTTAGGAGTCATGGCCATATACAACATGGAAAGGAGTAGTGTCTATCGTCGTGTAGAAGTTGGTGTTGAATTAAAATTCTGCCTAGGACAAGAAACAACACCAAATCTTCAATTTCTCACTTGCAAAGCATCTGAGATATAATACAGGACCGAATCCATAAGGATTTGTCTTGTTGTTACATACCTATTAGGATTTGTTATTTTTTACTTATTCCATTAGGATTTGTTTCTGTTTACCTATTCTATTAGGATTTGTTTATGTTCCAGTTTATTTTAAATTTCTTAGTTAGGAAGGTTTTCTTGTCCAGCAAGAAAACTGAAATAAGTTAGCTTTAGAAAAGGATTTCAATCAATGCTTTTCATACTAGAATTAGGACTTTTATGTACCATGTTAGAGATATAAAAGGGAGGGTCCATAGATGTTTTAGGGACCCCGAAACATTAATTTAATAAAGTTTCTACAGGAAATTTTCCTGTGAGAGAGTGTGTCTTCTCTTGTTGATTAAATCCTAAGTTTTATGCTTGGATTTGGTTCCGAGATTAACCTAAAATCTCTACCTAACCACTTCCATTGTGTTAGTTGGTATCAGAGAATTACAATCCAGCTTTTCCTGGATTTCTTTCCTGGTGCCTTTCAGCCCATCTTCCAGCCCTACCAACCCAGAAAATTTTTCCTGAATCTCTTTCCTAGTGCCTTTCAGCCCATCTTCGAACCCTACCAACCCAGAAAATTGTTCCTGAATCTCTTTCCTAGTGCCTATCAGCCCATCTTCCAGCCCTACCAACCCAGAAAATTTTTCCTGAATCTCTTTCCTCGTGCCTTTCAGCCCATCTTCCAGCCTTACCAACACAGAAAATTTTTCCTCAATTTCTTTCCTGGTGCCTTTCAGCCCATCTTCCAGCCCTACCAACCCAGAAAATTTTTCCTGAATCTCTTTCTTGGTGCCTTTCAGCCCATCTTCTAGCCCTACCAACCCAGAAAAATTTTCCTGGTGCCTTTCAGCCCATCTTCTAGCCCTACCAACCCAGAAAATTTTTCCTGGATTTCTTTCCTGGTGCCTTTCCTCAATTTAGTTTCTGTTCTACACCCTCCAACCCATCTTCCAGCCCTACCAAACCAGAAAATTCACCCAACACCCAGAAAATTCAACCAAAACCTAGAAAAGCCAAACCAAACGTTTTCAGTTTTGACCAACCAATATACATGGCTGATCAAGGAGATAACCAGAGATTTGACGATGTTTTGGAGGCTATTAATGGATTAGCAACTCGTATGGATCAGCTTTTAACCATTATGGGCCTTAATCAAGCCAATAATGGAGGAATACCACTTAATCGAGCTCAAGGCAGAGGTTTACCTCAACCCCAACACATTGGTAGAGCTGATCGTCCAAGGAATGCAGAAAATAGGAGAACTCATGGTCAGAATCAGGTGCATCTCATGGAAGATAGTTCGGATGAAGAAATTCTAGAACAAGACCAACCAAGAAGAGGCCAAAGGGGCAAAGATGATTAACAAAATCACCGTGAGATATCGATTTCCGATTCCCAGATTGGATGACATGCTTGATCAACTCTGTGGTTCTCAGGCATTAACAAAATCACCTTCAGATATCGATTTCCGATTCCTAGATTGGATGACATGCTTGATCAACTCCATGGTTCTCGGGCATTCTCTAAACTTGACTTGATAAGTGGTTATCACCAAATACGGATCAGACTTGGGGATGAATGGAAGACTGCATTTAAAACGAAAGAGGAGTTGTATGAGTGCCTAGTCATGCCCTTTGGGTTATCCAATGCCCCTAGCACTTTTATGAGACTCATGAGCCAAGTGCTTAGACCTTTTAATGGAAAGTTCGTAGTTGTTTATTTTGATGATATCCTTGTCTATAACAGAACAATTGAAGAGCTCTAGAACATTTGAGGAGAGTCTTATCTCTTTTACAATATAATAAGCTTTACATGAACTTGAAGAAATGCAGTTTCTTGACTAGCAACTTACTATTCTTAGGGTATGTAGTTAGTTCTGAAGGAATTCATATGGATGAAGAAAAGGTGAAGGCAATTCGTGAATGGCCGGCCCCTAAGAATGTTAGTGAGGTTCAATCTTTCCATGGGCTAACTACTTTTTACAGGAGGTTCATTAGAAACTTCAGTTTAATTATGGCCCCTATCACAGAATGCATGAAGAAGGGAAAGTTTGGTTGGACTGATGAAGCTGAGAAAAGTTTTATATTAATTAAGGAAAAACTCAGTACTGCTCCTATCCTAGCCTTACTGGACTTTGACAAGCTTTTTGAGGTTGAGTGTGATACATGTGGAGTAGGTATTGGAGCTGTTTTATCTCAAGAAGGTTGACCTGTAGCTTTCTTTAGTGAGAAGTTTAACGACACAAGGAAAAGAGGGAGTACTTATGATCAGGAATTTTATGCAGTTGTGAGAACATTAAAACATTGGGAACATTATCTGATTCAAAGAGAGTTCATTATTTACACTGATCATCAAGCTTTAAAGTTTTTGAACAGTCAAAAGCACTTAAGAGTAATATGCATGTCAGTTAGACTACTTTCTTACAGAAGTTTCCTTTTGTTATTAAACATAAATCTGGTGTGATTAACAAGGTGGCTAGTGCACTTAGTAGGACAGTATTGCTTTCTACTGTGTCCAAGAGGTAGCTGGATTTGAAGATTTAAAGGAGCTTTATGAAGATGATGAAGACTTCAAGGACATGTGATTAAAGTGTATTCAGAAGCAACTTGTTGGTGAGTTCCATATCACTGATGGTTTTCTTTCTGTTCCTCATACTTCTCTTAGAGAAAAGTTGATTCTTGATGTGCATAGTGGAGGATTAGCCGGTCACATGGGAAGGGACAAGACCATTACTAGTCTTGAAAAAAGGTTCTACTGGCCTCAGTTGAAGAAAGATGTTAGAAACTTTGTGACAAATTGCTATGTTTGTCAGACTGCTAAAGGAAGATCCCATAATACTGGTTTGTATATGCCACTCCCTATCCTGGAAGATATTTGGGAGGACTAGTCTATGGACTTTGTCCTTGAATTACCTAGAACACAAAGGGGAGTAGATTCTATTTTTGTAGTGGTTGATAGATTTTCCAAGATGGCGCATTTCATTGCTTGTAAGAAGACTGTCGATGCATCTAATGTGGCTAGACTGTTATTTAAAGAAGTGGTAAGATTGCATGAAATTCCTAAATCCATTACATTTGACCAAGATTCAAAGTTTCTTAGTCACTTTTGGAGAACTTTGTGGAGGATGATACTTCTCTAAACTTAAGTAGCACTGCTCATCCACAAACAGATAGTCAGACACAGTCACTTAATAGGACTCTTGGAAATTTATTGAGGAGTATTTGTGGAGACAAGCCGAAGCAATGGGATTTAGCTCTAGCTCAAGCTGAGTTTGCCTACAATAGTGTTGTCCATAGTGCTATTGGTAGAACACTATTTTCCTTGGTATACTTGAAAGTTCCCAAGAGTACTGTTGATCTGATAAAACTTCCCAAGTTACCAAACTTAAGCATAGCAGCTGAAAATATGGCCAAACAAGTGAAGATTGTGCAAGAGGAGGTTCAAGAGAAACTTGAAAAGACTAATGCCAAATATAAAGAACAAGGCGACAAACACAGGAAGTTCAAAGCTTTCCAAGAAGGTGACAAAGTGATGATTTTCTTAAGGAAAGAAAGATTCCCTGTTGGAACCTACAACAAATTGGAGCCAAAGAAATATGTCCTTACGAGATACTACATAAAATCAACGACAATGTTTATGTTATCAATTTGCCTAAAGAGATGAGAATTTCAAAGACTTTTAATGTCGCTGATATCTATGATTTTCATGGAGAAGAAGAGCTCTATCCTAATGACAACTCGAGGTCGAGTTCTTTTCAAGTAGAGGGGACTAATACAGCACTGAACCCATAAGGATTTGTCTTGTTATATACCTATTAGGATTTGCTTTTGTTTACTTATTCCATTAGGATTTGTTTCTATTTACCTATTCTATTAGGATTTGTTTATGTTCTAGTTTATTTTAAGTTTCCTAGTTAGGAAGGTTTTCTTGTCCAGCAAGAAAACTGAAATAAGTTAGCTTTAGAAAAGGATTTCAACCAATCCTTTTCACACTAGAATTAGGACTCTTATGTAACATGTTAGGGGTATAGAAGGGAAGATCCATAGATGTTTTAGGGACCCCAAAACATTACTTTAATAAAGTTTCTACAGGAAATTTTCCTGAGAGAGAGTGTGTCTTCTCTTGTTGATTAAATCCTAAGTTTTATGCTTGGATTTGATTCCGAGATTAACCTAAAATCTCTACCTGACTACTTCCGTTGTGTCAAGATAAGCCTCCAAGCAACGATTAACAACTTTTGTTTGTCCGATTAATTGTGGGAGGTAAAGTTGTCCCCATCCTTATCTTTGTTTGATCAAGCCAAAAATTTCTATCCAAAAGGAACAGATGAACAACTTGTACTAGGCCTCACCCTGTAGCATAAGCTTTTGAGTTAAATGTTTCCTTGACAATTATATTGCGACAAAAGTGTATGACAATAGACTATGACAATAAAAATAAAAATCTTATTCTTATGCAAGTCTTCAGTTTGAGCTTAGGTATGATATGTGCTTGCTTCAAAAAATGGGATATCTATCAAGGTCTACTGCTTTGTGAGAAAAAGTTCCCTAATTGCCAAGGCATCAAATTCAAAAAGGCAAGAACTCTCGTGCTTGATAAGAGTAATACTTCCATCTAACTAAAATCTTTCTTTCCTGTAAAGCATCAGTTAGTAGCAAATGGGAATAGAAACTATTACATGTGAAAATGAAGTAAAGCAGATATCTCAATTGTTTACGATGGCATATTCACAAATGTCCAATATAGCTAATGATTTTTGAAAATGTGTCAGATGGGTCGTATTACGTGATAAGGGGGTCAATCTTTTAACATGGATTCTAGTTTTCACAAATTCATTATCACATAAAAGGAAACCATACATCTTGTTATAGGATGTATGTAAACATGCATCTAACAAGGTTCCTACATCCCGAAGAAATGACCTAGTAAACAAAGATACTCCAACACCTGTCTAATAAGGTTCCAACAGCATCTCAAAGAAATGATCAAATAAGCATAGATAATTGGGCTCAGAAACATAACTTGGAGTTTAAAAATCATGCATTATTGTTGGAATAAAGACATAGTACCGCAGAATTAAGAAGCTCTAACAAAAACAATTTCCCTGATTTAAGAGCAGCATGACAATCATCTACATTTGCAGATCCCGCCAAATCAGCCAAATCAGCTAGCTTGTTAAACAAAGCCGCTACAGACACACGTGCATACAACTCTGTGTTGATAAACACCTATAAAACAAGTCATGTGTTAAGAATAGAAACTAAACAATTACATAGTTAAGGAAAATACTTGCAATAATACAAACATCACAATCAACAAAGTTATACTACTTGGCCACAATGGAGGATCTAAAACCCAACCTATGAAGGACTTGATGACTTTTGAACTTCCAATGAAACTTTTTACCTATAAAAGTTTAGTTTTTGTCACACCTGCCTCCATAATCTCAAACCATTTCAATGTTTCGGCTTTGTTGTCTAAAAATTCTACAATTATGCTACTTCCAGATATACCAAAGTTGCACAGCTTAACTTAGATGTTTTAAGTTTAGCTGCATTATGCACTCTAAAGCTCCCCAACCAAGTAAGAGTTTCACTCCAAGAGTTCACCGGTCTGTCCATGATGAGAATAATTTACATCTGGTCCCAAACTTGCCTGGTACATCTACATCTAATCACAAGAAACTCCAGATTTTCCATTTCCGAATGACATAACTTAACTCACAATGCTATGTTTTAATGGAGAACTTGCTCCTGTCCCTCGTAAGCAATCCTCCATTGATTCCCATCAATAAAATAAATGAATGAGCTGGATGGATGTCAATGTCCCACATTGGCTCTGTCCATTCCAGCCTTGTGTTTTGCGAAAATTGCAAAATTGTTTTGCATGCTTTTGTACTGAACTTCCTTGATTTATCTACTGACCGCTGAATTTCATCCTGTTATCCCTCTTGGCATCTAGGCAATTCTTCCATTATAAGGCTGGCACTTCTATTATTATGGAATGGCCATATCCATTGATTGTTTCTAATTAATACACTTTAGTTTCTGGATTCACCACTAATTTCAAGGGTTGTACCTCTTCAACTTAATATATGAGACCTTTACAATGCCAATTATCATACCAAAAAAATGTGCTTTCTCCATTCCCAATCCTACGGAATGCTTCTTGTTGGATCCATTGTCTTGTCACTAGGATTTCCTTCAGGGTTCCTGACATTTCCTGCCATCACTTTAAAATCCAAATACTCTTGTTCTTTACAAAAACATTGTGCATCCATTTCACCCATAGATCCTCCCTTTTATAATACAATCACCACAAATTCTGTCCTCAGCTCACCTTATGAATCATCCGTGCAGAATGAATACCCAAACCCCCTGTTCGTTAGGTTTGCAGATTTTGCTCCAACTAATCTTAGCTTTGCTTCAAGGTTTGAGTCATTCCACAAGAATTCTCTAAAGCCCCGTTTGGTTGGCGAGAAAATAAAGTAAATTTGGAATCTGAATCCTCAGAAAATAAATATATAGAAAGTAAAGATATTCACATGTTTGGATACTTACAAGAATTCTGATAGAAAAGTTGGGTAAATTCTTAATATAGTATTTGGTATGCAACAGTATTTCATGGAATGTAATCTAATTTTGACTTATGTTTCCATTTATATCCTTACAGATCGAATAAAAATTGAAATCGTTAAATAATGTTAATTTGTAATACAAGTTATATTATTAAATGTTAATTTTTTTCATTTATAATAGTTTAATCATATAATACTGTTATATCATAAATATAGTATTGAAAAATACTAAAAAACCTCAATGAGTATAAAGATAAATCTTAAAATTCAAATCAAATATCAAAATTGTTCTAATATTGAAAATAAAAATACAAATAGTGCATTATTATAAAATTTATTATTCTTAATATTATTAATTTTATTATTACCAAATTTATTATTTTTATCAATTACATTTATTATTATTATTATTAGTACTACTACTACTACTACTTTTCTAATTATTCTTATTATAATTAATTTTATTTATTTATTTATTATTACTATTAATTATTATTATTATTATTATGAATAATAAGAATAATAATAATAACAATTGTTAATTTTCTACTAATTATTAATTTTATTATTTTTATCAATTATTTTTATTTTTATTATTAATATTAATATTAATATTATTATTATTATTATTATTATTGATTTTATTATTCTTATTAATTTTATTATTATTATCATTATTATTATTATTATTATTATTATTAATTGTATTTTTTTATTATTATTATTACATTCCTTATTATTATAAAAGAGTTATCGTAGAGTTGAGAGAGAAAGAAGGGTTGAATTGGCTAGTGCACTTTTTAGATTAAATTCCTGAAAAAAGTAATCTAAATACCAAGAGGGTGGTGGGATTTAGAATCCAAGGAAAGTGTTACTACTTTCCTTAGATTGGGAAAGTTTTTACTTTTCTAACTACTCAAAAAAATGAACCAAACACAATAATGTAAATTTTAGGAAAAAGATGACTTTCCTAAGCAAGAATCCATGCCAACCAAACAAGGCCTAAGTCTCTTATCTATTTCCTTGAGGAAACTTTTACGGATGGACAAATGGTCAAGCCAATAGTTAGTAAGGTTGCTTAGTATTGTCTGAATAAGCTGTAGCCTGCCCCTATAACTAAGGAACCTATTACTCCATTGGTTGATTTTTCCATGGATTGTGCCAACAAAGAGATAAGTCAAACCAAATTACAAATATAACTTCATAAAACACACCTATACTCCCATTCAATAACATGGACTAAACTAGAAATATTTTAAGGATTTAATGACTCAGAACTTGCTAAATGTGCTCACATTACAAAATTTAGAAAACTAATATTACATGCTCGAACAAAAGGAATGAACAACAATCTCTTTGTACCTAATTTACATAATCGTGAAAATATAAGAATGCTCTTCAAAGAAACAAAATAAGAAAAAAAATGAAAAAAATTTATAATTTGAATAGAGATCTTCATTCATATTTGTAACAAAGCAGAACGAACATTTTAATTATTTACTTGATACATGTTTAACCAAGGAAGTATATTTCACATCTACTTAGTATAAGACCTAATTGAAATTGACTGTAAGAGACAATAAAACACGTATAGAATTAACTTTAGCCACTAGCGAAAAAGTTTCCTAGTAATCACACCATATCTCTTCACACCACCATCTACCTTGCATTTCACAATGCATACCCATTACATCCAATTCTTTTCTTGACTTCCGGGCAGCTCTACAATCCCTGATGCCCCATTTTTCTTAAGTACATCCATTTCCTCCATCATAGCTATTCTCCAATTTGGATCATTAAGTGCTTTTTGAATATTTCTCGGAACAAATAGGTTAGAGGTTTTTGAAGAAAATGCCTAATGTTCTTGCGAGAGATGATCATAGGACAAATATTTTGCAATTGTGTGAATAGTACAAGAACAAGTTCATTTTCCAAGTGCAATATAAAAATCAAGATCACAAAATATTGAGTAAATTAAGGAGTGGAACAAAAGGATTAGTATTTTGAGATGTGTCTTGAGTAATTGAATCCAAGGTAATGGATTGACCAAGTGTTATAGAAAAAGTAGGTAATCCTTTTGATTGTGTTAGAGTATCCTTTATTGATTAAAACTGAAAATGTTAAAGGATTAATAAATGCTAAGGGCCAATTAATCAAGTGGCTAGTTCTAGTCCTTTTGGCAATAGTTGGACCTAAGTTTAATTCTTGTAAATGAGCTCTACACTCTACCCATATTAAAAATTCTAATATGGTATCAGAGCAGGTCTGGTCTGGATTCTTAATTTCCTTGTTGTTCATCTGGATGTCTAGTTCCGGCGGCCTGATTCGATTATTGCTAATTTTATTTTAAGTGACAACTAGATGTTCAGTTCTAGTTGCACTTGACGGGGGAGTGTTCGAGCATCACACATTGATTAAAAATGAAAATGTTAAAGGGTTAATAAATGGTAAGGACCAACTAACCAAATGGCTAGTTCTAGTGATTTTGGCAATGATTAGACCAAAGTTCAATTCTTGTTTGTGAGCTCTACACTTTACCCATATTAAAATTTCTAATAGATTGTTTCTGTTTGCATAACAATGACCTCTAGTTCCCAATATAAATTGATTGGCCACAATTACTTAGAATGGTGTAAAACAATTCAAATTTACCCCGCAATCGTTTCTAAAGACCATCACCTTATTGACGAACCTCCATCAGACCATAATTGGAAGGAATCGCTACGAGTTGATGCTCGACTATTTTTACAAATCCATCATTCTATTAATAATGAAGTTATTGCCCTAATTAATCAATGTGAGTATGTTAGGAGTTGATGGATTATTTAGAATTTTTATATTAAGAAAAGTAAATATTTCATGTATTTATAAGGTATATAAGGGATATTTTATGAATTTCAGGCATATTTTATGAATTTCAAAAATATTTATGAAAGAATTGGACTTTTTATTACTATTTAGTCCCGATTTTAAAGTTCAACAAGCTCAACAAGAGTAGGTGGCAATAAAGAGGTTTTTGGCTAGTCTTAACTCTCAATTTGAAGTTGCCAAGTCTCAAATTCTTTCTAGTGCTGAAATTTCTTACAGGAGGTTTTCACATAATGCACAGATGTCAGTGCATATCTTTCTCCCAACATTCGAACCTCTAGTGCCCTTGTACGTTGAAATAATGGATTTGGCAATGGAAAGTCAACTCATAAGACAAATAGAAAAGGAAGAAGGATAGAAAATTGAGACCATAAGAATCAAGATGCCGGAATAATTATTTGTAGATATTGTCATGAACCAACCCATACTAAACTTACGTGTGGAAAGCTGCTGAATAAATCTCAAAAATCTCATTCCACTCGTATTGTAGCTACTACTACTAGATCCAGCTCACCCCTGAAGACAATAACTTTTTACATAGATGAGTTTGCTAAGTTTACACAGTACCAAGAAGCGAAAAAAAGTTCCATCTCAAAATATCTTCGCTATTGTTGATTCATATAACACACCTTCGTGTCTACTTTCATGTTAATCACAATGGATCATTGATTTTGGTGCCTCAGATCATATGATAGGTAATTCTAGCCTTTATTTTGCTGTCTACAAACACTTGTCTCCTCATAGTACTTTAGTTGATGGATCTACTTCCTCTATTATTAGATCTAGCACTAGTAATCCCAGTTTAATAATGTCTTTATCATTTGTCTTAAACCTACCAGGATGCTCCTTTAATTTCTTATCTAGGAATAAACTCACTATGGCCCTAAATTGTTGTATCTTATTCTTCTCTGATCATTGTCCTTTCCAAGATCTTACGACAAAGAAAATTATTAGTAAAGGACATGAACTAGGAACTTTGTGCATTATGGATACAAAGTGCCAAGACCCATTGGTTGCTCTAAGTATCTTAACTCTCTTTGAAGCTCATTATTAGTTAGGACATCCCTCTTTACCTTTATTAAAGAAGATATGTAATCACTTTAATAATGTACCTTGCTTGGATTGAGTCCTATCTGTTTTCCAAACATCATTGTTTGCCTTCACTTTCTCGGGCTTCAAAACGAGTCAACATTCCATTTGAATTAGTATATTATGATGTTTGGGGTCAATGTCTTGATGTGTCCAAAACTAAGTTTCAATATTTTGTCACTTTTGTTTGATGATTTATCTTGTATCACTTGGCTTTATTTAATAAAAAAATCGTTCCGAGTTATTTTTCCATTTCATTGCCTTTTGTACTGAGATCAAAACTAAATTTAATGTGTCAATTCATACTTTGAGAAGTGATAATGTCAAAGAATATCTTTCCACATCATTCCAAACCTACACACTCTTTGAGAAGTGATAAAGTCGAAGAATATCTTTCCACATCATTCCAAACCTGCACACTACGCAATAGCCTTCTCCATAAATCATCATGTGTTGACACATCTCAAAATGGTGTCGCCAAAAGAAAAAATCAACATCTCCTTGAAATTGCCAGATCACTCTTATTGTAGACACATGTTCCCAAGCCATTTTGGGCCAATGCTGTCTCCACGCCTACTTTTTGATTAATCGTATGCCTTCATTTGTTCTTTGTGGTGAGATTCCTTAAAACATTCTGTTTACCCCCTAAATCCTTGTTTCCTATTCCACTATGAATTTTTGGAAGTATTTGTTTTGTCCACATTGTTCATCCACAAGCTTTATGGAACACATTCCCTTTAAACACATTCATCCTAAATGTGTCTTTCTAGGCTACACTTGTCTACAAAAAGGATATCAATGCTACTTTCCTACTTTAAACAAATATCTTGTGTCAACTGATGTTTCATTTATGGAACACATTCCCTTCTTTCCTAATTCTTTGATTTTTGAGAAGGTGGATGATAACCTGTTAGTTTACAAGATCACCTATCACACCAGTATCCCATAGTTTTCAAGATTTAGATGATTACTAGGAACCACAACTCTATTTAATCTAGACCTTTAGGATTATCCTTGATCTTTTGTACTGTAGATTGTAAATATATTTAATCAATGCAATCTTCAATTTTCTTTGAAAAAAAAAGATCACCTTTCACACTAAGAATGCTATCTTTACACATGATCCTCCTACACAACCACAACTACCACCCATTCGTTTGGTCTATTCTAGAAGACGAGATCATCCTGATACAAGTTTGCTATCTATCTCTTCTTCATCATCAGATCCCATAACACAGTATCAGAAACTTCTCATTGTTCTTTGCAATGGTAAACATCAATACACTTATTCTATTTCCATTTGTTTCTTATGATCATTTATTTTCCTCTTCTAGTTCTTTTGTTGCCTCACTTCGAATCTCTGACCCTCCCAAACATTGTTCATGAAGCCTTATCTCATCCCAGTTGGCATCATGCTATAATAGAGGAGATGAATGCTTTGGATTCTATAAAGAATATCAATGTTAAATGACTTACTTCAGTCAACTCCAGATCTGGACTTTTAGCCAACAATGACACTTCAATCTTGGCGTCAGGATTGTCTAACAATTCTGCTTCAAAATCCTCATCAAATGCAACTGGTGCAGAAAACATAATAAATTTGAGTTGTGTTTGTCCTAAACAAATAAGAGAGAAATAAATTCTTAAATAGAATTTAAAGCAAAAAAAGTACATCGACAAACCAGAACCATAAAGCGTTAAGATCTTTAGTTCCTTTATGTAATTCTGGATTATCTTTGGATGAGATAGCCATAATCCTGTTAAATGCAATGCAGCAAGACGAACTGTCCGAGGACTTTTCGTACCTTCATCAAGAAGTCTCTCGACAAACTGCCATACTTAGGTCAATCACAGTATTACAATCTTGACAAAACAAACAGTATGTAGGCCATCATCATAATAAATGGAGCAAACAAGTATTTCTACTCGTCATAAAAAAGATTATAGAAGAAGATATACCCATTTTAGAGGACCAGGGGCGTCAGCATCCAAATGCAAACACTCATCACTAAAAATTGATGTATGCAACACAGAGGACAAAAGTGCAGCAATGCATTCAACCCTCCTCTTGTTGCTGCTAACATGCAGCATCCAAGAAGAACGAACCAAATCCCACATCATCTGCAATGAAAAATGAGATAACTGGTAGTATGTAATAGAAGTTAGGTTTCTTAATCTTTGCAATCCAAATTTTTCTAATAACAATTCTTTCTACCACACTATCAAACCTTATGCCAAATGGAACAACATATATGAAGCTAACTAGCAAGACCTTGGGAAGATAATTTTAGAAGACGCTACAAGTTCTTTAACTTCAAATCTAGATCTCAACAAGTGCTTTTGTTTTCCAATTTCTTGAGTGCATCCACATACATAATTGATATAATAATAGGAAAGTGCAATATTCCATGACAAAGTTATAAAATACTCTTCAATATTGCTTTAATTGCTTCACCATAAGATATACATTTACTTCTATAATGGATCATTTATTCTTATACTAAATGATAAATATTCATGACTATTAATAATTTCAAACTTGAAAATAGTTTAGATAAAAACATCAAAAAGGGATATATCTTGTGGACTAAAAGTCCACAAAATTCAAAATAGTTAATTCCAAAATGCATATAGGTATTTCAGTTGCCACACCATAATGGTCTTGGTGCATTTGACCAACCAAAAACACAAAGATCTGTTATTGAATTAAGACACAACAAAAAACCAAGGAGTAACTAACATAATGACTGACAGTTAATAGAGATTATAAACTAATATATTTTTACCATCTACTCCAAAAATATAACTTTGAGTAGTTAGCCCCATAACCATAAATATTAAACTTCAGTACCAACTATGCATTGTAAATACATACTAGCTTAAACCTAAAACATATGCTCAATATCTCAATTTGCAATTACAGTGACAAATTTTGATGTTATCATCATTGCATGCACTAACCCATTATGAAAGTGTCAACTAAGTATATGGGTCATATTTTTTGGCATAGTGCATTGGCTTCTTCTTTCTTACTCCTTGGTTTATATGCTTATATTGTTAACTACTCTTAAATTTTCAAACTAACCACAACCATGAAAACTACATAAACCATTTGTAATGTCATACAAAATGACAAAAAAAGGCATAAGATAAACCTGCATATCAACACCCTTGCACGAGGAAACAAGTGAACCATACTTTCCTGAAGCAAAAAACTCCAAAGCCAACCTTACAGATCTCAACATGGCCAAAACCGAATTCTCCCCAGCAGTCTCAAGGCTACAAATAATTTGAGAAAGTTATCAACAAATGTAGAATAGTACATCAACTATCACGTTCATAACAAGAATAAATTTGATAACAGATAGCACATATATAAGAATTCAAATCTCAAAAATAACTCTAGGGTATTGATAGAATGTCTTCATTGATGGAACTGGAAATAGCCAAAAGAAAGGTTATGGTTGATTATTCATTTCCCAATATAATCATTGATTTACTATAAGGAACTATGAGAAGCGAAAACTAAACAAAACAAACTCGTGAACTAAATATTTTTATAAAAAGAAGAAGAAACCAAAAATTTTTTTTAAATGATTAAATATCTAACAAATATTACACAAAATTTTAATTTCATACAATATCTACTTGGGTTTCCTTTTCATGATTATCTGGTAATTCTAGTAGATTAGTTTAGGTTAATCTCTATCTAGTTGGAATTACTTTCACTTAAGAAATAAAGTTATAGTTAGATTAAAATACTAGCAAAATCTACACGTAAAATTGAATTTTACAAATATGAGGGAGAGGACAGGATTTTGAAGTTATGAATTTCAATGTGAAACTGTGATATTTCTTGTTTAGGAGTGATTCTTAAATTCTAGGTGCAACTCCTAGACACTAGGCGTGATGTTTGGTTTTTTACAAACCCTAGATGTGATTTCTAAGAGTTAGTAAAGCTAGTAAATCTTTTGTAAACTATCATTTTAAGTTTTCTTCTTTGTTGACATTAATAAAGAGATATTGAAATCAAATGTACTTTGCTTAGCGGATATCTTGTTTATTGATATTAATAAAGAGACATTTTGATCAGCTCCAGTCAAAGCTATTTAAGAGACTTGTAAAGAAAATATTCTTCTTAAAATAGAGTTTTTATTCCAATTCTTATTCCCCTACAATGCTAATTAGTAGAGTTTAAATACATCAAGGACTCAACTAATTCCCCAAACAAAAGGAGTAGCCAGCTAGTTGGCAAAAGAATAGCCAACGATTATTGGATAATGGGAATATTCCTAAGCAAATAAATAACAGTAATAACAACTACTGCAAATTTTAACCCATAATCTACACTCGAGTTGATCTTTATGGCTTATCACATTTAGATCAAATATGTCCTGTTTAGTTCTTATTTTTTAGCATTCGATAGTGTTTCTATTTCAACTCTCAATTAGCAAGTTGTACTCAATCCGTATCATGGAGGAAGAAGTAATATCAAAATTAGACACAATGGACAATGAGACACTTTTAAGTGATTGAGTCTTGGAGGAAGAACCAGTATCATGGAGGAAATAGAGGCCATCATGCTCCATAGCACTGCCAATCATCTTCCCAGAAGACAGGTCCGGAAATCTACGGTGCCATGACCCTTTTCTTTTACTGTTTTGCCATCTGCTACAGTAATTTGAATATCATCCCCACACGTGTCATAGGTAGAGAAGGTGTCTCAGTTTCTAGTCATAAGATTTGATGCTCCTATATGAATAATATGTCCTGGTGTTTCTCAACCTTAGTGAAAAAAGAGGAGAATGTGTTACCTTAATGAGTCACTGCTGCATTGGAGAGGATGGGGCTTTTTTTTGGTTACGTCAAAAATTTTTGGTGGCTGAGTATTGATTGCAGCACCTTGACTTGTTCAGAACTGAGGCAAAGTTGACCAATCTGATCATTGTCAACACAGGTTTCTGCTGCAAGTGCTTTAGTGGGTTCTCTCTAATTTCGTGGCTTCCATCCTGCTGGTCTACCGTTGAATTTCAAGCAATTTTCCCTGTTATGACAGGGCTTGCGACAACGGTGACACCATAGGTTCTCTCCACCTTCCTTTCTAGTTCTCTGGCCTTTCGGATTGAAGGTGTCTGGCTTGTTCTAGTGAGTAGCTAGTGTTGAACTGGTTAAGGATGTCCCTTCTAACTTCAGCAAAAAACTTTTCAAATTGAAGGGAAAGGTTTCTGTCCTAATAACCTCCCTCTAACGTCATCTAGATCTTTGTTCAGGCCTTGTAAGAAGTAAAAAACACGCTACTTTTCCACCATCCGAGAAAATTGAACTCCATCTTCAGGGCAACGCCACTTGATTTCATGGAATAAGTCCGCCATAACTCAATCAAGGAGATATAGTACTCAGTGACTGATTTGTTTCTTTGTTTCAGCTCCTGAAGTCTGGAACAACCTCAAACATTGTTAGGTATTCTCCATGTTCGAGTAGATTCCTTTGACTACCTCCCATATTTCATTGGCAGTCTTGTGGAACAGATAGGTCCCCCAATTCTAGACTCCATGGAATTGATTAACCATGTCATAACAATCGAGTTTTTAACGTCCCACGCACAAAATCGAGGATCACTTGTAAAGGGCATTGGAGTATCGCCAGTAACATAACCAACCTTTATTGTTCATTGTTAAATTATTCTTTGTTACTAAAGATTTCTCTTTAATCATTTTTTATCCTTCTTTACCCCATGGAGATATCGGGATGAACTAAAATTGGGAAAAAAATATATCATTTGATTCATCAATCCTCAAAATAAGAAATAAGCAAAGCTCCGTCGTTGAGTGAGAAATGGAAAATTCATGGAAAGTTTGGTAAATTAAAATTGGAATTGGCTCAATTCACAAAATTAGAAGCCTTTGCCCAATTTGCTTCTGATCTCCATAAAGCTACTCGGTGGTGGAACAAAATATCTTGCATTTCCCCTCGAATAGTCTCTTCTTTTTATTTTTCAAAGGAATGTTCTTATGTTGCCTTGAGCAATGCACAAATCGTTTGAATCCAGTACCAACGGTTATCATACCCCTAGAACTACGCTTTCTTTTAGGCCTTTTCAATCAATCAATATGACCACAGAGAGTGCAATGGAATTCTTCCATTTCCATGAGTAGGGGAATTCTTGAGGACCCCTTGGGAAGCACCATTTGACCCTTGTATAAAAGGCCGCCTCCCTTGACTAAAAAGCCTCAGTAATGATTGGACGATAGTAAAAACTCACAGCAAATCATGTAGCTACTTGTACTAAAAAACAAGTAAGCGTAATTCCTCCTAAACAATAAAATATGTTGATACGAGGAGGAACGTATTTACTAGTTATGTCATAGTAAGCGTAATTCCTCCTAAACAATAAAATATGTTGACACGAGGAGGAACGTATTTACTAGTTATATCATCTGCAATCGCCTAAATCTCGAGATGTTCTTCGAACCAATCACAGACTTTATTGAGATAGATAAACCAAAGGGACTCCCCTTCTGAGAACCGTATATGAAAATTTCATCTTGTACAGCTCAAATGGAAAAGCCAAAATACTAGTTGAAACAGTGTGTGGAACATAAATTTCTTAATCGTATGATACAACAATCTTTTCTGAAGATACGAAAAAAGAAAATTTACAAACTCCTCCTTGTGGTTATACTGCCAAAAAAATACTAGTTGAAACAGTGTGTGGAACATAAATTTCTTAATCGTATGATACAACAATCTTTTCTGAAGATACGAAAAAAGAAAATTTACAAACTCCTCCTTGTGCTTATACTGCCAAAATATCAAGTCGGCTCATTCATCTCTTGAAGTTGGTTGTTACAGGCCTCTTAAATCTTCTACTTACCCATTTTGTTTTCCCTTGATGTGGTATTATTTTTATTTGTATAGAGTACAATGGAATAAAGTCATACTATTCTTTTCTTTATTATCGTTATTATTGATTAATAGGAATTTTCTTATTAAGATCCTATAAATTGACTGAAACCTCAGATTTATACTAGAAACACAATGATTCAACAAAACCTTCAAGATAAGTCCAAGGATCCTGTGAGTAAGAATCATTATATCATCACCTATTCAATGAATAAATATAATAACTAAAAAGCAAAAGAAAGGTTTCTCTTTTGATCAAAATAAGCATAGACAAAAAATTTGAAAGAAGAAAAAACTATCAAGAATGAAATAACCCCTTCCTTTATTTATTATACATTCACTTTGTCCTTTTCTTTGTCTTATTTCCTATATCCATATTTCACTCCCCGAAGAGGGTTCTTCTCACCCTTCCCTCACGGTACTACTTCGCTATCGCTCACCCAGGAGTATTTAGCCTTGCAAGGTGGCCCTTGCTGATTCACATGAGATTCCATGTGCCCCATACTACTCAGGTCAGAGCGTAAGCTAGTGATGCTTTGGACTACTGGACTTTCGCCATCTAGAGTGCAACACTCCACCTCTTCGCCTAGCAACACAACACTTGTATTGCTCTCCCACAACCCCATTTTCACGGTTAGGTTGCTTCCTTTTCGATTGCCGCTACCAAGGCTTGACATGCCGTGAATCCTCTTAAAAGAAAGAGGTGCCTTGGGGAACATGGACACAGGTAGTGCATGGCTGTCGTCAGCTCGTGTTGTAAGGTATTGGGTTAAGTCCCGCAACAAGCGCAACACTCGTGTTTAGGGGTCACCGTTGAGTTTGGAACCCCGACCAAACAGCCGGTGATAAGCCAAAGGAAGGTGAGGATGATGTCAAGTCATTATGCCCCTTATGCCCTTCGCGACACACGTGCTAAAAATAAGAAACAATCTCTCCAAGGCATAAATGGTTGGAAGTTCACGTTCTCATCATCTTTGGTACAATAAAGCCAACAGCGGAGACATTCATAAATTGCTCTACCGTAATTCTCGGCGAGTAACCCCTATAGTCCTGTTTATGAAACTTTTTATCTAGACGTCAATAGCAGATTTTTCTTCAGACAGAAGAAGTAAAGTTGGTCTCATTGAGTTTGTGTTGGGTAATGCGAAGGGAATGATTTTCTAAGGGGTATAGTGAAGGATATGTGGTATAGGCACACCTCGTGGATGGGCAGACAAGGTAGCTTCAATGGTTCCTTAAAGGGAATCAATTTCAGTCATTGAAGGCTCTGATACTATGTTAAATTTGCAATAGGCTTACAGGATCACACAATGAGGAAAGTTAGACTACACACAAGCTCAAGTGAGTTTCTATCCTAAAACCAATTGGAAATAGATGAAACAACCCACTAGGGTTATATGTTAGTCTTCTTTCCCCTCTTCTTCGATGTGAGACACTCACATGTAGGTATTCTCAACACTCCCTCTCACATATTAGTCTCTTTTTATTTGGACAATTTGAAGAGGTACAGAAACAATTCTCATCGGGGTTGGACTTCTAATTGATACCATGTTAAATTTGCAATAGGCTTACAGGATCACACAATGAGGAAAGTTAGACTACACACAAGCTCAAGTGAGTTTCTATCCTAAAACCAATTGGAAATAGATGAAACAACCCACTAGGGTTATATGTTAGTCTTCTTTCCCCTCTTCTTCGATGTGAGACACTCACATGTAGGTATTCTCAACACTTCCTCTCACATATTAGTCTCTTTTTATTTGGACAATTTGAAGAGGTACAGAAACAATTCAAGCTTAGCCAACTTGGAGGAGAACATTGGCCATCCCCTTTTGTGTTTTCCCAAAAACACCCATTGAAGGCCTGTCCGTTGCATTTATTGACAATGTTGGAGGATGGATCTTGCCTTGTAAGCAAGACTTTAGAGAATTTGCTAACATCAATCTCTAGCTGATGTAGTTTGTAATCGAAGCCCAACTCCATTCTGCTCAAATTATCTTGAAGTCCCCTAAGACCCGCTTCTAAATTCTCAATTCTTTCCTGGTTGGTTGCCATAATGTATAGCTCTAATACCAAAAAGATCAATCCTAGTTAAAGCTATTTAAGAGATTTGTAAAGAAAGTATTATGCTTAAGGTGAGAATGAACCTCGTAAATTTATTAGAATTCTTATCCCCCTTCAATGGTAATTAGTAGAGTTTAAATACATCAACGACTCAACTACTTCCCTAAACAAAAGGGGTAAATAGCTAGTTTGCAAAAAAAAATAGCCAACAATTATTGGATGATGGGAATATTCCTAAGTAAATAATAATAGTAATAACAACTACTGAAAATTTTAAGCCAGAATCTACTCTCGAGTGATCTTCGTGGTTTATCATATTTAGATCAAATATGCCTATTTAGTTCTTGTTCTTTAGCATTTGATAGTGATTCTGTTTCAACTCTCAATTTGCAAGAAGTTTTACTCAATCCATCCTACACCAATGTCATTAGTAATCACCGCCACCATAACAACAAAAAAGAGGCTCAAATGAATAATCAACATACCTTTGAACAAGATCATTAAAAATATATCTGATTGCAACATCTGAGAAGAATGAACTCCCAATCTCTAAATCGAGACCATTCCGAAGCGCATAGCAAGGTATTGACAACAAAGATTCGAGGCAAAGCCACTAAATTAGCCAAAGAATATAGGTCAATAACTTGCAAATTGATTGAATCCCATCTGCACAATTTCTATGAGAATCAATGAAGAATAATTTTGCAACCACATAAAAGATTCAAGAAAACTACTTAAGGTAGGATCACATGAATGATAATATCAACATTTTGATCACAAGTAAACAAAAGGGGGAAAAAAGACATAAACAAACTAATGTCATATTGATAGTCACAAATTAAAATCTTCCAAAATAACACTAACACCTAAGAATAATAATAATAATTTTAAAATTAGGCCCTATGCAAGTAGAGAAGCAGAAACAAGAACTAGCCTCTAATGTCCAAGTACACAATATGAAAGCAGATTAATTTTAAAGACCTATACCTTCCAATTTAACAAAACTGCCCGTCGACTTCTCACTAGTACCCCAACTGTAAGAAGACTATTAATATTTTGAAGAAAAGATAGGACCAACGAATCTAAACAACCTTTTACTTCTTTTGTCAATGGAAATAAATCATTTATGAGATTCATGGACTGAGAAGAGCAGGTAAAAGCCAGTGCTCTAAGAATAGGAGCCAAAGCTTCATATGCTGCCAGCAAAACTTCACATCCTGTCTGATATATAAGAAGTAGATCAATCAATGAAGGCAACAAAAAAACAACTAACAAGTTCTAGATAGGCAAATAAATAAAGAACCTAGAAATAATTGAAGAAGTCCTATCAAGAAACAACACACCTCAGAGTCACTAATTGTGGATGTAGTAGTCTTCCAGAAGAATTTCCACATAAAAGTCCATGCAAAATTCAGCTGAAGATTACTTTTATGTTGTGCACAGAACACTAAGGTAGAAGATATTGCTTGCAGTGATGTTATCTATTCAATCACAAAAAGAATACAGTTACCAAAAGTAAAAAGACAAATTTTTATAAATCTATTATCCAGAACCCACAACTAAAGGGAGTTGTCTAGAATGAAAAGGTAAAAATTAAAGAAAAAAAAACACCAGTAGAAACTATATAAAACCAAATATGTTGAAGACAGAAAATCTAACATCAAAAGTTATCCAACCTTGAGATATTTTATTAAAATATAAGTTGATCCCAAATAAGACAAGCTGATTGGAATGTAGTAAGCGAAGAATATTGACACTAATTAAGGTTATTTTTTTAAGAATTAACACAAATTAAGGTTGTTATAGTAAGGGCTTAAACTAAATGAAAACCACATGGAACATAAAAGAATGTGATCATAATAAGGAAAAATGTCATAAAATAGGATATATAATTGAAGAAAACAGAAATTAAGAAAAATTAGGTCAGTTGTATTATTAAGAGACTTCCTACTTATAGAGGTAGGGTAACAGACATTTAAAATTTCCAATAAAAAGTCCCTATTCAAAGTGTTTACATATTGTCCCAAATATGTAAATCTTCATGTATATGTAAATAGCATCAAGACTCTAGAGGTCCTCGAGAAGTGTTTCATTCCCAGCTAGCATATTAATTCTTCAGACCTAGTCGTGAGAAGCTTTTTTGTCGAACATAGTATAAAAATTGGTAGTAATATACAAACTGGTAATAAAACTTTTTTTCTAACTTTAAGTTTATGAAGATTATGATGACCTCTATATGTAATGTACAATTGTGTGAAACATGTGTTATATTTATTGTTGATTTATTATCATAACACAAATTCGTAGGTTCATCCCCTTTTATCTTATCTTCAAGTCATTATAGATGCTCCTCAAACATAGAAAATCACACAGAATTCAAGCATCAGTTTGAACTCTACTTTAGGACTTGACCTTGCTACCATGTCATTTTTTACTCAATCATGAGAAAAAATTAACTCTTAGGAAAATGCAATACAAGGTGTATTTTCTATCCATTGAGGACCCAACATAAACTGCTTCTGCAAAGTTGACAGAAAGCTTGTCAAGAACAAGTTTTCTAAACAACAACCATAGGACCTAGAAAGGAGAACTCCAGTAACAGAAAAGAAGATTTTCTTGTGAGTCATCCCGTGACTAGTTCCTATGCAGAAAAACTCATATCACACTCCTACTGCATAGGCCAACCTAGTGTGGGCAAAGTAGATTAATTATCCTACAAATTTTGATAGGGAACTTTATCTATAACACCCATCTTCCAACCCACCTAACTTATGACTTCGTTCAATTGATACATTTGCAACTCAAACACTATAATTTGCCTAGGTTAAGTATATATTTTCTTACAAATATCCCTTGTCTAGAGCAAGCCATTTTAAATCCAAGAAAGTAACCTTAGTTTGCCAGATCTTATATTTCAATGCTAACTTCATTCTCAATTTTTACCTTTTCAATATTAATATTTCCAGTTAGATAATAGCTTTTACATACCCTAGTATTGCAATAAATTTACATTCATATGATTGTTTTATGAAGACAGTGTGATATCATTGGTTTTGATTGTATATCTTTTTCACCATGATTTCTGTGAATTGACCAAACCAAGTCCATGGTGACTATTTTGGGTTGTACAAAGCTTTGCTCAAACTACATACCTTATCTTGCCCAAAATTCTCAAAAAGTTCATGATGATTCCATGAAGACCTCTTCTTCTAAGTCTTTAAGGAGAAAGGCATTCTTCAAATTGTTTTACATTCTAATCAAAGCGAGCATTTTATTCATTTGTCAATAAGGAAAAATATAAGTCAATCCATAAGTTTGAGTAAATCACATGGTAACCAATCTAACTCTATATCTATCTATTGATCCATCTTCTATATATTTAATGGTATAAACCCATTGTCAACTATATTAGCTATCAAGTATGGCAAAGGAATTAGTTGTAATTTGGGTTCTAGATTCATACAATTCAATCAAAGGATAATGTTACGCAGCCCTACCAACGGTTGATTCCATACCTCATCAAAAGCTAGATTATGTATCTTTTATCCAGCTACAATTTTGAAAATCTTTCCTTAAAGTAGGATTTATTAGCTGTACATATGTATGTCTATGGTAGATTAGCTATTTTTAAGGTTTAAAATTCAGTTTGCAGTTTCTACATAATGATCCATTGAGAGAACATAATTTTCTAGCCAAAAGTTCTTTAAGCTCTCAAAGTTATTAGAGCCTTTTATTCTAGTGCAGCCTTTTTGTCCAATCTCATCGTTGACCAGCCCTTTATCCATCTCAACTCTAGTTTCACCTATGTTTATATCAAAAATAGACAATATCCTAGTCTTTTCATATTCAACTCCTTGTCTTTGATTCTTCCTTTTTTTATCTCAACTCTAGTATCTTGACTTCACTTCTTTAGATAACTATGAAAGTTTCTTAGTTCGCTTTAATCGGGAAAAATAGTCAATTTGGGCATTCCATTTCATGATACCATAATCGGTGAATCTATGTTGAACATATGAATATGAAATTTTGAAGGTTTTCATCCCGAAAACAAAGCTAGCCTTTTGCAAGGACAATAAACTTATAGTTAAAGAATCTGCTTTGATACAATGAAGAAAATACATATTGGAAAAAAGGCTAGGGTAATATGCAATAAAATGGATCATTATGATTAAAAGTCCTCTAGTATGTAAAATGATCTAAAAAAGGAAATTTGTTAAATTACTGCTTTCTTTACAAGTATTCTATACTACATAAAAGGATATAAACAAGAAATTTTGTTAAATTGCTGCCTTTTTTACAAGTATTCTACTTTACATATATATAGCTACATAATGCATCTCAATTAGGAAATTATAACTAAGACAGTATAGCTATAAATCTTCCTATATTTACAGCCTTGATTAAAGCACAAACTGCTATATTTACAGCCTAGAATAAGTCCAAACATTCAAAGGAATATTTAATCCAAAATATTACAAAAGGAATATTGCATAATTCGACACTCCCCCTCAAGTTGACTTGTAAATCCTTTACATTGCCAACTTGTTTATTAGTACGCCAAATTGTTTTTCAGCACACTTTGGTGAGTATATCAGCCACTAGTTGAGAGGTAAGAACATCCATAAAAACTAGGACTCTTGGGGTTTTGAATGAAAAGTTTGATGGATATCCAATAAAAACATATTCTTTTACCCTTGGATCGAGGCTGGACCAAAGTTTATTGGTAAATGGACACATGGGGTGCACCCAAATATTTTTAGGGGTAAATTTGATGCAATTCAGTTTTCAGGGGAAAAAAACTTTTTGAAAAGTAAAGTTGGTATTTAATCATAGCAAAAGCTATTACATGGTCCTAAACAAGAATCATACACCTTGAATCAAGTGAAGCTAAGCTAAACATGATATACATCAAAAAACACAAATTTACATCAAAGCAATCAGTTTGCTACAAGTTCTTGGCTAACTGTGCTTTGCTTATCATTGGCAATAATAATAGCTCAGGGAAAAAATTTTGAAACACTCAAAAGAGTTACAATGAGTTTAAGTACACGAGTAGGCAGAGAATGTGTTATCGGTTAAGTAGGGAGAGAGGAATGTTCCTCGACAGGGTTAGCCTTGTCAAGAATGCGAAAGTCAAAAGTGGGTCAAGGTTATCGGGTGTGGGGTCTACAAGAGGGATCGAAGAAAGTCCTGGGCTAGATGTCGACTTAAAGAGAGGGGAACTCCCAAGCTAGCTGGATGAAAAAGTTGCGAGACAGAGGAGCACTGTGAGGATGTCAACTGGAGAGGAGAAGTGTAGCCTAAGATGACGGGAAAGGAAATGGTGTGGGAAGGTCGGAGATGGTTAGAGATTTCAAAAGGTTAGGTTGATGATGGTTAACAGAAACTAAAGCTCTCGACAAGTATACATTGGTGGGAAAATATAATCTACTGCTGAATAGTACCAATACCCCACTTAAGGCAGAAATCTTGGATGCTTTGGCTAAAGGAGGGTGAGAGATGCACTAAGTATTTTATGAGCTCAATTTCAGCTAGGAGTAATAATAATTCTATCCGATTGTTGGAAGATGATATGGGGCAGATCCATGAGGACATTGAAAGTAAGAAGAAGGTTGCCTTAGAGTAATTTACTTGGCATTTTGGGACTGTAATGCCAGTTAAACATACACCTGCAGTGGTTCTAGCAAGGCTTAAACAACTTGATGAAGACGACAAGGTGGCGCTGGTAAGAGATATAAAGAGGGAATAAATCAAGAATACTATTTTTTCAATGAACCCTAACAAAGGCCCAGGCGTGGATGGTTATAATGTGAGATTTTTTCAAAAACATTAGGATATTGTAGGAGAAGTGGCAATAGCAATGGATGAGTTCTATAAGAGACGAACAATCCTCAAGAAATGGAACAAAACATTTGTCTGCCTTATTCCCAAACAGAGTACTGCAAGGAAGATGGAACAATTTGGGCTCATAGCTTGTTGTAACTTTCTTTATAAAACCATTACAAAGATCCTAGCTAATAGGCTGGGAGTGAGCCTGGGGAAGATAATTAGCCCAGAACAAAATGCTTTCATCAAGTAGATCAGTGGGAACAAATATCCTACTATGCCAAGAATTGTTAGAGGGCTATCTCTCTAAGAGGAAAATGAGGAATTGAACAATAAAGATGGACCTTGCAAAGGCCTATGACTCAATCAACCGGAGCTTTCCTTTTTCTATATTTAAGGCAGTTAGCTATCCTCCTTTGTTTAGAAAATGGGTTGAGGAATGTGTAACTACTGTTTCTCTGGCAATCTTGGTGGATGGGGAACCTACAAAATTGATCAAAGCAAGGAGGGGCTTAAGGCAAGGAGACCCATTATCCCATTAGCTGTTTGTCCTATGTATGGAGGTTTTGTCAACTCTTCTTGTGAATTCCATATGGCGACACCCAGAGTTCCATTTCCATGGCAGATGTAAAGGTATAAAGATCACACATCTAGCTTTTGCAGATGATCTCTTATTGTTTTGCAAGGCTGAGAAGAACTCAATTGATATAATGTCGCAAGCAATGAAGGATTTCCAAGAAATTTCAAGTTTAAGATGCAATCCTCTATTCAGGTTTAATATGCAATCCTCTAAAGAGTTGTTTCTATTTATCTTACAACTCAAGTAGGGAGGTAGTATCTACATCTATTGAGATGGAATAAACATAAGGGCAACTACCCTTCAAATACCTGGGGGTACCAATTTCTCCAAGAAGAATCAATGTTGTGGACTGTAAACCTCTGCTGGACTCAATTCATGGCAGAATCAAAGAAGAATCAGTGTGGTGGATTATAGACCTCTGTTGGACTCAATTCATGGCAGAATCATCTTACGGAGCAATCGATTCCTTAGCTATTGGGGCAGGCTATAGTTAATTCAGACAATCCTGAGCAATCTTACCACTTATTGGATCAACCATTTATCTATTCCCAAAAGTATCCTCAAGGAAATCGACAGGAGGCTTAGGGAATTCTTATGGAACGAATCAAACCAAGGCAAAAGCAAAGCGAAGATCAGTTGGGACAAAATTTGCAGACCTAAGCAACAGGGGGGATTGGGCATCCATTCTGTAAGGATGAATCATAGGGCGGAATTTATGGTGGTTGTGCTACAAAAAGGAGGATTTATGTGTGAAATGGATACACAATGTATTCATTAAGCACAAGAGTATCTGGATCCTACAATCATGATAGGATATTTTAGGAACTCTAAAAGAAATTCCAGAGACCAAACAATGAATGTAGAGTCAGGTGTTTCACAAGATTGGGAATGGAGAAAGCACGTCATTCTGGTATGATAATTGGCACTGTAAAGATCTCTATATAAAGTGGATGAGGTACAAGGCTTGAAATTGGTGGTGAATCCAACTACTAAAGTAAGTTTGCTTATTCGAAATAATCAGTAGATATGGCCCTTCCACAATAGGAGAAGTGCCAGTCTCATCATGGAAGAGTTGCCACGATGTTAGGAAGGAGAGCAGGATGAAATTCAATGGCTAACAGATAACTCAAAGAAGTTCAACACAAAAGCCTATAAAACACTATTACAGGCTACACAGAGTACAAGGTAAGAATGGACAGCTTTAGTATGGGATAGTGATCTTATCCTAGCTCATTCATTAATAAATGGAAATCAATGGAGGGTTGCTTACAAGGAATAAGATCAGGTTCTCCATTAGCAATTTGAACTGTGAATTATGTAATGCAGAACTGGAAAGTTTGGAACACCTCATGATTACCTGCAGGTATACCAAACAAGTCTAGGATCGGTTGCAAAATATACTCAACGTGGCCCAACCAACAGATTCTTGGAGTGAAACTATCGCTTGGCTGGGGAAAATTAAAGTGCATAATACTGCTTATCTAAAAGCTATCAGGTTAAATTGGGCAGCTTTGGTATATTACATATGGAAAGAGCGCAATTACAAAGTATTCAAAAAAGAGAGTAGAAGGAGTGAGAAGGTTTTTCAAGTCATCTTCCTTCATTGTAGATTGGCGTCAAGAGGAATATCTGCAAATTTGACAAGTAGCATGAAGAGCAGACGGGAATTGGCATAATACTAGACTAAGTAGTCTCAAAAGTTCCCTGGAACTCAAGACATAGATGAATACTAGGAACTTTAATTCTCTGTAATCTAGATTCTACGGATCATACTTGTTTTGTTCTCTAGATTGTATATATTTCTTATAATGAAATTTATTAATTTAAAAAAAAAAAACGTAGCAATTTTGGTTCGAAGTGATGTTTTAATCATCGTATAAAAATTTTGGGATATTGTCTCAACTTCAAATTTAAAAACCTTTGACCAAGCAATATTCCTGACACAACCATAACTTTCATTGAATATTCCCAACACAACCAGGTATAAACTTAACTTTTATTGAATATTCCCAACACAACCAAGTATGATCATTAATGAAAGTTACAAATCATTTTTTACCTAAACAAGTAGGAATTTGAGAAAGACCCCAAACATCAATATAAATTAAAATAAAATGATCGTGAAGGTTCATAAAGCTTCTAAGGATAAATATTTTTATGATTTTTTGACTAAATGCAATGTTAATAGTGAAAAAGAGAAAAATCAACAACAACCATCCAATAAAAATCTCGCTAATATGCGGGCTCTGGGGACGTCCAGTAGTACACAGCCTTACCCCTAATTAGTAAAGAGGTTGTTTCTTAAAAAAAATATATTTCTCTATTTCCAAAAAAGAGAAAAATCCATTCCTTTTAACTAGAAAGGAAACAACTTTTGAAGATAGAAAAAACTAGGGTCTATTAGTCCATAAAGCCAAATTAGTATTTTTATCTTTAGCAAGGATAGAATTTTTTCAAAAATTAATAGATTTCGTTATAAGAAAATATATACAATCTAGACGGCAAAACTAGTATAAACCAAGAATCTAGATTATCCACATTATATACTCTAATTTTCCCCAACCAATCTATAGTTTCATTCTAAGAATCCATTGGTCAGACCACGTTGAGTATGTTTTGCAACCGATTCCAGGCTTGTCTGACATACCTGCATATAATCATGAGGTGTTCCAAACTTTCCAATTCCTCATTACATAACTCACAATTCAAATTGCCAGTGGAGAACCTAATCTTATCCCTTGTAAGCAACCATCCATTGATTCCCATCCATAAGATGAATGAGTGAGCTGGATTAAGATCACTATCCCATACTAATGCTACCCACTCCTGCCTTGTGGTCTGTGTAGCCTATAACAGTGTTTTACAGGCTTTTGTCTTGAACTTCCTTAAGTTACTTGCTAGCCACTGAATTTCATCCTACTCTCCTTCCTGACATCAAGGCCACTCTTCGATGATGACACTGGCACTCCTACTATTGTGGAATGGCCATATCCACTGATTATTCCAAATAAGCATACTTACTTTGATAGTTCAATTCACCACCAATTTTAAGCCCTATACCTCCTCCACCTTATATAAAGGACCTTTACAGTGCCAGTTATCATAGAATTAATACTACTTAGTCCATGAGGTCTTTTACGCTTGGAGACGACTTCAAAATGGTAAAGAGCATTAATCATTCTAGCATTGCCAATATGAATTCAAGTCTTGAAACACACAATGTGAATCAAATAAAGTGACTACAATTAGAATCTTTAGATAGTTTGCTAATGGACAAAAGACTACATGCAAGTTTGGGTACATCTAGAATAGATTTAAAGGATAGAATATTTCACAAAATAACCATATCGTTGCTTTAGGTGAGAAAGACCCATTTGAAATACGTATTTTTTCATAACTCGAACAAGGAAGATAAATGTGAAATAAATTTGAAAAGCTTGTCATGGAGTCAAATACTCCAGAATCAATGATCCTAGAGTAGAAGCGTTAGCACTCCTAGTATTCCCACTAGTGATCATGTTAGTGTTCAGCCCATAGCTCAGCCCATAGTTCAGCAGCCTAG
>JAOSBN010000179.1:29165035-29183593 GCA_027563595.1 Erythroxylum suave
CCCTTTTCTCATTGCAATAGGAAGAAAAATATCACCAGGGAGATCATTTGAGTTACCTGATTGGGTGCTATTGATCTTAGTTTCAGATTGAGAGATGTCAGGACTTAGATTCGGGGATGATAATTGGGTTGTATCAAAGATTACTTCCCTTGCTCCCCTACTATATGCTGCACCATGGAGTGTTTTCTATTTTTCAGCTTGTCCCTTTAAGGTCATTGGTAAGGTTGGACAAGTGGCTTATAAGCTACAACTACCACCTACGTCCAAAGTGCATCCAATTTTCCATGTCTCCCAGTTGAAGAAGGCCGTAGGTGATCACCCCATTAAGCATGATCTTCCACACGGATTAGAATTGGACCCTGCAGATTTAATTACACCAGAAGCAATCCTAGCCTATCGCATGTCTAAGTCCAAAGGCAGCAGTGTTCTACAGTGGCTTATTCGGTGGAAAGACAAACCAGCTAAAGAAGCGACTTGGGAGGATGCAGATTTTATTAAAGGGCAGTTTCCTTCTACTCACCTTGAGGACAAGGTGCCTTTTGAGGAGGAGGAACTTGTTAGCACTCCTAGTATTCCCACTAGTGATCATGTTAGTGTTCAGCCCATAGCTCAGCCCATAGTTCAGCAGCCTAGGCCTTTCCAAACTTATGTATGTAGGGGTAAGATGGGGAAGGGGAATTGACACATAGGCAGGTTGTTAGAAGTTGGTTATGGTGAGAGATTTTAGAGGATAGCAGAGAGCATATAGAGGATCTTAGGAGGAGTAATGAGTATCATACGAAATATTACATATTGTATTTGGCCTGGGAACTCTTCCCAGGAGGTGTCTATCGGCTGTAATTCAGCTTATACGTAAATAATACACAATCTCTATATTTTCTCCTATCAAGAAGTGAGAGAAAGAGTCGGACAATAAGGCTGTTAACTTACTACCTATTTCTGCCAAAGAAGTATTAGGAGTACCAAATAATTTGGAAATTGGATTTGAGCAATTTCAAGATTTGATACACTCGTTATGGATTGAAAAGGACTGTTTCAACCTCATTACAATACGATATCTTTTGACTAATTCTGCAATTTTACCCTTCCAATTATCTAGTTTCCCATGAAGTTTCCAACAAGTTTTACTAGTAGGTGTTGGCTTGTTGCAATGATCACAACAAACATGGTTTTTACCATCATCAATGTGTCTTTATGAGTATTTATGGCTGCCAGTAGAGTTTTCTTTGTGCTGCCTGAAACCTTCTTTCCTAACACCCTAGCATACAACTCTCTAGATGAAACTCGGGAAAAACTTCACCAACAAATGGAAGTGGCTGTCTTCCAATTATTCATCCCTTAACCTCATCAAATTCCTTATTAAGTCCTATGAGATTTGAAAATCTGGTCATCCTCAACCTTTTCCTTGTAATGGTTGCAATCCTGAAAATATTTTCATTCATAAGAATTAAGTAAGTCCAGATCTTGCCATAGACGTTTTAGAGAATTAATATAATTTGTGACATTGTTCCCACCTTGGCGAATCTGTCCAAGTTTCAACATCATTTCATATTCTTGGGACTGATTTCTCAATTCATAATATATTAAACTAATATTAACCCAAAATTCATTTGATATGTGATAATACATATAATTGGAATCCTCCGCAATAGAATTTACAATACCATAGAGTTTTCCACATCCCAAACTAGATAGGTAGGATCATCCAAGTCTGGCTCTTCTTATCACCAATTAAATACTCAATCTTTCCTTCGACTCAAATGTACCTGCGTACAGATTGAGACCAACACAAAAAATTGTCTCCATGATAAAAAATGAATGTGAGTCTGGAGATAACTCACGAGGATTCTTTTTCTTATGGACAGAATCATTAGCTTCAAGAGCAGGTTGATGGATGAACAAGAGAGGATGTAGCATATGATATGATTTCGGACATGCTGGTAAGAAAGAGGAAAAGAAAACAACTAGCGTTTGTTGTTTAGAAAAAATTGGTTGGCTATAGTGCCAAGTAAATTGATATAAACAAGAAAATTTATTGTATTGCTGCTCTTTTTATAGCATGCTACTTTAAGATTATACCTATAAATCTTCATATAATTACAAGCTTGATTAAAGCCCAAACTCCAATATTTACAGCCTAAAACAAATGTAAAATATTCGAAAGGAATATTTCATCCACAATATTCCAAAAGGAATATCTCCTAATCCGATAAAGTATTTACACATTGTCCCTAAATTGGTAAGTTGATTACGGGAATCTTCCTACATAAGATAATTGTATCAAGGCTATCCAACATATACCTTATTTTTTTAATAAAGGAAGGTAACAGAGTAAAGGTAGTAAATACACAAGGCATTTTTATAAATGTGATATGGATACCCTATTTTTGAATATAAGGGAAGGTTAACAATGTAAAAGTAGCAAGTATACAGCCAATTTCTACAACATCAAGGAGACTCCCAACTTCCAAAAAATAGAGAATCAAACGACTTCAAGAAGATTCCTTTAAATGTGTCACAAAAGAGCTAAGAAAACATTAACATCAAGCATGGATCAATCCATGCATGATAGTTCATTATTTCTACAACGATCAAGTTCCACAACCAAAGAACTTACAGCTTTCAACACACAAGTTGTGGTCAAAGAGGACAATCGTCGTTGACTAGGACCTCCAAGTTTTCCTCTCACAGAATTAGGCAAAATAGTTCCCTTATCAACATGGGACCAGAATATGGAACAACAAATATTAGCAAAAGAGACTAGCTTGTCCTGCATATCAAAAGAAAAATGATAGACAATAAGGAAAGTTGTTATTTACTATTAACTGTAAATTGCAAATCTATCTTTAAATTAGAGGGAATACACATGCACAAACACACATGTAATATAATGAGATTGACTCGTAGTGAATACCAATAAAAGCATAATTATGTTGGATAACTTCTCATACACCACAGAATATTCTGCATAACCCAAAACTTCCACTCCCTCATTATGTAATCTAGATCTCTTTTTGCCACCATGTTTAGCTACATTCTGCTGCAGTGTCCGAATCTCCTCAATCAAGCTCATAGTAAGAATCAAAAACTTCACAGGTGACAAATGTGAGCAATTTGTTTCACAGCAATCTTTTCCACAATTTTGAATAAACTGCAAAGTCAACATAAACATTGTCCGAATAGGCCAAAAACAACAGAAACACCTACAATGAGAAATGCTATTTTTTCTACTTCGCAAATCCATAGAAGACAAGGGCAACAATAATAATAACAACAATCTAGACTAGGCTATATTAACAGTGGGTTTACCGCAGAACCAGTAGTTTCTTTCCTCTTTTTAATTGGTAAGAGAAGGATTTGCTTTCAGGTTCTTCTCAGTCATTAAAGTCTCTCATGCACATTGTCCACACATGACGACAACTCTAGAAAAACTATTTAATACGGGAAAATAAATACATGCATATATGCAGCGTACAGCATAACCTAATCTCTCCATAATACCATTTATACATTTATGGGCAGACAAACTGTATAAACTAATTTCACAGAAAGAGACAAATATAGAGATTTATGCTAACATAATATGTAAAGCAGTCAGAAATAGTATGGCAATAAATGGTCAAAACAAACCATCAATAGGGGTGACAACTGATGTTCCTTCCGTGCTGCAAGAAAAAGGGTTCTCGCCCATCTGTTTGCTTCAGCCTTCCATGCATCTAGGTCTTCATCATCAAAAGTAGCATCAGCACCAATTGAATATTGGGAACTAGTAAACCATTTTGGGAAGTCTTCAAGAGATTTCAGAAGCCTGATCTCATCACAATGGCTACTGGGGTTACTGCATTCATTTTCATTTCCCCAAAGCCATTCTTGTGTTCTTCTTCTTAAAGAACCTTGGAGAGCAGATCCATGACAAAATTAAATGATAATGTGTTAATGTTCCAATGTCAAGACTTATTTTAACAACAACTTCATCAACTATATTACGAAATTAGCATGAAAACCTGTTGGAGAAAAATAAACAAACAATTGCAGGAAAAATTTGTAAATTAGAGCAAGTTTTCAACATTTGTGATCAAAAATACGTAATAAGGGGAACAAACATAAGGCATGCATATATGTAAAATTAAAACACTAATCAGCAATGATAAAACAAGAATCCTACGAAAAAACAGAGGTTGATTCTCCTTGGTTTACTAGTCCTCTAAGATGGAATGACAACCATGCATTCTTTCAAGAGGCAGCTGACATATATTCAATAAAAGGAAAGAATTCAGAAAATAAAAAAGCACAAGTATGCTTTTTCCCAAAGAACCAACATGAACCAAACTAAAAATTTAAACTATTTTCTTTCTTTTCAAATTCCTGTCTGTAACACCAAATACACATTTGAGATCCATAGAATTGGAACTCATACTACCAATTTCAATCTATTGCCGGTGTGTCATACAAAATTGAAATTTCAATTTCTCACCCACATTCACACAATTCAAAAATGATAAAATTCCAATGCCTAAGATATGAGAAAAGACTTGCAATCCCACACAAGTGAATCTTCACTAAAAATAACTCTATATTTGTTCCAACTTTAAATAATATAATTGTTTTAAAGATTTGAATTCATAAATTCAAGTACAACTTAGGTCTAGAGATTCTTTTCTCGCATATATGAACAAAGAAAACTGTCAAACAAGTATCGGCTACACCTACAAATATAGAAAGTAATTCTCTTCCACATCAAGGGACAAGCATCAAATAGATCATGGAAAAGAGTTAATATGAAGGAGAAGACAGTTGGGGACATGGTGAAAATAAAAACAATTAGAAAGATACATAATCATAAAACAAACCAACTAATGAAGCAAAAGGTAGACAGGTGTTAAGGTAAATTGCTTTCATACCATCATAGTCAATAAACTCTCGAGGAAATGCTGAAATAAATTGCAAAAGAACTTCAAACCGAACGTCAGCTATCTTAACTACTGAAGCAGCCGCTACCAGAACTTTCTCACAAACTAGAAATACATTAAGGGTAGGAAATTAATCATACTCAGTGCTGGAAAGATAAAGATTCTGATTTTAAAGTATTCCAAGCAAACAATTATAAGCTAAACAATTTGAGATCAGAGACCTTGAAGACGATAATTAGGGTTGAAATGTTGTTTGCTGCTCTCAATAACAAATCTCAAGGCATCTAACAAGTCTATATTCATATTCTGATCTAGCATATATTCCACGGGGTATTCTTCTTCAACCAATCCTAGTTCACGATCACCTTGAATTCTGACTCCATATGCAACTGAAGCGATACACTCAGCAAGACCCATCAATCCAGCTCTACCAAAAGAGATTTGTTTGGCGATTGATGCCAAACTATGCAAAAGAGCAATCCCTTTCCTGTAACAATATACGAGGGTATTTGATTAAATACTCACTTTTTTCTTATAACAATATACTTTGGATTGATTCTCAAGTTGTACCATCCTTCATGGAAAAAGTATAACAACTAAGGATATTATTATGCTTAAGAAAACCAAAATTATAAATCTAGGCCTATAGAAAGCTTTTTAATTGTTTTTTTATATAAGATTTTAGGGCTAGAATTTACAAAAATAAGGAATTAATAAAAAAGAAATGATTTAAGAGTCACTCCTAGAATTTGTATCAAGAACTAAGAGTCGTAACAAAGCTTTGAAACAAACAAAACTATTGGGATCACACCAACTACTTTCTAGAAATCATTTCTAGAGTTTAGAAAACATTTTAAGTATTTACATATCACTCTTGGTGAGAAAATAAAGTTCCAAAATTTGAAAATTTAGTGTATCGCTCTTACAGAAGGAAAAAAAATAGTTTCACAAAAATAATTAATCTGTGTTATCTCTTGAAGGTTGGAAACTTAAACATAAATATAAAGAAGTCTTGAAACCCTAATCCTAACAGAATAGGAAGCCTAACAAAACTTTCAGAAAATAACAAAAAGATCCTATTTAATAATGATTTTTATTATATCCTAATAAAACCCTAAACTAACAAGGACATATTTAACCACAAATACTTTCCTTTCCTAATAAGGAGAATCAAATTAATTATTTTATTTTGCATTATTATCCCAAGCTTGGTGAGAATCAACCTCAAACAATCAATTGTTGCCATGCACGCCTTTTCTTCTTTTTGTCCTATCAATACTTTCTTCTTTTAAACTAATATTAATAAACTTCTATAAAAGCCACAACAAAATTAAGACATTGATGATCTAGTATGCGGACAAATTTTGCTCAATAATCATACATGTTTTTGTTGCATAGCCTCAAGGATATCAACTTTCGACCATGATTATTCATCTCAAATTAATCAATATGTACTAAAATTTTATTAGTAACAACTATTGCTCAAGCTTGCTCCAAAAACCTCAGTGCTTGTAGGTGAATCTCATCATTTTCTAGTTTAGATGTTTCAGTTTGTTGTTTAGGTTCTCTTGATTATTGTCCAGTTAGTTCACTTTGTTTTATAATAGCTTTCATCATTGATTGTTGGTTGTTTTAACCTTTATTGATTTACGATCAAGCACTTGCTATTTGTTTGGTTTATTATACCTTACAAAGTTGTGAATTGTCAAAGTCATACTTCAACTTAGTGGACCTTCAGAAAATTCGTATGACCAACTCATCTCACTCTTAATTAATAAATAATCTCCAACACGTTATTCCACTTCATGTAGTCATTATTGAACCAAAGTTCAATATAGGACAAATAAAAAACTAATAATTTATTTAAACATGTATGAATTGAAAATCTAGGGGTGCTAAAGAATCAATTGAAAAGGATAAGAGCTAGCAATCACGCATGCCCGTCACTCAGAAGTTTTGTATCAAGAACTAGGAACCTCAAAAGGCTTTGAAACAAACATAAATATTGGAATTACACCAAAAAATTTTTAGGAATCACTTCCAGAGTTTAGGAACCACTGCTATTTAAAAATCATTCTTGTGAAGAAAAAATCATTCTTGTGAAGAAAATGGATGGTAGGAAACTAGGAATCACTCCTATGATCTAAGCATCACTCTTAGAAGAAAGCATCATACCTACTAATTGAAAACTCAAGTTTGTAAAAAAATTTCCAAATTGCTTGTTATTAATGAAAGGTTGAGTACATATATATAGAGTATCTAGAATCCTTATTCAAGTAGGAAAAGGATTTCTAATTTAAATCCTATTGTAGTGGCAATCCTATAAATCACAAGTAGGATAACATATCTAAATAAGAATAACATGATACTTCCAATTTCTATCTAATAAGGAATCCTAATACAATCTAGATTTTAGCCTCTATTTTTGACGTCAACACAATTTCCAATCCTCATCCCACCAAATTAAAGCTTGTGATTGATTGATCTTTCCTCTTAAATTTCTCTTATAAACATTAAGTTCTTTTGCATCACCCTAATTCTAATGGAATAGGAATCCTAACTAAACTTCCAAAATAAGAACATAATTCCATCTTATAAGTATCTTATTATTCCCTAATAGCCTTAAACCTTAGCCAATACAAAAATAATTTTATATAGAAATACTTTCCTTTTCTAATAAGTTGAAGCAAACTAACTTTCGAGATAATCGATCATAAAGTGCCAAACATTTTAGGATTTTTCAATCTAGTGCTCAAGATTTAATATTTTTTAATAGAGTGACCAACCTTTTAAAACCTTAACAATTCAATTCAAAACATTTTGCTCAACTAGTAATTAGTGGATTTGGCTAACAAAAGCTTCATTATTTCACGGTGTGTAGGTGCCCATTTAAAAAAATTCATTATACTCCAGTCTAAACATAGTCATTATTTTTCCAGTGGACATTTACCTGTCATAAAAAACAAAGATTCCTTTAGCCAAATTAGCAAATTACTAAAAAAAGCTAATGTTTTGAACTGAATTGTTAAGGTCTTAAAAAGTTGGTCACTCAATTAAAAACTCTAAAAACTCAAGCATTGGATTGAAAAAATATCAAAAGATATGGTACTTTATGATTGATTATCCCTTAATTTTTTTCCTGTACATCATATAAAGAACCTTGAAATTCACTTAAACAATAATTCGAGCTTCCATGAAAGACAAACCATTTTCACATTCTTTCTAAAGCTATGAATGTGAAATTACCAAAAAAAAAAAACCAAAGGTAATACCTTCTACTTTTGGAAGTTGCATATTGATGCATAAATCGTGAAGCACCTTCAATTGTTTGTGAAGTATAGACTCCTTTTATACCTAGAAAATAGACAATAAAGCATATTAGAGTCAAAGCAATGAAACATGACATGCTTTATGACCATAACAATGGTAAATAAGAAATAAACATCAAACGAAGTAATATGGAACCAACCTAGGATAAGAGCTAAATGGTCTATAGCTAGAACAAAACATTTCCTTTGTGCAAAATTGAGAAAGTTTTGTTAATCTTCTCATATGATCAATTAAATTGTAGCAATCCTGAAAACCAACCACCGAACAAAAATAAAAGATTCTTGGAATTTTCTCTCTGTACCTATACAACAATGTTATCTACTTATAAAAACAAAAAGGAAGTGCAACCAACAATATTTTAAGCACCATTGTAAAAGCCACAAGCTCTTACGTCACTTAAAATATAACAAAAGGAAAATAAGCAATTGTATGTAACTAGGTAGGAAGTTTGGGCTAAATCATTTCTCGTAAGTCCACATTAACATTAAGACCCATATAATAATTTGTCTAGGTTTCTTCGATCATTCAATGCAAATTTAAATTTCTTTATTCAGTTTGAAGATCTTGATGATGAACTCAAATGAGAACTAACCAAAATCTTTGTGGTGGACATAGTCATTCAAGCCTTCAAGAAAAGGTCCAAGAACAAAGCTTGTTGGCACTGATTTTGCAAATTCACCATACTTCACCCACTCTATTCCCAAAAATGACTGCATAATCAAGCATCTAACTGCAAACAATGTCATATAGCAAAAATGGAAATAATATAATAAGTATTGGATCAATAAAGAAAAGCTGCTACGTTACTAAGCCAACCCATTCAGAATAAATAGACAATCTTAACAAGTAGTTTGATCGATTGCACGTTAGGGTCAAAATTCCAATACCTTGGGGATTATCATGTCGTAAGCCTCGTTGCCACAAAATTGTTAACCAACTACAACTCTCACATGAAGCTTCACTCTTATTCTCATTACCTCCATAAATTGAGCTTGCAAAACTATCATTTGAAATAGAAATATGAAGCAATAAGGATACCTGCAAGGAAACACTATTAGGAATTGATACAATGCATATGAAATAGAAAAATTCTATATACCACTCCATAAAGGTAGGCATAACAGTGAGTTGGGCCAAGTTGGGTCCATTCAAAAAACTACAACATTTTAATCTTGAGTTTCTTAAACTTACAGACCAAAAAGACATTCTTTTGGGCAGTAAAACCAAAAAATTTCGTCATTTGGAGAAGGGGTTCTAGCCATTCGGGCCAACTTTCAAGTCACTTGAGTCAGGCTTTAGGTCGACCCAACACGAGCCTAGCCCAACCCAACGCTTGGTCAATATAGGCCTGAGTTGTTGATTTAGGGTCGAATTAAATCAAGCTTATTTTGCCAAGCCTGCATAAAGGGTTAAAGCAACCTGGTATGTAGTATATCAGTTTTTAAAATATAGGCATTCAGCCATATGGATGATTTAGAACATAACTTTGTAACACTGCTTTATTTTTGTTGGCACAGTGCTTATCCAAGTAGCAAATAGGTTCAGACCAATAAAGGCAGCAAAATACTTGTCTATGTTTTATATTCTTTAAGGTATAAATTATGATCAATACCAAGCAACTTTTATATCTCCTAAACAACAAAAACTTTTAGGAACGTAGATCATTTTCCCTAAGTTTACAACAAAGAAATTCCAATAATAATGCAAACTTTAAGTTCTTTTGAGAAGTATGATTTCCTTTTAATTATTTCACAATTCAAAGTCAAATGTCTCAATAAGAGACTTAATATCATTATAGAATTACCTGGTGATTCCAAGCCGCTTCAACCAGGTGAGTCCCATACTCTTCAAGCATTTCATATAGGAGGATGAATGCCTCCCATTGCTGTAAATTGTTCAATTGAGAATCACCATAATGACAAAGTTTGCCTACACCAAGGGATTTAGCTTCTTTGTTTGCCCACAATTCCCTCCTGGTCATGCCACGAGGAATCAGATGTGTCTCTAGTGATTTCTTCTCTGCAACAATAGTAAAGTGTTCACTTCCTCCTTCTAGTCGTAGAGTTGCTTTCAATAGATGTACTGATTGTTTCCTCAATAATCGTTCCTCATCAATCTAGCAAGCCCATGGAACAAATTAAAGAAAGACACAACATCACTTTGAGCTACAAAGTTTACTCCTATATAATGGTTGAATCAGAAAACTCTAATTCAGTGGTGCTCACGTACCAAGCCCCTTTTAATTTCACTCCAAAACTCTCTTTCAATCTTCAAATCAATTTCTGCAACATTTCCATTTGCATTTTCACGTCCTTCGCCACAAGGTGTAAAGGACAGATATAAAGAGAGCACGCAATAGGCATCTCTTCTCTCTAATGGTCCAAGAGAAAACAATGATCTACAACACTTCCAAATTTTCCTAAAAAACAAATTTCTGGTTGATAATCACATAGAGTTAGTATTGAAGAATATAGAAAATGGATGTAGAACAAGATACAGGTGTGTGCAATTTGATGAATTATACCTGGAAAGGATTAAAATCATTCCCCGAATTGAGATTTCCAAATAGTCATGAGAAGCAAATGACTTGAAAATGACAGGGAGAAGAAAGTTTAAAGCACAAGAACGGTGCTCCAAACACTGTAAGAGCATTCTTTCACTCATAATACAAAGATCCCAAAGCAACTCCCCAAAGAGCTTCTCTATGTCCCCATTCCCATTCACAAAAGTTAAACTTTGGCTTGAAGCAGCACAGAAACTTTGTACAGAAGCATCAAGTATTAATGCCAAAATATGGCACACTACTGGCAACGAAAAGCACCCAGAAAGGGATATCAAAGAGCCTCCACTCGAATCAAAACCATTCATCGGGTCGTTAAAACCTTGGCAATCAAAGCACAAACTCCATTTATAGGCATCTGGCTCTGCACTTTGAAACACACCTACGGAATGACAAATTAATCTCAAGAACGAAGGTACCAAGGTTTCTTTCAAGACATTCCATGTGTTCGTCACTGTCACAACATCAATTAGTGTCTCTGCAACCTAAGTTCAAATTAATGAACAGAAAGCAACACAAGGGACAGTCAGCAACAAGCATATTCAGTCAGTTAATGCAGAATCTATTAAACTTGACAACAGTAGAAAACTTTACCTGGCTCAGCATTTCATGCTCATATCGATGAACCATCTTTATGAGTGGAACAAAGCATTTCCAGATAAATAACTTAAGGGCATCCGGATTTGTCCCTAAAGAGAATTTCAATCGACATGAAGACAGAGAGCCAATTTAGCCAAGCTATACAGTAACAATAGAATCCAAATAAAGCAAAGGATCATCTTACCAAGCTTTTTTAGGAGATGGCAAAGAGCACCAACCATTGCCGCAACATGTGTACAGTCCAACTTCTGGTCCTCAACGATATCCTACATAGCACCACAAGAGTGGCTAAGTGTATAGCAAAATGCACCTAAGCAATCTCCCAATATAAAAAGATCAATCTCAGCTTTTACTGAACCTATTAATGGTTCATTCACTGACGATGGAGAATTTACCTTAACAAGGTCAGAGAAGGAACCAAGAAGCGAAGAGAAAAGGGAAGATGGAGAAAAGTTAGTGGATACTAAAATGCAATCAAGCAATGACGGGATGGCTGCCAAAGGGACTTGCTTAAAGCTTTTCGATAGCGACGAGACTAAAGAATCCATTGCACTCATCTCTGCGCGCGCTGCCAGAACAGAAATATAAATTTATGAAAGAGATGGTTTCAAAGTTGTGTATGTTTGAGTGGGGTCTGACCCTCTAGGGTTTTAGCTAAACCCTACTTCTATTCTTTGCAGCCAATGCAAAACCGGGCACACAATATCTGTAACTTTTGCTCTTTACCCTCTGTCCCTTTTTAATCTCAATTATTCAATTTATTGTATTGAATGGTTGAGATCAAATAGGTACAGAATAAAGGGGATAGAAGATCTGTCTCCTGCAAAACCCTTCTCTTACCAAGACTTTGGATTCGTAACTTCTATTCCACCAACAGTATATCTACTCTGTGCCGCGGTCGATACGTCGACATTTAGTTAAAAAATCAAACAGAATTATATTCTGATTCTTTAATATTGAAAACGCAGAAATCACACAGTCCAGCCGATGCATCTACCTCTCCACCCTTGTTGTTTTAACTTTAATTATATTAATGTGATTTTAATTATAAATTAAATTAAAGTTGATATTAATTATTACATGAATAAAAAATATAATAATTTATTTATTATTATTATTATTAATCGATATTATTAAAATAATTTCTATTATTATAATAAATTTCCTTATTATTATTATTTTGCTTAATAAAATTTATTTCGAATATTATTATTATATTGCTTATGATATTATTATAATGTTTAATTTTTGTTACAATAATTAATTTTATTATCGTTATTAATGTTGTTATTCTTATTATTATGTACTATTATTATTATTAAATTTCTACTAAAGTATATATAGCTATTATATATTAAATTTATTAATTTTTATTAAATACATTTATTATTATTATTATAAAATTTCTTACTATCATTAAATTTATTATTCATTAAACTAATAATTATTACTATTAATTCTCTAGTTACTGTTAAAATATTATTATTATTATGAATTTTATTTTTTAATTGTAATCGTTTTTATTATTACATTTATTTCTATAATTATAATAAAATTCTTTACTATTATTAATTATCTTCTTATAATTATTAAATATATTTATTTATTAAATATATTTATTATTGTAATAGCTATATATTATTATTAACCATAATATTATAAACGTATTTTTTATTATTATTATATTCCTTATTGTTATTAAATTTATTAAATAAGTTAATCTGTATTATTCGTATGAAAATCCTTATTATTATTATTAAATTTGGTATTCTTATTATTATTAATTATTAGTATATTAATTTTGTACTTGAGTATATATACTTATTATTATCAATTTTTATTTTTATTAATAATTGATTATTATTATTATTATTATTATTATATAAATAAAGAAAAAAATGACAAGATTCATGATAGGACTGCTTGAAATAAAGAAAAAATAATAAAAATGAAATAATGGGGAGTAAAACAAATAATATACTTATGGGTTAAGTAATTAAAAGAAAGGACAAGAAATGCAAAAGTCATGGCAATGAGGGTGAAGAGTAACAGCAGCGAGGGAAAAAGACAAAGGAGACTGAGAGGGTGGCAATCGTTCTTCGTCACGATCGTGACAATCACTAGAATTTGCCTCCTTGCGATCGTTTTTTGTCGCAATCGCGACGAAAGGTGAATAGTTGCGGACAAGCACGATCGCGAGTCCCGATCTATCCACTTCTAGGATTTTGTTTCAACTTCTACTATTTCAGTTTTAAAGTTATAATACTATTCTACTTCCACCGATGATAAGTATAAACATATAATTTTATCCTCATTATTTTTAAGAACAAAATTAATAATAAGAAGAAATTTAATAATATTATTTAATATAACTAATAAATAAAACATTAAATAATAATAAGAATAATAATTTATCCTTATTATTATTAAGAATAAAATTAATAATAATAACAAATTTAATAATATTATTTAATATAATTAATAAATAAGAAATTAAATAATAATAATAAGAATAATAGTAAGTAGATAATTATCATAATAAAAAACAATTAAATTATAAGAATAATTTAAGAAAAATAATAATAATAATATAATTTATAATATTAAGAAGGAATATAAAATTAGCAATAATAATAATAATTGTAAACATAATGTATTAATTATTTAATAATAATAATAATATTTATATTTCATTTGTATATCTTATCAATTTATGATTAGTTTACTATATATATCTGTTGTGTGTGTGTGTGTGTGTGTGTGGAAAAAGTCACGGGCCATTACTTTTTCCACCAAGTATATATATATATATATATATATAATTAACATCAATATAAAAAAATTAATTTTTTGGTGGGAGTAAAAACAAATACACAAGTAAATAAAATAAAATAAAAATAAAAATAAATTAAATTGAGAATTCAACAAATAGATTTATAGAATAAAGGGTGTCGTGATCATGCTTCTGCACGATCGTGACTTTTAGTGAACAGTCAGAGAAAATTAGGTTTGTCGTGATTACGTATGAGCATGATCGCGACTTTCCTAAAAAATTGATATGCACGATCACGACATCTCTATTATTATTATTTTTCTAGTTACTGTTAAAATTAATATTATGATTATTAATTTTATTTATTTATTATTGTTATTCAATTCGTTATTTTTGACAATTTTATTTTTTAATTTTATTATTATTAAATTTTATTTATTATTATTATATAATTTACTCAATATCTATATATATGTGTGTGTGGAAAAAGTCATGGCGTGACTTTGAAATCTCACGCCCGTGACTTTTTCCATACATATCCAATGCCCAAAAGTAAGTTTGTATCAACGTGACTTTGATATCTCACGTCTGTGACTTTTTCATATATATATAATGGCCAAAATTAAGTTTGTATCAATGAATCAGACCTTGAGATATGCTTCAATATGGAATAAGGGATCAATATATCTTAGCAAAATCTCGTAGTGATCCTCGTCTCCTAATTTAGACTAAACAAAATTTAAAGGAACAAGCTTGATTATAGAGGAGTTTTGTTGGAATTATTTTCCAAAGAAGACCATACATTAGCAAGAGGTAAAGAAGGATTCTCACTAGGTGCCAAAATTTCCTTAAGTGACTTTTTCCCACCATGAATTCTTTTCATTTTTTTTCTTCATTTTAATAAATCATAATAATAATAATAATGATTTGTTACAGTAACTACACAATTAATAATAACAATGAATTTAATAATAATAATAATAATAATAATAAAGAAATTTAATCAAAATGATACAACTAATAATAATAAGTATATATACTCATGTAGGAAATTACAAATACTAATAATTAATGATAATTAGAATTATTCAGTTAATAAGAATACTAAATTTAATAATAATAAGACTTAAATAATTAATAATAAGGAGTTTTATAATAATAATACAAATAAAATTCATGAATAAATATAATAATAATAAGGAATATAATAATAAACATAAACATAATGATAAATACATTTAATAATAATAAAAATTAAATAATAATAATAAATATTGTTAATAGAATTAATAAAATTATTATTATTAAGTATATATAGTCAACTACAAATATAATAATATTAATATTAATTAATAATAACATTAATAAATATAATTAAAGAGAATGATATATTTCATAATAATAAGAACAAAATTAATAATAATAAGGAATTTAACTATAATAGTATAAATAAAATTTGATTTTCAATAAAAATAATAACAATAAGGAAATTTACTATGATAATAAAAATAATTTAATAATAATAATAATAATAGAAATAATTTAATAATAATAATAATAATAATAATAATAATAATAATAATTATTATTATTATTATTATAAATGGATTAAATGTACAAACGAAATATAAATATTCTTATACTTATTAATTATTATGATTAATTTCTTACTTACTGTTAACAACTATTATTATTATTATTATTTTTAAAGGACGATTGCGATCGCGCATTGTCACAATCATGACTCACTTACTCAATCAGCGGAGTCGCGATCGAGACAAACCCATGACCTGCTACTATTTTTCTTCTTCTTCTTCTTCCTAACTACAATTTTTTTCTTCTTTCTTTCTTTCACATATAACTACATCTATAAATTATGTTAACCCCATTTTCGACTTCCAAATAGCTAAACAAACTCATAAGCAGATCAAAACTTAAGATTAAACATAAACATCCAAAATCAAAAATTCACGTACGTAACTCTGCATATCTATTTTTTTCTGTATTTTCATTCTTGCATTCCTTTCATTGTTTTATTTTTTTCTTACATCCCTACATCGCCCTAAACCTATTTTTTAACTCAAAAACTCCTTTCACAAAGAAATTGAATTTTAAACTGGATTAGTTCACTGGTTCAAAAGTCACAGGTGTGACTTTGTCTCTCACGCCTATGACTTTTTCTATATATCTATCTATATATATATATCTATCTTATTATTCAATTTGTTATTTTTGACAATTTTATTTTTTAATTTTATTATTATTATTAAATTTTATTAATTTTATTTATTATTAAATAGCTTACTATATATATATATAGAAAAAGTCACGGGTGTGAGAGACAAAGTCACACCTGTGACTTTTGAACCAGTGGACCAATCCAGTTTAAAATTTGATTTCTTAGTGAAAGGAGTTTTTCAGTTAAAGGATAGGTTTAGGGTGATGTAGGGATGTGAGAAAAAAAAAAGAGAAAGGAATGCAAAAATTAAAATATAGAAAAAATGGACATGCAGAGTTATGTACGTGAATTTTTGGTTTTTGATGTTTATGTTTAATCTTAAGTTTTGATCTACTTACGAGTTTGTTCAGCTATTTGGAAGTCAAAAATGGGGTTAATATAATTTATAGATGTAGTTATAAGTGAAAGAAAGAAAGAAGAAAAAAAATTGTAGTTCGGAAGAAGAAGAAGAAGAAGAAGAATAGTAGCAGATCATGGTTTAAACAAGGAAGTCGCAATCGCAACGTGGTTGAGTAAGTGAGTCACGATTGCGACAGTGCATGATCGCGATCGTGCTAATTTTATTATTAATATTATTAAAATTATTTCTATTATTGTAAAAAATTTCCTTATTGTTATTATTATTTAATTAAATTTGTTTAGAATATTATTAGTATAATGCTTATGATATTATTATTAATTTTATTATTGTTACAATAATTAATTTTGCTATTCTTATTATTATTTACTATTATTATTATTAAATTTATGCTAAATTATATATAGCTATTATATTTTTAATAATAATATTATTATTAATATTAATAATAATAATAGTAAGTAGTATTGGTGTACAAATTTTTGACTGAAATGGTCGTCTTTAATTAAATGATTGAACTATATTGATATAGGCTAAATTAGACAAAAATTGTCCTCGAGAAAGTTGTAGATCTTTTTCTTAGCTTTCTAACGATATAAAGTTTGAAAATTTTGGACTTCAAGATTGAAAGTTATGTTGTTTAGAAGTGAGGGTGTTTAGCTGAGAAGTTGCGATCGCGATGAAGCACGATCCCTACAGTGCCAGAATTTCACAAAAATCACGATTGTGACACAGTACGAACCCAACTCCCCTCGTTTTCTTGCTACTGCTCATCATATATTGCGATCGTACACAAGCACGATTGCGACGCCTCTGTTTTTGCCTCCCTCTCACGGGCGTGAGAGATAAAAGTCATGGCCGTGACTTTTTCCTCTCCAAGCCATTAAATTAAAATCAACTCCTTTGTTTTTATTTGTCACAGGCATCACGCCTGTGACTTCTTCTCTTTTGAGTTTTGAAGGTCCATTACTTAATTAAATTGCAAATTAATTCTTTTAACACCCAAATCCATTTATTCTTTGTTCAATTTTGCTATGATAATTTTTCATTAAATTGTTAGGTATTATTTTTACCTTTTCTATGAATTTTATTTATTTAATATAATTATTATTTATCCATTTATTTATTATCTATATTTTATTTTATTAGTATATATATAAAGGGGTTCCTCCATGACAACTTTTAAAACTTTATTTACATGTCTCAGGCCATTTATATTAATTGTTTGTGTATTTATTTTGCTTCCGCCGAGGAATAGAAATATTGTTTATATATTTATTTTATTGTTAATAAATCTTTTTTATTAATTTATGATTTCTTATAATTAAATTCTATGTCTATAATTATTTTATGACGTTTTAATAATTAGATAACAAAAGCATTACAGCCAAAAGCCGATTTGTGCGTTTATTAGGATTAGGACAAGTTTAACGCCTCCTTGTTCCATTCCTGCAAGCTAATCAGAAGATACATACTCCAACAGCATTGGCTTATTATGAGGGTCACAAATTCTCAAATCATCCTTGCAAGCCGATGATACCTGCAGCCAGATGAAGCCATTATATCATTGGATGAACAACATACCCATAACCCCTCATCAAAGGCACACAAATATGTTTTATGATGACACTCAACTTTTAGGATCGTAATATCAAGCACTTAAAGTAGTTTAAGAAAAGATTATTACCCAGTTATTGACCATTTCCTTTGGTAGGGGAGTAAGAAATTTTTGGCTCGGATTCAAATGATAAAAACTTCGATCATCCATTCATCAACTTACCACATGCA
>JAOSBN010000179.1:29209947-29238074 GCA_027563595.1 Erythroxylum suave
TCTCTTCCCTACTCTTTGCATTTAAATTTGTTTAATTGTTTTGTGTGTATTAACTTCTGGTTTTTGTATAACTTTACGAAAAAGGTTCAAAGATCTATTCAACCCCCCTTCTAGATCGTTTACAGACTTTGATGAAGGAGGGAAGGACTTCTAACAATAATCAGTTTAATGCCATAGCTTCTCTAATTCAGCAAGACTCATCAAAGAATGATGCTCAGTTTAGTGCTCTGGAAAAGAGAATGGAGCAATAGGAAGCAAAAGCTGACAATATTAATACCTTTGTCACCCAATATTCCAATAACATGAGTGAGAATCTAGCGAGAAGTAATGGAGCTATTCCTTCAAACACTATTATCAACCCAAAAAGTTTAAACGCAATAGCTCTTCAAAGTGGGAAGCAAGTGAAATTCTGGGAATTAGATAAGGAAGTTTTTGAAGAAGAGATTGACTATGATTAGTTGTCTTCCATGCCAGAAAAGAAAAAGAATTCTGAAAGTGCAAAAGAGAAAGCATTATTGGCGGGAAAGAGATCCACAATTATGAATGAAAAAGGAACAAATTTTGAGAGCAACAATGAATAAGCCACAATAAGGAAGCAAGATAAGTCAAACAAGCATGGAGCTAGTAAAGACGATAGTAAGGAGGTAAATCTCAAAGACCTTCCTTTTCCCAATTCTTACTTGATGAGTAAAAGAATGACTTACATTAAGCATGAAAAAGATATCATTGACTTGTTTCGTAAAGTAGAAGTTAATATTCCTTTGCTTGATCTTGTGAAACGTCTACCTACTTATGCTAAATACCTTAAAGACCTATATACTCATAAGAGGAAGTTTAGGCCAAATGTGAGAGTCCAAGTAAGCTCGATTGTGTCCGCCTTATTCAAGCCTCAAATCCCTGTAAAATGCCAAGACCCTGGATCTTTCACTATTCCTTTCACTATAAGTAAAATTACCATAGGGGGAGCCTTGTTATATCTAGGAGCAGCCATTAATGTTACGCCTAAATCTATTTATCAATCACTGGGAGTTAAGAATCTTAAGTCTACATCTGTAGTTCTCCAATTGGTTGATTGGACTATTAGGCATCCTGTAAGCATTATAGAGGATATTTTGGTCCAAGTCAAGGGTTAAGTTTTTCCAGCTGATTTTTATGCGCTTGATATGTCTTTCGAAGTTATGCAGGATACTTCATTGATTCTAGGTCGACCCTTCTTAAGGACTGCTAGTACCATGATTAGCATGAAAGAAGGCACAATCACCATAGAGGTAGGAGATCAATAGGTGAGTTTTAATATGTATGAGGCTATGAAACACCCCCATGAGGATTATTCACTCCTAGGAGTCAACATGCTTGATGTTTTTATTGATGATGCATGCTTTGAATTTGATCTCCAACACGTTTATCCTAATCCTAAACTGAACTCATTCACTGATGACTCCTTGGAAGAAGGATTGTTTGCTAATGTTTCAAGTAAACCAAGGAGTATAGACATTGCAACCGAATTGGAAAGTGGACAAGTTGCCTCACCATGGCATAGCTATCAGCCTAACATCCACCAGGAGATCCAGGATCCACTTGAGGTATCAGGTCGTTTGTCCTCCTTCACTTACCACCTACTTCTGCTGTGTGATTGAATATGGTATGGTAGATACATGATTGTATTGAATAAGTATGGGGGAGAAACCCCTTCAATAGGACTTAGGTTTAGTTTTCAGTTTATGCAATTTTAATTCAATAATTCATCTCCTCTTTAATGCTTATTGTGCTTTAGTTTGACGCATGACCCATCTTTTATGATTGGGAAAATTGGTGAAAATGGATGAATTGCATTTTTTTTGAAATGATTTAGGAATTTACAAATGAACTAAACATCCTGTTAGTTTTGTTTATTTTTCTCTTAAGAAAACTTCATCGCGGCTTGGCTCACTTCGCCGCGGTGACAGGAGCAACTTTCCCTGCAACATGACATGATTCTTTCACCGCGGTGAGCTCACTTCAGGAACATTCACCGTGGCATGACTTCATTCTTTAGCTACAGCGAGCTCACCTTAAGGAATCTCTGTCGCGGCCAAAGATCTATTTACACAAGACCTCGAGTGAAATTGCATTTCTACCCTTCTTTTGCTTCTGTTCTTCTATCTTCCCTCTGTCATTCTTTGTAATTTCCCCTCCATTTCTTTATTAACTCGTCATTCCCTTCCTCACTTTTGTACTTCCATCTAGTTTGCCATGGCAATCCAAACTCACCTTCACCAAATCACTCTTCCTTCATTCTACTTAGTTTATTTTGCGTTCATCATTGGTATTTTTGTATCTTTCCGTCTCCTTCATAAGTATCTCGTCTTTGTTCCATGTTTTACCCCTTTGTTTTCATTTAGTTAGGGCATGTTTGCCACGGAAAAGGACTGTTCTTTCGTCGCAGCGTGGTAACTGTAGCCTTCATCACAGCGACAAATTAAGTTCACCACGGCGAACTTTATAGGTTTTCACTTTCAGTCAATTTTGTTCGATCCATTTGTTTATTTTTCTGTGTTTATTTTCTTTAGGAACATGCCTCGAACTAAAAACCCTACCCGTCATTCTCCCACCATCTCATCTAGTTCATCTGGTTCATCCAGTAATTCTGCACCTTCCTATAGCGTTGATTCTGATTTTGCTAACCTAGCCGATAAGATAGATGCTAGGCCGTTCATTAGAGAACGCTCCTTTCCCTTAACCCCATGCCATAATCCCTTTGTCCATCAATTAATAAACTCTCAGCTTAAGAGATTAGTCCAACCAAGGGCTCAAGGAAATGATAAATTTCTTTGCCATTTTTACACTTATGCCCAACACCACAGCACTTTATAACTAAATTTCCGTGGTGTAAAATCCCCCACTACATTCACCACAGCCAGCAGCTGTAAGCACTATAAACTCCCTCCTATTCTTCGCTGCCACTATGACCAGTTGATCCACAATTATCCATGGGACGATGTTATTTATACCCTCTGTCCCAAGGGCACAATCTAGTATCAACCAACGATTTATCAGTGTTACCTTAAACGTTCTGATCTCAAACCCAAAGCTCATCCTTGGCTCCACTTGGTTAGTAACAACATCATCCCGAACTCGCATCTAGCTTGCGTAATGAAACAGCAAGGCTTGTACCTTTATCTTCTGATGACTGGTCACCCAGTTGACATAGCTAATGCCATTGTTTTTGCCCTCCATGACTCCATCACCAGAGCCAAACTCACCAAAAAGCAACCCCATATCTAACCTCCTCCCCCTTCCACCCCACCTCCTGATGTTGTTACCAGCCATGTCGCTGCAGTGCCCAACGAGGATGGTCCTCCAGCTCTGGCCCCTCCAGAGCTTATCATTTTATAGACCCTCACCAGTTGAGTCGATAACATTTTTATAGACTTGGCTACCCTCCAGGACATCCTACTTCAGGCCATTGCCCGATGGGATCGAGATCGATGATATTATCAGCGAATAGATTCCTTGCTCGCCATGCACCTGCACTTCCAGCTCTCTTTTGATGAAGATGAACCGCTTAGTGGTGCTGGCCCATCAGGAGCAGCTCCTTCTGACGCTGGGGATGATCACTCGATAGAGTAGTTTTAGTTTTCATATGTTCAGTTTACTTTTGTATTGTCCAAACTTGTTGACTGCAATTTTTATATATATAATTCTCTTTGCAATTTCGATGTGTTGCTAATGAGCCTTTCACTTTCCCTTGCTTGCATATTCATGCTTTAATTTTTCCAATATTGGGGACAATATGATGTTTAAGTGTGGGTGTGGTGTCAATTTGTCATTCTTGTTGTTAATTGTGCATAATGTCAAATTTTAAAAACATGGTGTTTGAGTCTTCATTGTGGAGTAGCAACGTGCAAAATTCAATCTTTTCGCCACAGCGAATTATTTCTTCATCGCATCAACATTTACATGATGCACCACGGCGACTTTCTCTCATTCAACAATTCTCCCTAATTAGATTCTTGTCACTCCTGTATGATTTTATAAGTTTCAAAGCAATCTCGATGTTTTTGAAATACCTTCTATTCTTCAAATGATAGTCGGTTTTGGCTAATTTTATTTTCAATGTTTTCAGAATAAAATAAGTGAGTGTATGCCGACAATTTTTGAGATTGTTCATTAAGATAGTACCCTTGTTGGAAGGATATTTGGGCCTAAATTCTTTCATTGTTGTGTGTATTTGCTTAATTTCATATCTCTCTAGAACTTGTCTTAATTATAAATTAAAGCTTGATGAACTAAAATTTTTGTTAACATGATAGAGGCATTCTTTCAAAATCCTATTAACCCAAACACAAACCTCATAAACACTTATCCATTGCTTGCCCCTTAAGCCATATTTTTTAGTACATGCACACATTTTCTTATGGTGTCAATATTTTTTATTTCTCATTCTCTTCTACTTATCTCAAGAAATTGTTTATTGAAAAAAAATCAAAAGAAAATATTGTCAGTAAAAAAAATTCTCAAAACAAAATATTATGTCTTTTATCATCTAGCTTTTCATACATTACAACCCTGAAAAGTCCTCTTGATTTTTGAAATTATAGGTCTTGTAGTGGAGAAGTAGAACTATCACAAGCTTATGGTAGAGAATGGACTAAGCAGATTTTAGAGTGAAATTATCCCACAAACAAGTGAGATGAGAGCAAACACCTTGCCTTGAGTGAGATCTCTTTTGCTCAATCTTTTAGATTAAATTCTTATGGTGTTTAGTTTCTTGGCACTCTTTTAGTCTGCTTTGATTGATTTATGAGAAAGTGATTTTTCCCAATTTCCTACTCTTATTTTAAGCATGGTCGGGATTTTCTTTTGCACTGGTGTCCCTTTGACTCTTATAAACTTTGTCCAGCAGTACAAAGGTCTAAGTGTGGGGGGATTTGATTAAGCCCAAGTTTATTATATAAACTAGCAACATTTCCACGACCTTTACTACACTTTTTGGCTCTTATTTCTAGATTTTATGCTTAACTTGACTCTTGAGTGTCTATCTTTATTTTATGTAGTTTCAGAGTAAAATTTGTCAAAAATGAGTGTTAATTGCACTAATTAATTTTCTAAGAACAATTGATACTCCAAACTACCATTTGTTCATTGTAAGAGACTCAAGGAGAAGAGACTCAAGAAGAAGACGTAGAGTCAAGGAAAGGAAAGAGTTGAATTCAAGTCAACAAGTGAACAGGTGAAACAGGAAGTTCGTCATGGTGAAAAGGATGTGTCGCCATGGAGAAGAATGCAGATTTCCAAGGAAAACTTTTAGAAAAAGTTAGCCACGGCGAAAGGGGCCAACAAATAGTCAAAATTTCAGGAAAAGTTCACCGCAGTGAACCTTCGAATACCTAGCCAACAAAGCAATAAAAATTTCGGGAAAAGTTCACCGCGGTGAACCTTCAAATACCTTAACCATTTTCAAAAAGTTATTCACTATGCAACTCGATCCATAACCTATTTTCTTTAAAAACCTACCATATTAGGTTAAAGGAGTCGGCACTGTATGAAGACACACTCTCTCACTCTCTCAAAGACCTTCAAACACTATCATCATCCTCTCCTCTCCACTTCACCATCAACTTCTCCACCAATAGCCGCTACCATGGATGCTTCCAGTGGGTTCCTATTTGTGATTCTTCCTGGAGTAATGCTTGGCTAGGCTCCTCTTTCCTATTGAAAATGTAGAAATAGCTACAGTTCAATAGGCTTCAAAGGGGAGTAGTTCATCCCATATTCAGCTACATTATTATGAACTCCAAGGTTTAGGATTTGTAATTTGTTGTTAAATATTTTTTATTATATTTTAATCAAGTTTTGGATATTTAATGTGTTATTGGTATTTGTTGATGTAGAATTTGGAGCTTGAATATATAAAGTCTCATATATGTTTATTTGTGATTTGGTTGATTCTCTTTTATCTGCCTAGTTATGTTTGGTATGGGGATGATTGTAGGTCCCAAATGAGTTATTGCATTATCGTACCCATTGCACTAACTAAGAGCATTCAACAAGGTTTTAATAAATGGAGTTCATTGATTGAAACCTTGGACTTAAAGAGTTCTTTAAGGTTTACCATTTGAAACTTAGTGATTCACTCCCTTAAAAATTCGTTTTGAACGATTATAGCTAAAGCTCGTTTTCAAGAGGATACTACTATCATTTGATCGTTGTTTTTCTTATCTTATCGCTTTTCTATTCCTAAAATCCAAAAACACTTTTTATTACATTTTCTTACAATTCGCTTGTTTTAGTCCAAATTTCCAAAGATTGAAAACCCCCCTCTTCCTTGCTAATTTTGTTTGCATCTCATGACATATAGGCTAGCTTAGTTCCATTAATTTGGTTCCAATTAAGTGAAACAAACCAAGGTTGCATTCTTTACTGCAATCTTTGGAAAAAAAATTTTGATTTGGCCTCCAAGGGTAAGAATAGAAAGGCTTGAGTCAATGTTACTCTTTAATTGTCCAAAAAGTCGAAGCACCTCTTCTTAGGTGGAGCTGTTGATATACGCCATAAGGTACTTGCCTCCGTCTTGTCTCTGAGTGCTTATTCCAAGGTTAGGTTTTCCTTCATTATTTATCAGATTTCTCACCCAAACCAAGTATCCCTCAGATGCTGAAGAGAAAAGGTATCTCTTATGCCTTTGTAAACTTGAGAAAGTCGGATCACCTTGGATTTTGACTCTTCAAACTATCAAAGAGTCAAATTTATCAGAGTTCTCACCCAAACCAAGTACATAATTTTATTTCATTATATAGAGATTGAGAAATCCTTTGTATTAATAAATATACTGGAATTAAAAGAAGTTAACTACAAACCTGGAGATAGGATGACATAAATCCTCTAGATTAGGGTCAAACTTAATAGTTGAATTCAAAAATCTATAAAACAATCTTGTGCCTTTAACTTGAATAATATCAGTTGATAATTCTAAGATTAGTTGCTAGAAGTCTCAAGTGAGTTATTATTGTACGATAGGAATTTCTATGGTCTAATAGTCAATAAAAAATTGCATAATATAAGGTCAATTATTTAAAGGTTTTAGGGGGATTCATAACCTAGACTTTAATTTTTTATATTGATTGTTTCTAAATGACTTCTTTCATCTCTATGTTCAATATTTTTGGCTACTTTATTTTAATTGTTTGAGTTTTAATTTTCTTTATTAAAATCCAAAATCGACCCTTAGGCTAGATAATAGAAGAAAGGTCATTACTAATAATCACTATCTTCGTTTGATTGACCATACTTGCCAGTACTTGGTGGAAACAAACCATAGATCATAGACCTAAGATGAGTTTAAAAGTGCACAATTGTTGGATCACTTATAGCTTAGGAATGCACAATGTGCAAGGGAATGGATCATAGGACTTAGGGTCTTATGCCTTAGTTAACTAAAATTTCATAATAAGAAGTGTACGAAATTACCTCTTCAAGAGCACAAATTGGGATTCTTTTCAGATGTCTTGACGCTGCACCTTATGAACATCCTCTACCAATATCCACACGAGGATGAACAATCTGAACAGCGGCTAATGTGTGCTAGCACGTTTTAAAACACAGTTTTTCTCTCGAGAAAAGGAACGAGTGGCTAGGTGGCTAGGGCTTTTCGTGTGTATTCTAATGAGACATAAGCCCTCTATTTATAGAGAAGTCCTTATCCTTATTCCTAGTAGGAATAGGAAAATCTTATTTTAATAGGAATAGGAATATCCTAATCCTAAACCTATTAGGAATAAGAATATCATAATCCTAAACCCATTAGGATTATGGAAGCCCAACAAGTTTCGACCCATATTATATATCATATAATAAAAGCCCGACAATTCAATCTAACCTAATAAATATATCCAAGAGAATAAGCCTAAATAACATCACTCTTTGTGTGTGACCTTGTAGGCTCATTTGTTGTTGGCAATGGGCTTGATCACTATTTAAGGCCTATAAGTCATAAGCAACCTCTAACAAGACATTATGACTACCTAAATCAAATAAGGATCGGTAATCCAATTTAACCTGTAACCATGGTTACAAACTCAGTCCCTTTGTAACACGATATCAAGATTAATCATAAGGCATGGTGCATGTCAAACTTTAATTAATCATAGTTTCTTGATTCCCAAGTTGACAATCTATAACAAATGACATTGATGACTTCTCATCAATTCATTTGAGCACAGCCATGCATTTCTTCAATCAAACTTGTCAAGAAGCACAAATGACATCTCTCTCATTTAAGAGAGGTACAAATCCCATCTACGTCATTCACATCCCTTCATATGATTCATTTAATGTCTAACATAGGACTACTTGTTATCCAAATAAAGATAACTTAGTCTAATGTCAAAACATTGAATTCCTCATGTAGGGAGCCATGATGACTTCAGGTCAAAGGACTAAAGTCAAACTATATTAAGAATCACTAATGACATGAAACCATGTAGTGTTCTCTCTATGGGTCGGTCCAATATATGTTCTCTAACATATATCTATGTATCTGATTTAATAACTCATATCCATGATTAGTAAAACGTGATCATCAATCAAAACATAAACTAGCCTTAATTCATTACTGTTCCACCAATAATGATCGACCAAGGACAGTTTAGAATAGTATTATAATGCATAGGGTTTTACTATCAAGCCACATACTTGATGACATAAGCCTAATACTATTCATAAAATGTAAATCACATTTCATAAACATTATACATGCATATATAAAAGAATACCTCACAATATATAAATAATAAGTCAGAATGTCAGTACAAAAGTCATATATGACCATTGGCCTAGGGCACACTACTAGCAACAATACGTCGAGCTAATGATGTTAAACAAGCACTACATATGAGGCAACCCATGAACTAGGATAGGTTTTATTTTAAATTTTATATTATTTTATTTTCATATTTTGTATTTATTTACTTAGTTATTTAATTATTTTTGTTATTTTATTTTCCTTTATCTTTTTATTCCCTTTTTTTGTATATATTGCAAGGATGTTAGAATATCATATTAGATAGATAAGAATTAGAAATTTATCTAACTCAAGAAAGTACCACTTAAACTGCTCACTTATTCTATGTGCTTATATTGTGTACATTGAGGATAATTTACAAAATTTTATGAACTGATATTCTTGACTTAGTTAAAATCTGTCTATCAATACTTTACTTCATTATTGAATATTGATTTGAATCAATATGCAAAAAGATTAGAGTTATAATAAAATTGCTTTTCTAAGTCATAATTTTTAGTAGTCACTGAAATAATCAAATTGAATGAAAATTGCATGCTATTTACACATAATCCAATCTTTTTCATGAGCTTTTAAGCCTAAGAGTGAAATTTTCAAATATTTTAAGCTGTTTTATTTCTTTTATAAACGTTATTACGCATAGCTGAATAATTTTGTCACTTGGTTTTATTACATATATTGAGGTCATATTTGCTATATTAGAATCGTTAAAGTGATAAGGGCATTTATATTCAATAATTTGTGTTAGTCTACTTCTTTGATTATTACCTCCCCTATAATTTATCATATAGGAATAATTAAGTTGAGCCCTAGTCATTTTCATTGATTATACCCACATATTAACCTTTATCCTATCTTTCTTTAAAGCCTTTTTAATTGTTTTGAACTTGAAGGTTATTTAGATTAAATGTTTGTTTAAAACTTGGAATTATTTGAAGGGTCTAATATTTCCATAGTTATGGTATATGATGAATGTTTGAAATTGTTTGGATTAAAAAACAAAGAGCATAAGACAAATTGTGAATAAGTAAATGGTACCAATGGAGATACAATGAAAGGACTTATATTTTTGTACCAAGTTTCATGTAATTTCTTTTAGAAAATTTCCTTCAATTGTTTCCTTATTATAATCCCAACCATATCGTACCTAAACTCCATTACTACCTTTAAAAAGAACTTTTGACTTTTGTTTCTAGCTTATAAATAACTGGCAGAGATGCGATAACATTGTAAGCCCATGGTAAAAGTTCTACTATGCATTTATTGAGAGTTTGATACACTTTCACCCTAAACAATTGAGTACATTGAGTGAAATCTTGGCGAGGGTGTATAGGTTTATGCTTTTGATTTCAATGCGAATATCTATGCGATTACTATTAATATTGGCTTAGGAAGTTAATTTTAGGATAACCTGCTCTAATTGTATGTTAATTTCTTTATGAAGGATAATTGTTGTAAGATTTACAATTTTGATTATGGTTTGCTTGAGGAAAAGCTAACAACATGACAATTAAGTGTGCTAACTCGTGTGAAGGCTAAGATTGAACTGAGAATTAGATTCTAAACTACTTCGTCCATCTTATCATCTTTTCATTATTTCATTTGATTTGTTTTCATTAGTTCAATTTTACTTTATTTTCTGGATTGAATCCAACCAAACTCCCCTTTATATCTTAAACATCGATTGCAGTATCCTGTCTTTCAAATTGTTGAAGGATTTAAAGTGTTAGATTACTAACTCACATGAGTGCCATCATATAGAATGAATTTGGTACATTTATGCCATGATTTTATGATTGTATTCGAATGTATGATGTTAAGATACACACATGAATTGTAAGTTAGACAAATTGCACTCAATTGACATATTGCAGGGTATGAAACTAAAATGAGTGTGATATGAATGTGCATTCCTAATGTCTTGTACTTTAGTTTATCAATGACAAGAATTGATGGATTATAATTAGTAACTTGGAATTAGTTGTTACCATTGAGAGATTGATGAATTAATATATACATCTAATCTAGAAAAAAAAGTCAATTGGTAAAACAAGTTGACATATGGAAAATTAGGATGACTAGACCTATGAAATAAGTGAAAATGGCATAGATAAATGAGTGACAAATGACATATAAAATTAATTTGACATATGGCAGTAATGATTAAGTGACAAATGGTAGTACATTTAAGTGACATTTGGAAACTTACAGAGAGGATAAATTGAATGCATGCATAGGGACAGATATCATTATGAAATGGTGACACCTATCACCTAGTGAGTTAAGATAATTCGAAAGTTGTTCTACTATGTTCATTCTTCTCCTCTCTTTCCTTTCACCACCGAATTATCCACCCTCTTATAGCTCTAAAATTTTGCTTCTATTTCACTCATTACCACTCCAAAATCTTGAGAAGATTCTGCATCAGGAAAGCTAAAACCTACTATTTTATATCCTATTGTCTTTTTGTTGCTGAAAACTAACCTATTTTCCACCTTCTATTTAAGATGATCTTGTATGTGTGGAGAGCTAAGTTAACTTAATGAATTGAGGTGGAACTTGAGCTAAACAAGTAAGTAAAGTATTGATCTTTATGGTATGTTATAATAGAAAGTTTATGATGATTAAATTAGGATGGATTACATGGGTGTTGATGATGAAATAAGTTCTGGAAAATGAAGCTTGAATGATAGTTTCTATTTTGGTTTTTGAAGCATGAAAGACAATAGTTCGTGAACTGTGATATGTGTTTAATTTTTGATACATTTAATCATTTACACTTAGCAATTAATGATACAAAAATGCTTAAGATAATCACTTTAATTCATATATGATTTTAGGTACAAATTGGAAGCAAAGAAATTAAAGTTAGTCGAAAGCACTACATTTGGGTCGTTTTTCAAAGAATAATTTTCACTTGTCTTCATGGAGCAAGAAGAAGAAAATTAAAAGACAAGAAGAAAATAATCAAAATACAAAGAAGAAGAATTAAAATAAAAATACAAAGAAAAAGAATTGAAAGCGCTTACTGGAAAAATGAAAAAACAATCAATAGCAACTAAAGAAGGAAACAACATCATATGAGGGGAAAGTTGTTCACTCAAGGATACACGTGCTAAGTTTTACTATTTATAACTTTAGTAACTACTGTAAGCGCATGGGTCGTTCGCATAGTACCTAAGGTGTTGATCCTACGACAAAGGGAAACTAGTCCTAAAATCTAAGGTCATCCTAAACTACAATAATCTAAACAAATAACTAATGCAGAAATTAAAATAATCAATAATCAAATATGAGAAATTAAAGTTCCAAAAGAGTAAACAAAATAGGAAACTCACACAACAATTTGAACATCAAACTAGGAATAACCAAGTGGGAGAAAGGGGGATTTAATTCGAAACTAAAGAAAATCTAACCGACTATGTAATTTCTGACTTAACAGATCTAGACGGTCCTAGGGTGAATTTCTCTCTCTTGAGTTATAATTCTTAACACTAATTGATAATCCTTAATTCAAATTATGAGAATTGTGATCCCTCGATTTGCAATTGGTCTAAAACCTAAATTAGTTGTAAAATTGTCTATTAACCTACCAGGAATCTATGCTCGATCTCTCGTTACATGACTCTACTGGTTTGATTCAACTCTCTATCTATCGATTCACCTAACTCTCCTTAGCCCAAATCGATGATTTTTACCTTGTTGCTCTTAGCTATTCATTTTCATGAAAAATACCAGTTAAGATCCTTAAGCTAAAAAGCCTCAAATTATGAATGAGTGTGACAATCTCGAGGGTGCTAAATTTACCTTAAGTCCTAATTAGGCTGTATATTTATCCAAAGGCCCCCTAATTCACTAATTTTGCAAGCTAATTATCATTCATAACCTAATAGACTATGTCTAAAATTAAAAGAATTTCACTCAATCTAAGCCATTGACACATTCATACATTTCGCACAATGCAATGTAACAGTATCATACAGTATGCAAAAATCACAGACAAGTAAAAACATAGAATCACTCCCTACACTTGAACAACGCATTGTCCTCAATGTGAGAAGGAAGCACACAAACACATAAAGAAAAGGAAAATGAAATTAAAATACACAATAAACAATTAAAATTAAAAATGAAAATAAAAACAGAAATAAACAAAAACAACCTAAAACTGAAGGCTAACTTGGGAAAGAAACTTAAAATTAAAAACAACTCAGTTAGAAATAAATCCTAAGGAGACTGAGGTGGTGATAATGTTGGAGGTGGTATTTGAACACCTAGAGGTTTGAAATACTGACACAGTCGTCAGATCTCTTGACTCTGGCAACGTTGCGTGTGCACCACCTCTTTTAATGTTCTGTTCGTTCTGGAAGTTACATCTAAAACCTTCGTTCAGCATTGGTCCTCTTTGGCCTCTTCTTCTAATTCTTTGCTTGTTAATTCCTCCCATGCCTACCGAGGTGGTGCAAAGCTTGAACTCACTTGAACTACTGAGGTTGTCCTCTTTGACCTCTTCTTCTAATTCTCTCGCGGACTTATGTTGGTGGAATGGATGATCTCTGCCCAAAATAAATGATGGATATCGAGAAACTCGGGCAGAAGGACCTTCAATCTACTTTGATCCACCCTAAAATGCTTTACAACAACGGACACCATGTACCCCATTCCAAGATGCCTTCACAAAGTCACAACAAGGGCATTCAGGACATGCGTGGATGTGCATACTAGAATACTATGGCCTATGCACCACAGTATGAAAATTTCCTCGATCGAATACTTATTGGTCTCTGATTTGTCAAAGACCGGCTAACACATAAATTTATGAGGCAACAAGTGTTTATAGGACCGGATAATGTTGTTGTGCTTCATGTTGGTCAACGATAGAGGATTTGGGGCATCTGCACATCTCGCACATGATCTCTACCATTAATTCATTTGCTCACCCCCCAATCTAAACCATAATTCTCTCATGTTCCTGGGGTCAAAGGTCAAGGTTGTGAAGAATTATAAGGTAAGTTCTTCATAAACTGAGAATTGGAACCGAATGAACTGACCCCACTAAATTGCTTGGCTAAATTCTCTACTTGGTCATGCAATCTATCTTATCTAATGTATCGTAATCAAAATACCTAGGAGCTGCAGTTTATATAAAATGAAGGGATCGAAAATGAGTACCTTCCTCCCTGGTGTAAATAGGAAATGGTGCTTCGAAGTCCACTGATAGATTCCTTCTCCCCTGTCTCGTGACTTGTTGTCATCTATATGGCTCTCATTGGGCAGTCTGCTTAATGCATGGCATGATATTGGTAGCGAATTAGAAAAGTTTGAGGATGAAAATTTCTAAAGAGATGTAAGAGCATTTAGAGGCTGGATTTTTAGAGAGATAAAATGAAAATGAAGGTGAAGGTGAAAGTTAAGTAAGAATTGAGAATATAGGTGGTAAAAAGGGTGAAAAGGTAAAAATGTCTTTTAAAAAATCACGTCTTCTGCTTTTTGTGGATAATCAACCACGATCATGGCCTACGGCTTACCACCAAGAGGATTCTCAGTCGCAGGTGATGATCATGACCTACTAGGCCACGTTCATGGCCGAAGCCTGTACCCTATCACCAAAATCCTTCTTTGGCTGTTTTTCCAATTCTTTTCTCTTTCACTTAGTAATTCTTTTTCACTTCTCTTTATACACTTGCATAATCTTCCCCATGATTTCGAAATCCTATTCCTCTTTTCTCTTTTAATCAACAACACTAAAGATAAACCTAATTACGGAAGTCAACTAATCTAGCAAAATTCAACATGAAACTATTTTTTTCTATGGGTTTTCTCCCAAGTAGCTCTTCTTTTAACATCAGTAGTTCGATGCTCTTTAAGTTCAAAGTGGTTGAAATGACTGGTTTGATGGTAGCATCACCATTAGTCGTAAAGTCTGTACCTTAGTTGCCATATTGCAATCTCCACTGTCCTTGCAATTTTCGTTGCCTTGCTTTCTCTTTCTCAAGCACTTCTTTCGCAAAGCATTTGCAAGATCCTTGATATCTTCCTATTCTCCTCGAGGTTTGGTTTTGTTGCGATCCACTGGAGTTAAAGGAGTTCTGTACTCTCTCACAGTCACCTTGAAGGTCAATTTCTCCTTCCCTACTTGTAGAGTTAGTTTGCCCCCATCCACATCAATAATTGAATGCTCAATGGATAAGAACAGCCATCCAAGAATCATCGAGGTGTCCTCATCTTCACTGATATCCATAATATAGAAGTCTATGGAAAAAATTAATTTACTAACCTTTACCGGCACATCTAGTATGATTCCCATCTATCTATGGAAAGTCCTATCAGCTGTCTTAATCACAAACTTGGTGGGCACTAACCCTGTAACCCCATTTTAAGACTGAGAATGTACAGAATCACATTTACGCTCACACCTAAGTCCGTGAATGCCTATCTATGATGATATTATTGATACTACAGGGGATGAAAAAGTCCCCTGAATCATCCTTCTTCCCTATGTTGAAGGTGTCTTCAAGTGGTCACTCTTTACCCTTCTGTGTGACAGACTTTGGTAAATTAAGCTTCGTATGAACTAACTCTATCACGTCCTCGACCTTATTTTTCTAAACCTGCTGCAACTTCTCTTCTTCCCTCCTAGCATATAATTTCTTCTGAGCAAAAAATTGGAATGGGAATATCCGTCGGGTTACTTGCATCGATTTGCTCACAGTCTCACTTGGAAGGTCTTCTTTAATTAATTGACCTTCTCCTTCCTCTTCTCTTTCCAGCTCCTTATCCTGAGTCTAGCTTATAACCATGATATGCTCCTTTAGGTTTAACTCAGTATTGTTTGGAAGAGATCCAACATTCCGAGTAGACATTGCCTACGTAAGCTACCCCATTTGGACTTCTAAATTGTGGATGGATGAGGCATGATTCTTCATAACTTGTTCGAATTTACTCTCAAGCCTCCTATGTGCTTCCTCCATGCCTCCTATCTTGTCTAGAATCCTTTCTAACTTTGAATTCATCTAGCTTGCTTTATCCTATTGGAAGCTCGATTGCCCTTAAGGTCGAAACTTCCCTCCATTGTTGTTGATTGACCAAGGGAAGTTAGGGTGATTCTTCCACCCAAGTTAGTACATTTTGGAGTAAGGATTATTAGCCCCTTCTCATCCATATTACGTACCCATGTAGTTGACTTACTCCAGGTTCTCTTCTCTCATTAGGTAGCAGTCCATCGTATCATGATCCACTTGTTCATATAGCTCACAGTTCAATTGCACGACCTTTACTTGAGCTGAAGATGATGCCTTCATATTGCTAAGTTGTCGATCTTAGCTTGCATCTCTGTCATTTGATTGACTGTGACAACTCCCTTCTACTCCCTAAAGGTAGTTGGCTGCCTACTTCTCTCACTAGCCCATAAGCAGCTGTTATTGACCATCTCCTTTATTAGCTTCTTTACTTCATCGACCGTCTTTTACATTAAAGATCCTCCCAATGCTTCGATGGTGCCTCCGTATATAGGTTCTCTCCATTGCAAATTTTCTGCAGCAGGAACTCCTTAGGTAAGTTATGGTATGGGCACCTCCTTTATAGGTCCTTATAACTCTCCCATGATTCATAAACAGATCTCGAGAAAACTCACAATCTGAACATTCAGGTCTTCACTTGCTAATCCGTAAAATTGGACATTCTGCTGAAGCATATTTAGTAGGGCAGGTTTAATCTCAAATTTGACTACTTGAACAGGCGATCTAGCCACTCCTTAGTTCATTGGATTGAAACCTGGCCTTATAAAGTTCATGAGGCTCCTCTGTTGTTGTCTCCAAGGTTTAACTTCTTGATCCATGTTTCTTTGAAATTCCTCGGTCATTTATAATTTCTCAATCTCTTCTTCTTCCTCTCACTGAGCCTCCCTAAGGGTTCATTCTAAACATATTATGTATAAGTCTATCACCTCTGATGCACGACTCAAACTCCTCATGACTCTTATGTTCACACAAGAGCACAATTCCTAAATAAAGGAACAAAAAATGAAAACTAAAATTAAAAACTATTTTAACTCCTTAAACTATAAAACTAAGTTACCTTCCCTGACAAAGACCCCAAAAAGTTGTTCACTCAAGGTTACACACTCTAAGTTTTACTATTTATGACCTTAGTAATTATCGCAAGTGCACAGGTCATTCACATAGTACCTAAGGTGTTGATCCCGCGAGGAAGAGAAACTAGTCCTAAAATCTAAAGTTTTCCTAAACTACAATAATCTAAACAATGAATTAATGCAAGAGTTAAAACAATCAATATTCAAATATGAGAAACTAAAGTGCCGAAAGAGTAAACAAAATAGCAAACAACAATCTGAAAATCAGAAATAACCAAGTGAGAGAAAGGGGGATTTAATTCAAAACTAAAGAAAATCCAACCAATTATATAATTTTTTTACTTAACTGGTCTAGAAGGTCCTAGGGTGAATTACTCCCTTTCGAGTTATAATTCTTAACCCTAATTGACCTATTGGGAATCTATGCATGATCTCTCGTTACACACATCTACTAGTTTGATTCAACTCTCTATCCATCGATTCACCTAACTCTCCTGAGCCCAAATCAATGATTTTCACCTGGCTCACCCTCTCAGTTATTGCCATGTTACGAAGAATCGAAATTGAATCACAATTAAATCAAAAGAGACACAATCGAATAAACTTTATTAAGCTCAAGAATTAAAAACTCGAATGTGAGTATAAATAGAAAATCAACACTCAACAATAGTAATTCCAATCAATATCCAAATTTCATACATCAATGAAATCAAAATACAAACAAGAAATACTGTCGGATGGATCTCGGAGGTACCAACTGGAGGAAACTGTCTATTCTGGGAAGTACTTTGCATCAAACTTGTCTCCGTGTCTCTCTTCCTTCGTCTCCTTCCTCAATTGCTTAATGTCTCTCTAGGTTTCTCTCATATTTTTGCAAAATAACACTAGGTTACACAACTCTCTAGGCTTTCCAAAACCTGTTGGTAGCTACCATGTAATGTTCTATTTATTCTGTGGAAGCCCTAGGTCAAACTTGGGGTCAAAATGGTCCGAAAATCACTCAAAATTGAGTTTTTGCACCAGTCCGATGCAGGACGCGATTGTGGCCCTGCATTTTATGATCATGGCCGACGTTTTAACTTTTCTATCACGATCATGGCCTGATATCGACAATTGTGGCTTGACTTGATGCTTTCTATCATGATCGTGGCCCAATGTGCACAATCGTGGCCTACTGTTGCTAGCTCTACCTTTTCTATCACGATCATGGTTGATGTCCTGTAGCCTTAAACTCTTCAAATATTCACCATTCTTCTCTATTTGCCCTACAACACTAGCACACACATCAAGGTACCTCAAAAATATAACAATTAAGCTCAAAGATTTAAACTAACCTATAAAAACACTTAAACATACAATCTAACATAATTACACCCTAAATGCACACTCAACACTCAAATTCACACAAATTACACCCTAAAATATCATGCAAATCACAACTATCAAAATCTAGCAGCCAAGGAGCACCAAAATGGTAGTAGACGAGAAAACATGCCAGTAATTGATGCGTACCAAAGCGCAGTGCATAATGGATAAGAAACAACAACATACGTAGAAAGTGGAGAGAAAACGCAGTTTGCGTTATACGGAGACGACGCTTGCACAAAGTAGACAAGAGCTACATTTCATAGAGAAGGTTTTTAAGTTGTGTGAATAGTACAGTGTTCTAATTATATTTATTTGTCACATCAAAAGTAGTAAAAAGAAAGAGAAGAGTAGCGATAGGTGAGGCAGAAACAAAGGGAAAGCAGTAGTGTAAGAAGAGAAGAAAGAAAGTTACGTGAATAGTGTAGATGGACCACCTTCTTTATTTGTCAAATCAAGAACAATAGCTAGGAGAGAAAACAGAAAAGTGCAGGCACTACTATGGGTCTTCGACTAAGGTATTTTATGAGAGCTAAAGCATTTTTTTTGGAGAGACCATGGAATGCTAAGTTCCCGATTTGGTTCAGAGGTGACATTGATGTCAACGACCATAGTTAAGTGTATTTCTTTGTTTTTATTATTTCTTTCTCTCATTAGAAATTAATTATATTATCTTGTATGAATTGATTAGGTATTTAATTGATGACAATTTTAATACTCTATTAAATCGTTTTTCATTAAAAAACCTATTGCTAGAATCGAATGCAATACATAATCATTGTATTCTCAACTTATGAGATGTAACTAATGGTTTCGAATCATGAGAGATAACATAAAGTAAGCTAAATATTCTAACCAAGGTTAATTAACCAGCGCTTCGTAATTAACTAGGATCTAAGGAAAAGTTGAGATTAACAGAGCTTGTTAATTTATGACCGATAATTGCTAAGAGAGATAAAAGAACAACAAATCAATAATTTATACTTATTTAAGGTGTAAGCTGAGATTGAACTAAAGAACCGAATTCCCCAATTTGTATCATTTTTTGCATGTTTTCTTTAATTTGTTTTCATTAGGTTTATTTTATTTTATTTTCATATTAAAAATTCAAACCCCCCATTACCTAATCACCAATTAATTTCATTTCATAAGCTAACCGAACACTTCTTGCGGGATCAACCTAGACTCCACTATTACAGTAGTAGTCTAGCAATTTTATTTTGACTAGCGTTACGGCACGCCTGTCAATTTTGGTGCCATTATTAGGGAGTGCAGTGTTTAGATTTTGTTAGTGATTTAATTGGTGTTTTGTATATATTTGTTCATAATTGGTTTCTTTTCAATTATTTTATAATCTTTTTTGTTTTTTTATGAAAAAAATTACAATTAAACTTAACATTATTGGGAGTAATTTTTTCATTAATTCATATTCTCAATCATATAACAATATTCGGACTTATCAACCTAACTTTTGTTATGGATGGGATAATTAGCCGAATTACTTATATGATAGTTTGCAGGAAGCACAACAATTCCTATATAGACCAAAAGCTTTTTATCAAGACTCAAATAAATCCTTGGAAGGATTAGTTAATATGTATGTTGTTAACACTTTGCAATTCTAGCAGGAAACAAGTTTAGAATCCAAAACTTAACAAGCCAGGCAGATCAATTGATGGAAGTTATCAATCGCCTATCACAAAGCAAAGAGACGTAACCATATCAACCTGAGGAATACCCGATGGATATTAGCTTGAAAACCTTATAGAGTGAGGAGGAGCTTGAGAATCTTGAGTGTAGTACTCAAGGAATTGCTTGTGAAGAAGAAGAAGCAGAGGAGGAGCTCAAAATAGAAAATGACATATCTTTTAGCTCGACAGTAAGTACTGAGCTCCATTTTATTGTTGAGAGTGAGTCTTCACCTTTACATAGCAGATTGGAGGAATTAAGTGAACAAGAAAAAGGCAAAGAGACATTTGAGATCTTTTCAGAGTGTATGAACTTAGTCAAGATTGAGAATCTGAGGATAGGGAAGATGCTGAATAGGGATGATGATCAACTAAGGCCCTATCCAGTACAACCTTGTGTGGAAGTGGTAGTAAATGTAATACCTAAAGATCACAATTTTGTCACGTGATGGGAAGAAGGAGTAGAGCCAATGACCCTAAACAAAGGCGCTTCTTGGGAGATAACCCAAGGGAAGTAAATTTCTTTATTTTTAAATTTTTGCATTTATTTTTTTATGCATGTGTGTTTCTTTGTTGATTTATTTTTGCATGTTTTTAAGTTTTCAATCAAAATGAGAGAAAGAATAAAACAACTAAAGAAACATTTGCTTGGTTTCTATTGATTCCAGGATTATTTAATCATAAGTAGAGAATTTCATAGCAACTTTAGCATATACTTTTGCTCTTGTGATTGGTTGACATGCATTATCTTTAGAAGAGTAGTGACCAGTGGTAAACAAAGCTGGTGAGATTTTGAGCCTTATTAGACTGAAACATCCATATCAATCTCATTGTCTTTTGATAATATGTGACCTTCAGACATGTACTGCTTTAAATTTCTATTCTAGACCACAGTTTTATCACATGCATTAACGAGGAAATGATTAGGCATTCTTTGTTTTTTTGAACTACATTAGCCAAATAGCATACCTCGTTGACATGATTTTTCCCTTATTAACCCCCTTTGAGCTTTATACCTTTCTTTTTGTATCAACCATATTACATGCTTTATACTTAATCAAATGTCTTACCCAAGTCATAAAGCTAGTGGAACATTTGTGATTGTTGAGTTTTGGATGTATAAAATTCTAAGTGTAGGGGTGTACATATGTGTGGGTTGGTTAATGTTGGGATGTTTTGTTATGTCTTATCATTGAAATTCCTATGTTAATGTAGTTTCTTTTAATGTTAAAAAAGGGAAAAGAAAGAAAGAAAAGAGAAAAGAGAAAAGAGAAAAGCACAAGAAAGGAAAGGAAAAAAATGAAAAAGAAAGAATAAAGAATAAAGAAAAAGAAAAAGAATGAAAAAATGTTTAAATAAATGTATCTATGAGCAAGTGTATATGTGTTGAAAAGTTGTTTATGGTTAATGCATTCTCCTAAAGTTGTGATGAATTGGTTATTTGAGTATATTAGATATGAGGTAGATGTCGATTTAGAAGGTATACTCTTTTGGTTTCAATGTATTGTTGGCATAAATTGTATGAGGATTCCTTCGAATTAGTATATGCTTCATATGGTTGATATGTGAGAGTTGAATTGGGTTGTGAAATACAAAAGTTGCATTCGTCATAGCTCATAGTATCTAGTTTTTAGTGAGTGTTGCTTTGTTTCGCTAGCTTAATGACTTTCATGCTACTTGACCTAAATACATCTCACCTTACGTTTACCCACATTACAACCCTAAAAGGTCCTTTGATTCATGATTTTGCATGTGAACATTAGTGGTGAAAAAATGAAATGATATGCAAAGTTGTGGATTATCATAATCATGAATGGTGTTGAGTGTACCTGTGGATGTATTTTAACTAAACATATTTTCTAAGTCTACCATTAGATTGCTCGGCTTCCAATGATGATGCTTTTTGATTGATCATGCGTAGAAGTATTGAATCTTGAATTCTTGCTATGATTTTTGAAAGTCATTGATCTTTGGTTATAATAATATAGTCTTGGAAACTATAAGAACTAAGTAAATGTTTCGAGTCTTTAAGCTTAATTTAGATGTTTTGCCCGAGGATGACAAAAAGCTAAGTGTGGAGGTAATTGATATGTGTTTAATTGTTGATATGTTTAATCATTTACACTTAGCTATTAATGATACGAAAATGCTTAAGATACTCATTTTGATTCATATATGATTTTAGTTACAATTTGGAAGCAAAGAAGTTAAAATAAGTCGAAAGATCTACATTTGGGCCATTTTTCGAAAACTAATTTTCATTTGTCTTCATGGAGCATAAAGAAGAAAATTAAAAAAGCAAGAAGAAGAATTAAAAGTGCTTGCTGGAAAAATCAAGAAAAAAATCAATAGCTGCTGAAGAAGAAAGTGATAGCATATGAGGAGAAAGCCAGCAGTAAAACACATAACCAAGGAGCACAAAGATGATAGCAGATAAGAAAATAGGCCAGTAATAGACACATACCAAAATGCAACGCATGCAGAAGGTGGAGAGACAATTGCGTTAAACAAGGACAAGAGTTGCGATTCACAAAGAGGGTCTTCAAAGCTTGGCTTGGGGGAGCAATGGTGGTTGATAACCTACTAAAATCAATCTACTGAAATGATAAGTACTTATGTGTTTGAGATTATTGTTTTGGTAACTACTGAAACATGAAAATAGGTGTTTGGCAAGTGCGGTTGCAGTTGCTGAAAAGAGATAAAATGACTAAAAAGTCAATTGATTTAATAAACTATTAATTGTTGTATAAATAATTAAAATATATTATTAGTCATATAAATTTAAAATTATCATAAAAATATATTATTATTCATATAAATATAAAATTATAAATAAATAATAATAATAAGCGATAGGTTGGACTTGTTTTCTATTAGTTAAGGGTATAATAGAAAATAATAATTATCAAAAGGTTATTAATGGAAAGTAGAATTTTTACCGCTGAAGCACTTTCTTACCACAACCCTCTTTTTACTTATCGATTTATATGGCAACACCACACTTTCCTCCAACCTTCGATTGTTCACCCGCAAATCCAAACATGTGACTATGTTTGGAAACTGCGACGAATAAGTACTTATCCCACCGCACCATAGATCCAAACGCAGCCTAAGTTGTGTAAATAGTAAGGTGGTATAATTATCTTTATTCATCACATCACAAATAGTAGAAAAGTGAGAAGAGTAGTGGTAGGTGCAGTAGTGTGAGAAGAGAAGAAAGAAAGTTGCGTGAATAGTTTAGATGGATCACCATCTTTATTTGTCAAATCATGAACAGTAGCTAGGAGAGAAAACAGAAAAGTGGAGGCATTACAAGAGGTCTTCAGCTAGGGTATTTTTATGACGGTTGAAGTATTTTCTTCGGACAGACCCATGAATGGCTAAGTTCGCAACGTCGATTTGGAGGTGACATCGACGCTGCCGACTCTGGTTAAGCGTATTTCTTTGTTTTTTTTCTTTCTCTCATTAGAAATTGAATATATCTTGTGTGGATTGATAAGGTATTTTAATGATGATGATTTTAATGCTCTATTGAATCGTTTTCCATGAAAACCCATTGCTAGAATTGAATGTAATACGTAATCGTTGTATTCCTGATTCATGTGTAACAACTAACAGATCTAAATCATTATAGATAATATAACATAGGATAAATAATCCGAACTTGTGTGATTATTACCCAGATTGGTCTATTTTCTTTATTTGTAAGGTGATTGTCTGAATAAACTTAGAGAGCTTATTCCAAGTTTCCAGATATACTGGGTTAACTAATGAGCACTTTGTAATTAACAAGGATCAAAAGAAAAATCAGGATTAACAAAGCTTGATGTTAATCTACGACCGATAATTGCTAAGAGAGATAACAGAACAACCAATTAATGAATTATGCTTAATTAGGGTGTAGGTCAAGATTGAACCAAAGAATCGGATCCTTATCGAATTCCCTAATTTTATCATTTTTTGCATGTTTTCTTTAATTTGTTTTCATTTAGTTTATTTTATTTTATTTTCATATTTCAAAATCCAGAACCCAATTACCTAAACATCAATTAATTTCATTTCATAAGCTAACCGAACACTCCTCGTGGGATCGACCTAGACTCACCACTGCTACAGTAGTAGTCTAGTTATTTTCTTTTGGTTAGCATTAAGACGTGCCTGTCTAATTGCCCAATGAATGATTTTGAGTTAGGATTGGAGATGAAATTGATGAGGAATTAAGGTATGATTGAGGTATAATTAATGAACTATGATGAAGGTGTTTTGAATTTGGTATAAAGGTTTTAGAATCTAGAAAATAAATTGAAGGAAATGGATGGTGAACTTTCAAGTCACTCATCCCATGATCATGGGAAGGTCCTCTACGATTGTGGGTAATGCTTTGTAATGATAATTTCTATTTTGTTTAATTGTTAAACCACATAAGAATAAGTCACTTTACATTAGTGTACTTGGACTTGACTGAAGATTGAAATGAACCTAAATTGTTGCTTGATTCATTGGTTAAGGGTTTGATAAGTTTGGATTGTCAATTGATATCATAACTTAAGGAATGGATTGTCTTGATATCAATGCATTGAAATCTGGAAATTATGAGTTGTTAAAGAAATTAAGATGTCCTAATGAATGCAAATATGATTCAAAGGATATGATTAATGTGTATTAGGTTTAAATGAATGAACATTGGAGAACATGAAGTAATTGTGAGTGAGAATTGGATGATTATATAAACGTATATGATTGATAAATAAATCAGGCTTCCTTAAGGTATAAGCCTAATTGCAAAATGGTAGTATACAAACTATAAAGTTTGAATGATCTTAAAGTGTATAAGTATAGTCAAGATCTTTGTATATTAATACATACCCAGAAAGCCAATTGAGCATATATTAAAACATGATATATGCACATGTGAATGATTGAATAATCATATGAGTAACAACTTAATGATGTATAAAATATATGTGTATTACATGAAAATAGATACACAAGTTGATCGTCAACATCTAGACATTGTCTGATTGTCAAGGAAATAGCTTATCTGGGGCATACTGTGAGTTAACCTAGATGTGTTTACTCAATTATATGTGTTTCTGGATGATCTATATGCTGAATATCAAATGTAAGAACAATTGAATGTGAAATGCCAGAATGAATATGAAATGTGTGAGCAATTGATTATGAATTGCCAAACTTAGATCTGATGAATTTGATACATGTGACAGAAGCTCACAGGAATGAAAGGTAATGAAACATGACATATGAAATGATATATCACAATGAAATGTATGATCAGATAAAGGAGTTGTAACCAAAGTGATCAATGTGAGAAAGAGCTTTAAGTAGTATAGTGCACAAAGAGCCACAGGCTCAGTTATTAATAAGCTTGGTATCTACCATGGGTATGGGATAGTAAATGAAATGAGCCCAGTATCCACAAAAAATACCGGACAATAAATAGACGCTCAGTCATATCAAAGTAAAAATGAATGGAGTCACATTTGTATTTGCATATACATCCTTATATGTATCGTATGATTGAATTGAAATGAATTATTGAATTGTTTGAAATAAAGATGAAAAGTAAATGAGGATGGGTTGTGATATGAAATGTTAGTTTATCTGATATAGTTATGAAAGTATGATAATCTTGATGTACTTGATAAGGTATAATGAAATGTGATGTGATATTCAACACTGGATGATATGTAACACTTCTTGAATTGGGATATGAATTATCTTTGTGCATCTGACTTGAGTGAATACTTCGGTGATGGTTCACCTACTGAGTTTGCAAACTCATCAAAATTGCAATGTTGATTTTTAAGTTTAGAGGAGATCTAGTTAGACTAATTGGAGTATAGCTACTACAATTGGACATCAGTTGGTGGTCATCAGTTGTACCTGCAGATGTCTCTAGTCATTATGCATCAAAAATGGCATTTCTCACCTATTGTCAAATGTATATGTGAACTCTGAAGTGCAATGACTATTATGACTGTATATATTTGTTAATGAAATTGATCAAATGAATTTTTAGAATGCTTAAGATGTGTTTGATGCCTAAAAATGTGTAATTAGTTGATCTGATCGTCTTAACATACCATTCTTGTAGATTATGTTCTTGAATAATCATCGATATGTTCGGGCATATGTTCTATGAGAGTGGTATGATACATCAATTCATTCATTAAGAAAGTTACAAACACACTCTTTGTTTATATGATCCCTACTTACCACTACTTCAAATTTTGTGTACAAAGTTAGGTTGTATTTTTTGGTGTATTCAAACTATATCACTTGAACATATTGATTGAAGAATAGAAATATATAACTGAATCTCAATGAATCATTTAACTAAATTGCAATAAATAAAGGATCAAATCATATTATCTATCCTAACCTAGGATTCATCCTACCTAGGCACTAAATAAACTTAGTTCCTAAATATAGAAAACAAAACAAACATCAAAAGTCTAAAAATGCATTAGAAAGAAAAGAATACATACTTACATATGTACATACATGCATATATATACATATATCCCTTCTCTCTAATGAAATTCCTTAGAATCCTTAATGAAAGGTTTTTTTATATTGGATCTTTTAAACTCTTCATGTTTTCCTCATCTTAGGTTCAAAAATGTGTCTTCTAATCTAACTCTGGTCTCTAACTCCAACTTTAGCCTCTTCTCTCTCATCTCCTCTTCATAATTGCCTTTTATATTATAAAACTAGGGTTTTTAGATTATGTACGGTCATATGAGTGATTGTGTATCTCAAAAATAGTTCAGAATTGTGACTTTTCACATTTAGAAGAGCTTAAACGGGCAAGGGACATAGGCGTGTATCTCTATATGAGCAAAAACAATGACTTTGATGCTTTATACATTATCCTATCATATCATATTAATCAAATAACACAAAATTAGTTTCAACTTATCCTAGAATCAACTTTCATAAGTCAATAGCAATAGAAATCACACTGATATTCTTTGTGAAATCAAAAGCATAAATTCCATACCCTCAAAAAGGATTTACTTAATGTAATTGAAGTATTTAGTGTGGAAAACATTAAAAAAAAACTCTTAAGTCATTACATAAAAGGATTTTAAATCATAAGCCTATAATAAAATTATATCTCCATCATTTATAAGTAAACTAAAAAAATCGAAAGCTCTTTTAAATAGGAGGTAATGAGGCTTAAGTAAAGGTACGGTAAGGATAAATAAAAATAGGAAAAAACATTGACGAAAATTTACATAAACGAGATTAAATAGAACTTGGTTCTTCTTAGCATACGTCCTTCAAAAAAAAATTCATTGGCACAACACTAATTCTTCTATCTCCAACAAATGTTACAACTTTTCTCTTTTTTAAAAAAATACTTGCAACATATAAGTTTCAACTTTTTAACTTCTTTAAACAACTTTGGAGAGAGTACAAAATTATACAAATGAATCACTCAAGAAGAAATAAATTTCATAATCACTATGTACAAATAATCATAGAAATGTCAAAACTCTTGTTTAACTTTCTTAATTTAACTCAAGTAAGAAACAATCAAGTAAAGACAAACTCCTTTAGGGTTCATAAATAATGAAAGTTTCTCAAGCAAAATAGGGTAAAGGTTATTAATATGGTTTTAATCAATCAAGAAAAAAAGTTAAGTATCAAAAGTGTTTACTCCTAAAAGATAAAAATATGTTGGATATAATCAAAGAAAATAGGTTAAAATAAAGGATTTATCTAAGTGCATCTATAATTTTAATACCTCTAGTTTTTTAAAAAAATGTGGACTCAAAATAAATAATAAAGTAAGTTCTAAAATCATTCAACTATGAATGATAACATACACCATAGAGAGCAAGACCTTAGAATGATGCCGACAATCAAAGCAAGACCACCTGACCCTCATCGTCCCTCCTTTGTCGATATCCTTAATGTCCCGTCTCAAAAAACCATCCCTCCCATTGCCACACTGCCGCAAAAAGGTTCACACAAAGGTGAAATAGCTGATTTCTTCACTCTAGAATATAGCAATTGAAGTAAATCACACCTTAGTATAGACTTTGCGTACAAGAAACTTGATACATAAAAGGAGGGGTTGAATGATGTATCCCTTTTTTGTTAATACAAAAACTTGCTAAGAACTTCTCTTTCTCATTAAAAAGATATCACAAGGATTATACGAAAATTA
>JAOSBN010000179.1:29238174-29289761 GCA_027563595.1 Erythroxylum suave
TCACTTACTTGTGTTGAAAACATTGAAAATGAAATCAACCAAAAACTAACTATCATTTAAAGAATGGGAGGTATTTTCAAGAACTCAAGAATCACTTTGAAACTTATAAAAGCCTTAAGATATAACAGTGACAACAATCTAATTGGGGAGAATTGTTAAATGGAGGCAAAATTGTAAAATGCACTTCTTTTTAGAAAAATATTACACCTTGGTGAAACAAAGGTTTGCCGCGGCGAAAATCATATTCATGGCCACGTCGAGGAATGAGTTCGCCGCGGCGAAGTCATGAGAAATTAATGGCATCGCAGCAAGACCAAAGTTCACCGCGGAGAAAATCATGCATATGGCTGCTGTGAAGAATGATCTTTACCGCGGCGAAGTTCAGCACTTTTTCTAAAATCACCAAGTTTTTTTTTTAACTTTTTGCACAATATTCATTAACATAAACATTTAAATGGCCAAAATGAAGCACAAATAAGAGTTATAAGATGGGAAAATCTCCTCCACACTCAAGCATTATATTGTCCTCAATCTGAAGTAATCAAAACACAAAAGCAATAGACAGAAATAAATCAAGTGAAAGGAAAAAGGCAGTAACGATAAATGGAATAACAAAACGAAGCAGATACATACTATATGCAAAAAGTTGGAAACTATACACGAACTAAGTATTGGACAAAAAAACTAGAAAAATATAAGAAAAAACACTCGAATTAAGCTACTGGGGGATCATCCCCTACATCTGGAGGAGCGTCGTCCAACATGCTAGCACCAAGAAGTGAGTCATCATCATTGGAAGGAAGCTGAAAATGGAGGTGCTGGGCAAGCAACGCATCCATCCGCCAGCGATATCTCTGATCGTGCTCTTGTTGGGCTATGGCCTATTGAATAGTGTCTTAGAGGGTAGCCAGGTCAACAACTAAGCCATCTACTCAGTGAGCAAGGGACTACAGAGTGATAGGTGTAGGCGAAGCTGGAGAGGGATGATCATCCTCTCAAGGCAAGGCCTCGGTATGAGTGGCAGCAACATCGAGAAAAGAGGTGGAAGGGGTAGGGAGTGGGGCAAGTTGTGGTGGAGGTGGAGGGTTAGGCTGTTTAACCTGAACATACCTAAATAGTGGGGCTAGGTCAAAATAGCTGTCATTGGGGTATTCTGGGATGCGATGAGCCCGTAATATGCCAGTAATGAGGTGTGGAAAGATGATGGAGTTTGTAAGCTTGGTTGTGGTGTTGGTATCGTGGAGGGCGGAAACAATGGCATTAGCTATATTGACCGGGTGGCCAACCATAGGAAGTATAAGTACAAGGCTTGCTGTTTGAAAAGGTAGGCAAGGTGAGAAGTAGGAATGATGTTTTTTCCTACAAGATGAAGCCAAGGACAAGCTTTAGGGTGGAGGTCGGAACACTTGATGTGGCATTGAAAAATGCAGGGTTGATGCCATTGGTTACCCTCGGGATAGAGGGTACGAATGACATCATCCCAAGGTCCCGAGGGTAACCAATGGCATCATCCCAAGGATAATCATGGATGAGGTGGTTGTAATGGCAGCGGAGTATGGGAGGAAGGTTGTAGTGGGTATGGATGTGGGAGGTGGTGAAGGCGGAAGGAACTGTAACACCACAAAAATTAATGTCCATGGTATTGTGGAGGTGAGCATAGGTGTAGAATTTGTCATTGCGCTGGTCCCGAGGTTGGACTAAGCCAGTGAGTTGGGATTGGACCAGTTGGCAAACAAAAGGATGGTGACGAGGAGTCAAGGGAAAGGGTTGCTCGCTATAGAAGAGCCCAGCATTTACTTTGGTAGCTATGTCAGAATATTCAGGGTCAGCGAGAGGATCACAGTGAGGGAAGGAATGGGAGGGGTAGGGAGAGGTGGATGGATGGGAGGGTTGGGTGGAGTCATAATTAAGGGAAAAATCTAAGGAGCTAGAGGGGGTAGGGGTAGTGTGATGGGTGGCGTTTTTAGTTCGAGGCATATTCCTACAGAAAATAAGAAAAAATAAACATAAGGAATAAATATAATTTACTGAAAATCAAAATCTGGCAAGCACGCTGCGGTGAAATTGTGCTGTCGCCACAACAAAGACTATATTCTTCATACTGCAGCAAAGAATGGATTCCTCGCTGCGGTAAAGACTATCAGTATCGCCATGCTCTGACGAAAATGTTGGTTTTCTTGCCGTGGCGAACCCTGATCGTCACTAAGTAAGCGAAGAAAGAATGAAACAAAGAGAGAAAACTTACGAAACCAAAAGGGAGGAGACAGAGACACCAATTACATAGATAAAGCGGGTAAAGAAGGACGAGAACATGGTGATGTCACAAGGGAATCGCTGTGGTGAAGTTCAATGAGAAAGGTGAAAGTAACAGAGGGAGAAGAGGGCGGTAAGTTTAGAAGAAAGGGGAAAGGAAATTAGGAAAAAGACGGAGGGCAGCTGAAAGGTACAAAGGTTATCAAGGGTAAAAAGGGAAATGTCCCTCGAAGGGTTGGTTCTGGACTGTCTTTCACCGCGGTGATGAACAATTAATGGACACCACGATGAAGACTATGGTGTTCATCGCGGCGAAAAGAATAATGTATGCCATGGGGAATTGGCTTGAGAGGCGATATGGCCGCAGCGAATGAAAAGTTCGTCGCGACGAAGTTCTCTAGAGAGACACAAACCCTTTCTGCCTACATACTCAGCTCATATGTAACTCCATAATTATCATTTCAATGACATGCAATTCATCATATACACCCATTTCCTTTATCATAGAAAGTGTATCATGTATCTACTAAAATACAGAATTTAAAGGGAAGATGAATTATTAAAATAAAACAACTTAACCTAAGTCCTATTAGAAACTAAACCTAATCTTACTGAAGTAGTTTCTCCCCCACACTTAGTCAACATACTCATGCATACCAATGTCATTTCCAATCAGAAAGCATAAGTATATTGTAAAGAGAAACAACTTGTTGTTTATGGCGAATCTTTAGACTCTTAGGGAATGTTCAACTCATATCTATGCTGTGGCAAAGTAACTTGACCATTTCCTAGTTCTGCACTAACATCCACACTTCGTAGTTCACCTAAAACATCAGTAAAAAATATTTCCTCCAAGGAATCATTAGTTAAGGGGTTCATTGCCATTTCAAACTCAGCATATGCATCATCAACAACAATGTCAAGCATGTTCGCTCCTAAGAGCGAGTAATCCTCATGGGTGTGCTTCATAGCTTCATACATATTAAAGCTTACTTGTTGATCCCCGACCTCTATAGTAATCTTACCTTCTTTCATGCTAATTGTAGTACTAGCAATCCTTAAGAAGGGTTGCCCAAGAATTAGAGATGTATCCTGCACAACTTTAAAAGGCATGTCAAGCACATAAAAATCAGCAGGAAAAATCGACCATTTACCTGGACCAAAATGTCCTCTACAATCCCCACTGGATGCCTAAAAGATCTATCAGCCAATTATAACATGACAGATGTGGGCTTAAGACACTTGAATCCTAATGATTGATAAACACAACTAGGCATCACATTGATTGCAGCCCCTAGATCTAACAAGACCCTTCCTATAGAAAATTTTCATATTATGCACAAAATGGTGATAGATCCAGGGTCTTGACACTTAACGGGTATTTGGGGCTTAAAAAGGGCTGACACATTCGAGCTCATTTAGATTGTCTTATTAGGCCTAAACTTCCTCTTGTTTGTGCATAAGTCCTTAAGATATTTAGCATAGGTCGGAGCCCTTTTCACTACGTCAAGTAGAGGAACGTTGACTTCAAATTTTCCAAAAAAATCAATAACATCTTTACATGTTTAATGTCAGTCATACGCTTGCTCATTAAATATGAATTAGGAAAAGGCAGGTCTTGAAGGTCTACCTCCTTACCTTGGGCTTCATGCTTCCTTGGTTATCCATGCTCATGTGTTGGTGCTTTTTCCTTGGAACCTCTGAAGTAGCTCCATTGTTCTTCGATTCAGACTTCCTTTCATTCAAAAGTGCTTTTTCTTTGCAGCTTTCGGAATTCTTGATGGTGTTTTTGGGTAAAGGCAATTCTCCACTGTCCATTTGCTCATCATATTCTTCATCATCTTGATGATTAAATTGTACTTGTTTCTCACTTCAGAGAGCAATTGCATTTAAACTATTTGGTTTCATCACAGTATTGGAAGGAATGGTCCCATTGCTTCTTGCTTGGTTCTCACTGTTTGACAATTAAGTGACGAAGGAGTTGATGTTCTCTGCTTTTGTCTCCTATTGTTCCATTCTCTTCTCAAAGGCATTGAGCCGAGCAGCATTCTTTGAAGAATCTTGCTGAATCAGAGAAGCAATGGTGTTGAATTGATTATTAGTTGAAGTTTGCTCTTCCTTCATCAAAGTCATCATATTTTGCAGCAGTTGATTGGTATCCTCCTTAGGTGGGACAGTCATGATTTGCTGTTACCTCCCCCCGTGTTGAAATCGGTTTTGAACCCGTCCTGTTTCATTCCTCCAACTAAACCTAGGGTTGGCCTTCCATCCCTTATTATATGTGTTGGAGTAGGGGGTCCCATTTCAGATTTTGTTGTCTTGGATATACTGCAGATTCTTCTTTAAACTAACTGGGGTACACAATGGATATGTGCATCACCGACCCACAAGTATCACAGCTAGGTGTTGTGAGATCCATAGAAGATGTCGGCTGATGCACAGTCATATTCTTTAGCTAGGCAGTGATGAAGGATAACTGTAATGTCACTCTACTCTCTAAATAGTCAACCTTTGACTCCAAACTCTTCATTTTTTTTAAGTGGGCTGCTGAGGTACCCAACTCATGCACTCCTTAGGTGTCTCTCACACCATACTGTTGATGATTTAGGGCCATCTTCTTGATCAAATCCCATGCTTTTGAAGCTATAAGATCAATCAGTGAACCTCCCGATGCCGCATCTAACATGTCTTTATCTTAACTTTTCAAACCATCATGGAAATATTGCACTAACTGTTCATCTTGGAAGACTCATGTACCATTCTCTTGCTTTTCTTTCCAGAGATAGGTGAAAAACCTTCTATAGCACTTGATCAAGTGAAGCTCCAACTAGTTTCATACTCTGACAAGTCATGGATAAGGATTGCAAGTGCATGTAGGGGTCTACTCCTGTCAAGCCATGAAATTTAGGAAGAGAATTAATCTGTAATCCCTTCACTTCAAAATTAACGTCAAAATTAGGACAAGCAGTAGTAAAGGGATCATTATTTACATTAGAAGTTGTCGCTTCCCTAATAGTCCTTCTTCTTTGATTCTCATTATTTTCACCTACTCTCTCATGCTCCCCATTACCTCCATCATCACCATTCCTAGGTTGGTTAACATGAAAGTTAGGGTTTTATGGAAAAACTTGGTTCTCGGCCATATTCACTTATTCCACAGGGTTGCTCTCACTATCTTGCTCACTTGATTCTTTTTCAACTGACTCCTTACTTTTCTCTTTTGCTCTTCTTTCTCTTTTAATTTTTCTCAAATGTTTCTCAATTTCAGGATGAAAAAGTAGCAGTTTTGCTTTCTAGGGCATGCATAAGAATAATTTAAAGGTAAATAAAAAGTAAGAAAATTTACTTGCAAGCACTCAAAGTCAAATAAAAGATGAGATGTGATGGGTGCAAGTGTATGGTATGTGAAAGCATGTATGCTTGTGTTTGTGTTTTAAAATTTTAAAACTATGTAAAGGAAAATAGAAATCTTATACTATTGACAAATATGACACTAAATTATGCAAAAAGAGAATATAGAAGAAAAGGTTCCTATCTCAATGAGAAACAAAAATGACAAACGGCTTCCTACAGAAAACCAATTGCTTGGTTCCCCGACAATGGTGCCATTTTGATCTGCAACTTCATTTTTTGGTTTGACCTTAGAGGTCGAATCAAAAAAATTTAATTCCAAGGATTGCAATATAGGATGCAACCTCCGGTCGTCTCATTTAATTGGAACCTAATGCAATGGATCTAATCTAGCCTAAATGTCATGAAATGCAATTAAATTGGTTAGCAAGGGGGTTTGGTTCTTTAGAAAATTAACAAAATTAAACTAAGTAAAAAGGAAATGTGTAAAAATATGTTTTTGGATTTTTGGGAACAAGAAATTGAAAGTTAAAACAATGATCAAATTTGATAAAATCCTCTTTAAAATGAGCTTTGGCTATCATTGTTTAAAACAAATCTTTGTGGGAGTAAAAATCACTAAGTTTCAAAATGAATAACCTTAAAGAATCCTTTAAGTCCAAGGTTTTAATCAATGAACATTTCTTAAAACCTTGTTAAATGCATCTTAGTGAGTGCTAAGAGTGAGTTGATGAATGATCAATTTGGTGATCAAGCATCATCTCATTATCAAACATAACTAGGTAGATAAAATAGAATTATCAAAATCACAAAATGACATATATGAGACTTCATATATTCAAGCTCCAAGTTCTACATCAACAAACCCAATAATACAATTCGTTGTTCAACACTTGATTAAACTATAATCAAGAAAATCCAACAACAAAGCATAAATCCTACCTCAGGAGTTCATAACACTGAAGAAAGATATAAACAAACTACTCCCCTTTGAAGCCCATTCAACTTAAGCCATTGCTACATCTTCAAGAGGAACCAATGATTAGCCAAGCATTGGCTCGAGAGAACTCACAGCTGGAGCCCTACCAAAAGCATCCATAGTAGCAGCAGCAGGTGGTGAATACGGTGATAGATAAAGTGAAAGAAAATGGTGGATGACGGTGGTGGATGACAGTGAAGTGAAGTGAGGAGTCGGGAAATGATGAGAGAACTTGTCCCTTCTTCTCTGATGGTATGTGGTGTTGTATCTTCTGGCGGCCGACCTAATTTAGTAGGTTTTAAAACAATGAAGCTGGGTCAGGTCGCACGTAGTGTGATTTTCCTAAAAATAGTCCGAGTTTTCGAACGTTTGCCGCGGCGATAAATGATTTTTGCTGCGGCGAACTTTTCTCGAAAGGATTTGTTCTTCGCTAGCTCCTTCATTGCGGCGAAAGAATTAACCTTCACCACTGCAAACTTCTCCCGAAAGTTCAACCTGGATTTATCATTTTTCTTTGCGGTGATAGATCCACTTCATCGCGGTGAACTTCCTATAGCATTGACTTCGCTTCGGTCTTCTCTCATTCCATTTCTTCTTTTTGAACTCCTTTTCCTTGAGTCTGCTGCAATAAAAAGATGGTAGTTTGCGGTATCAATTGTTCTTAGAAAATTAATTAGTGCATTTAATCTTAATTTATAGCACTTGTCACCTTCAAACTACATAAAATAAAAGCACACACTCAGGAATCAATTTAAGCACAAAAGGCTAAAGATATGAGTTAAAAAGTATAGCAAAGGCCATTAAAATGTTACCAATTTATGTTATAAACTTGAGCTCAATCATTGATCCTAGAAAAGAGATTTGGAGGAACCACATATGGCTACCTATGTTATACATCTTGGTACTACCAAGATATACAGTACTCTAAAATTTGGTGGCCAAAGATGAAGAAACCAGTGGTGGACTATGTTGCTAAATGTTTGACTTGTCAACAGATTAAGGCAAATCCAATTGGGAAGTTACAATCACTACCTATTCTGGAGTGAAAATGGGGGAGGATCACTATGGATTTCATTATGGGCTTGCCGAGGACCCTAAGGTAACATGATGCCAGATGGGTCATTATTGACAAATTGACAAAATCATACCATTTCTTACCTGTGAGAGAGAATAAGACATTTGATTAGTTAACTCGAAAGTATGTTAATAAGGTAGTGAGATTATATGGAGTTTCAATGTCCATTGTATAGGACTAGGACCCTAGATTTGCTTCTAGATTATAGGATAGTTTACAAATAGCTTTGGGTATAAGGTTAAACTTTAATACAACCTTTCATCCTCAGACAGATGGATAGAGTGAGAGGACTATTAAGATTGTTGAGGATATGCTCAGAGCTTGTGTTTTGGACTTCCAAAGAGTAGGGGATCAATATGTAGCTTTTATTGAATTTACAAACAACAAACATTGTCCTAGTAGTATTGTTATGGTTTCATATAAGGCATCATATGGTAGAATGCATTGATCACCTTTTTATGGGGATGAAGAGGGTCTAAGGATTGTAAAAGGCCTAAAGTTGATTCAAGATACTATTAATAAGGTTAAATTGATCCGTAGTAGAATTAAGGCAATTCATTATACAAATTAGCATCAAAGAGATATGGAGTACCAAATGAGAGATAAGGTGTTTTTAAATGTATCACCTTGGTGAGAAGTGCAAAGGTTTGGTAAAAAAAGGGTAAGTTAAGTCCCAGATATGTTGGTCCATATGAGATTAATGAATGAATAGGACCATTAGCTTACAAGTTAGCATTACCAGCTAAGATGGCTCAGAATCATAATGTGTTTCATATTAGTATGCTCAGAAGATATCAGTCAAATCTGACACGTGTTATGGGATCAGGAGGTTGAAGTTGTAACTAAATTGAGGCATACTGAGGAACCAGTTAAGATAGTTGGTTATCAGACTAAGCAATTGAGAAACTGAGTGATTCCATTGGTTAAAGTCCTTTGAAGGAACCATTCAAGAGAAGAATCCACAAAGGAAACTAAGGAGAAAATGAGGAAATAATAACCCCATCTGTTTAATCAATTAGGTAGGAATTTCGACGACAAAATCTCTTAAGGCAAAGAATTGTAACAACTCGCTTTCCATACTAAGGGTTAGAGCATTAGATTATCACATATGAGTCAAATTATTTTAGCATTCATGAAATACATTTCATTAATGTGCATAGCATTAGCATGCACACATGAATTATGATTTTGTACCCATTGCAAATAAGTATATGCAATCAATTGACATATTTCGGGATAAAATGATCATGATGTGAATTCTATATTGTTTATGTCATGAATTTTGGTTTGATTAGGTTACAGGTAGTAAATTTGGAATTAATTATTAACATTAGAAAAGTGATGAATTAAAATGTGTATTTAGACTAAGAAAAATTCCAAGTGGCAAGACAAATTGATACATAGAAAATTAAGATGACTAAGCCTATAAAATAAGTGACAAATGGTATAGATAAATGACAGCAATGACTACGTGACAAAATGGACTAGTAAGTAGGTGACATTTGGTAGCGTAAGGAGGGGATAAGTGGCTTACATGATTAGGGACATAATTTAATGTAATATGGTGAGATCTAGCATCTAAGGAGTAACGTTTCTGCAGATGTAGTTTCAACCTTGTTCATTCTTCTTCTCTTTTCATCTATCACCATCAAAAATGGCTTCTTTATCCCACTGATGTCTTTTTCTTGAGCTGTGCTAAATTGCTGCACCAAATACATGCTGTTACCAGTCACAAGATCACTAAAGAACTAGGTTATTGTTGTCTTTCATCCTACTCGAAAACTATTCAATTTCCACCTTCAATTTGGGATGATTTTGCATGCATGGAGGGCTAGGTAGACTTGATGAATTGAATTGGAATTGGAAGCTAAATAAGTAAGTAAACTCTTTTTCTTTATGGCATGTTGTAATAGAAGGATTATGATGATTGAATTGGGATGGATTGTACATGATGTTGATGTTGAAGATGTGCTGGAAAATGGAGAATGAATGGGTACTTTTCTGTTCTGTTTTTGCATATACGAAAGTGGTAGTTTATTGGCTGTTGTAAGGATGATTTAAGTTGAGATTTGAAGTATAATTTATGAGGAATTCATGCTAAATATAGGTGTTATTAAGGTGTTTTAAAATCTGGAAATTTTGAGCTGAATGTGTGTTTGTAAACAAAAATGAATGTTAATGACATAAGTGAGCAGAATTTTGTAAGCCTTAGTGTAACCAATATGGAAGGTAAATGAACCTGAAATGTTGTAACCTTAAAGGACATGACGTCTGGAAATTTTCAAGTGTCAGTGATGTCTCTAAACTTGTAAATTCGTTAAGTATTGAAGGTAGTAAAGTTACACACACTAGTGATGTTGATGAAAAATTCTGGAATTTTAATTTCAGTCTTGTATACATGTTGAACCAGCTGAGAAATTTCACTCTAAATTAGTATATCTGGACTTTATTGAGGATAGGAAAGAGCCCAGATTGTTGCTTGATTAATTAGATAAGAGATTGATAAGTTTATGTAGTTATTAATGTCATAATCTAAAGAATGGACAGTTTTGATGTGGTTGAGTTCAAATCTAGAAATTATGATTTGTTAAAGGATCATGGACATAAAAACAAAACATCAATATACATACATTCATCATCAACGTTTCAGCATATTTTATCAACCCCATTCTCATCATCATTTTATCACTAAAGTAACATAATAGTTGCATTTAAAAACTCACAACAATCTACTCAAAAAATCTCATTTCCATCTACTTAATCCCTTGTATTCATGTAACCTAGTATCTTTCCAAATTCTTAACCTCTCATGCTATATTCAAGATGACTCAAGCATAGTTGATCACTTTTACTTCATTTCCTTTTTATTTTTACTTCACTTTCATCTCAATATCATTTACATAAAAATAAATCATAATCTTTATCATTCATTGGCAACCATAATCCTTACTTCTTCTCATTTCAAGAACATCACATAAACATGTTTCTTAACTAAAACTTTCATCGTCATTATACCCTTAATTCACAACCTATTCCACCTACATATAACTCATGGTTTTCATACTCTTAAAAACAAAACATAAACACATATATTTTTTCTTCAATGTTCATCATTCATTCATCAACATTTTTGCACATTCTCATACACCATTTACAATATCAATCTATTCCAAAAACATCTTTAATACAACTCATAATTTATTACTCATCATATATACGAAAATATGACATAAATCTACTTATTTCCTCATCCATGTTATAATATGTATTTAACTCCATTATCATGATCATGCTATCTCAAACCAGTCATAATATATATTTCATTTCAAACAACCCATGAAAATCAAATCTGTACTTACACGATCATCAACATTTCAGGTTAAATATGCTAGGTTTTCATCAACATGAAGAGGACAACAATTTTTTGTAGAGGAAGGAAATATTAGGTTTTCTAATGATAAGAGGAAGGAGATAACGATGGTCTTGTAGTGGCAAGTGTAGGATTATGGCGAAAATCAACATGCTGAAGATGTTGGTGAGAAGAGAGTGTCGTGGGAGGGAGAAGAAAATGAAGAAGATGAAGAATGAAGTGAAGAGAGAAGAAGAAAACATGTATTAATCAAATGAAAGACAAAAGATGGTCTTTTAAATGAGACAATATCAAGAGTAAGGTGTATGGCAAATGGCTTGAAAATTGTCACTTGCCACATGTCCTACTCTTCTGGTTCCCACTTAGTCTTTTAATAACTAGTCCATTTGTCTCTCGATTTCTAATCCAATTGTCTCTTAATTTTTTATGACATTTGTCTTTAAATCCTTAAGCCACTTGTCAGTAATTTCTATTGCCTTCTATCACTAATTTCTGTTACTATAAATCAATTATCATACTACTTGACATTTTTCCTAGTCCAAAAATAGTCATAACTTCAGAAATTTCCCGATTTTCACCAAAAATTCTAAATTAATATTATGCTGACCAAAACAATTCTCAAGACAAAATATTCACTATTCACATCATAATCACATTAAAATCAATTATACCCAGATAATGTCAATTGAGTGTAGGTATAGTCATTGTAATGTGTACAAAATATCAAATTCACGTGTGTGTATGCTACCATTATGCGTGAGCTGAAATGCATTTCCTAATTTTTCAATACTATTTTTCACGTATAGCAGTGTAGGGTTCTAACACTTAGTATAGGAAAATGGGATAGTATAATTCTCCCCCCTTAAGAAATTTCATCCTCAAAATTCTTACCTGATTGATCAAAATTAGAGGGGTATTGTTTTTCTCATATTCTCCTCCATTTTTCCATTTAACTTCTTCACTTGAATGATTCATCCAAAGGACTATAACTGATGGGATCACTCAATTTTTCAGTTACTAATTCTGATACCCCATTATCTTAATTGGTTCCTCAATATATCTCAGATTGCTCATAATTTCACTTCCTGTGTCGATAACACATGTGTCAGATCATACGATATCTCCTAAGCATAATCATATGTTAAGGCATCTTTGTTGGTAAGACTAACTCATAAGTTAATGGTCCTATTCTCCCAAAAATTTCATATAGATCAGTTGAAGTAAATAACATGTTAATACCGAATCAATATAATATGTAAATTACACAAGAGAAAAACTCAGACGATTACCAAACAATGCACTTAATTCGTTTAAGTAATGCAAAAGCAAAAACAGTATCTATTCTTCAAACAACAAGAAATTAACCAGATAAGGGTTAGAGAATATGACATCGCGATTTATACTGGTTCACCCTTAGCTTTTGGACTACAGCCAGTCCTCAAAGTTTATATGAGATTTCACTATCTCATGCAACTTTACAAGTATTATTTCTACTCTTCCAGAGCCTCTTCAGGCCTCTTTCACAAAGTATTCTTTATCTGCTATCTTAACCTCTTCAGGCTTTAGCTTTCCTTTCACTTGAAAAGATATTGTTTGCGCTTTCTAATCTCACGTTACAGTTGTTCTTGATCTCTTTTCCTCCTTCTTTTCACTCAAGATATTTTTACAGTATACTCACATAATCACAGAATTATTTTTGGTAAGTAAGAGTAAGTAAAAAGTTGTTCTGTATATGACTACAACTAATATTTATCGTCTAATTCTCCATTCGATCATCCTTCAGAGAAGTGAAATTGATGAGTCTCTTATAGACAAGAGATTTCGACATTTCTCTAATCTAAAACGAATAAACACTAAACACATAAATGTATTTTGCTTAAAGAAGCAAGGTTGGCATATAGAAGCAATTGAGAGAAAGATATGAAATGAAAATGAGAAAGATTCGATGTTGAGAACAGAGGATTGAATTGTTTTTGTTAAGATCACTTTGAAGCAAGTCAGTTACTAAGAAAATTCTAGAATGTAGAGTGTTGCATAGTTTAGAATGATTTCTTTTATAAACACTCTTGAAAAGTTACTATTTGTAACTTCTGTGATTGATCCACAGGTAATCATAAAATTGATACTACTGAGTGAAAGTTACCATTCCTATTCCTTCTAATAACTTATGAATTTTCTACTTCATTAAGATGAATCATCTGGATCATGAAGTTTCAAACGTATAGTCATTTAACATTACCATGTTCAGATTTCATTTGATTTCCTTGAATCTATCTTCATTTAAGGGTTTGGTGAAGACATTTGCCCATTATTGATTCATCTCAATAAATTGTAGATTGAGATCCCTCTCTATACATAGTCTATTATAAAATGATGTCTAACTTTAATATGCTTTACCCTTGAGTGTTGTATTTGATTCTTTGAGAGATTGATGGCACTTGTGTTATCATAGAAGATTGGAATTTGATCTTCTTGGATAGAATAATCTTCTAACTTGTACTTTATCCATAACATTTGTGAACAACAACTTGAAGCTGGCATATATTTAGCCTCTGTAGTAGATAGAGCGATTGAACTTTGCCTCTTGCTTGACCAAAAAATTAGACTATGACTAAGAAAGTGACAACCTCCACTTGTACTATTTTTATCAATCATATCTCTAGCATAATCAGCATCATAGAATCCAATTAATCTGAAATCTTTACCTTTCTTATACATTAAGCAAAGATTAGTAGAACCTGCCAAGTATCTCAATATTCTTTTAACAACAATATAATGAGATTCTCTAGGATTTGCTTGAAATCTTGCGCATAAACAAACACTAAACATTATATCAGGTCTGCTTGCAGTTAGGTAAAGCAAAGAACTAATAATTCAACTAAAGAGAGTTTGATTAATCTTCTTACTAGCTTCATCCTTAGATAAGACAATTGAAGGATGTATAGAAGTTGACATTGGTTTAAAATTTTCCATTTTATATTTGACTAGAAGTTTTTTGATATACTTTTGTTGATGAATAAAAATCTTTTTATTAGTTCGCTTAATATGTAAACCAAGAAAAAACTTTAATTCAACCATCATACTCATTTCAATTTCACTTTTCATAAGAATATCAAAACTTGAACATAATTTTTTAGAAGTTGCATCAAAAATGATATCGTCTACATATATTTGCACAATAATAAAATAATTTTTAATACTTTTTCTAAATAAAGTCTTATCAACTTGACCTCTAATAAATTCATTTTTAATAAAAAATGAACTCAGATGATCATACCATGCACGAGGTGCTTGTTTCAATCCATACAAAGTTTTATGAAGTTTATACACATAATCTGGTTTATTAATGACTTCAAAGCTAGGAGGTTGTTTTACATAAACTTCATAATCTATAAAACCATTGAAAAAGGCATTTTTCACATCCATTTGAAACAGTTTTATATCATGAAAACCAGCATATGCAAGTAAGATCCTAATAGCTTCTAATATAGTTATAGGAGCATATGTTTCATTATAGTCTATTCCTTCTTGTTGATTATAGCCTTGGCTACTAATCTAGCTTTGTTACAGGATACTTTTTCGGATTTGTCTAGTTTATTCTTCAATACCTACTAGTTCCTATGATAAATTTATTGGATGATTTAGAGACTAAAGACCAGACTTTATTCCTAGTAAATTGATTTAACTCCTCTTGCATAGCTAAAATCTAAGCTTCATCTTAAAGCGCTTCACCAATTTTCTTAAGTTCTAATTCAGAAACAAAAGCTAGGCCTCTCTCCTAAACTTAGACCTAGTTCTCACTCCTTCTAATGTTCCTCCTATAATCATGTTTTCTGGTTGCGAAGATTTATATCTCTAGTCTTTTCTTAAACTAATATTTTCAAAAATATCTACTTCTTTATCATATGGATTGTCTGATGGTGAATCGTCTGGGTAACTAACTAAGGGTGCAGATAGAGTTTCAGCTTCAGAATTATCTCTCTTATCTAGATGAGAATCATCATCAAACTTTACATGCATAGATTCTTCAACATATTTAGAAACAAGATTATAAACTCTATAAGCTTTAGAACTAATAGAATAACCTAGAAAAATTCCTGAATTGATCTTAGAATTGAATTTATCAAATTTTCTTTTGTATTTAAAATAGTGCATTTGCAACCAAAAGGATGAAAGTAAGAAATATTTGGCTTTTTTCCCTTCCATAACTCATATAGAGTTTTATTTAAAATAGGTTGTGAAAATACTTTATTTTGAATATAACAAGCTGTATTTACAGCTTCTGCCCCAAAGTACATAGGAAGATTCATTTCACATAGCATAGTCCTTGCCATTTTCTAAATCGGCCTATTCTTTCTTTCTGCAACTCCATTTTGTTGAGGAGTTCTAGGAGCAGAGAAATTATAGAAAATTCCATTTTCTTCAGAAAAATTTTGAATTTTTCATTTCCAAATTCTCTACCATGATCACTCCTAATTTCAGCAATAGAAATTAACTTTAGAACATTTAAAAGATTCATCTTTATGAGATAGAAACAATATCCAACAAAATCTAGTAAAGTCATCAACAATTACAAGATTATACTTCTTTCCACCAAGACTTACTACTCTAGTTGGTCCAAACAAATCTACATGTAATAGTTTTAGAGTCAAGGCGAAGTTATAATATTCTTAGACGAAAAAGATGTTTTAACATGTTTTCATTTTTGACAACTCTCACAAAAGAAATCTTTGTTAAAACTTATCTTTGGTAAACCTATTACCAAATCATGTCTAACTAATTTGGAAATATGTTTAAAGCTAACATGGCCTAGATTTTTGTGCCAAATCATTTTTTCGTCATCTTTTGATATAAAACATGAAATATTTTGACTATTCAAATTGTCTAAGTTAATTTTATAGAGATTGTTTCATCTCTTGGCAGAAAAGAATATGGACCCATCCTTGTTTTTAACTAAAAAAAAATTTTGATTAAAGGATACTTTAAAACCATAATCATATAATTGACTTATACTGATTAGATTATGCTTTAAACCATCAACTAGTAGAACATTACCAATAGATGAAAAGGAATTTTTACCAATTTTGCCGATCCAATTATTTTTCTCTGTTGGTTATCTCCAAAAGTTACTGATCCTCTTTGCTTATGTTAGAGGTCTAGGAACACAGACCTTCTACCCATCACGTGTCGTGAGTAGCCACTGTCTAAGTGCCATTGATGGTGGTTGCTTCTTCCAATTAAAGAGATCTGTAGTATATATTATATCCTTCTTAGGTACCTATATTTTCTTGGGTCCTTTGGGGTTAGTCTTATAATTATTCTTAGAATAATAATAAGAATGCTTTTTCTTTTTCTTTCTATTAGGAACAAAATTCCTATTATGAGGAACATTACTATTGTAAATAGTATTTTTACTAGAAAAACCTAAACTACTTTTATCATGTAGATGTCTATAACTTCCAATCATATCATTCATCCTTTTTGCACTTTCTGTAAATTTTGATAAATCTGCTAAAAGAATATTAATCATTTGTTTTAGTTGATTAATCTCCTCAGATCTATCTACAGTTACTTTCTTTTTCATATCGTCTACTTGTTTCTTAAGGCAGACATTTTCTTCTTTTAAGAGTTTTGTGTTCTTATAATTTTCAAAAAATTTCTTTTTCAACAACCTATATTGTTTTAGAATAGCATGTGAATCTTCTAATAGTTCTGAGTAGGCATATTGAAGATCATTAAAGTTAGAGATTACCTCATTGTCGCTTTCACCTTCAACTACCAAGCATATATTTGCTTGTTTTGATGGTTCTGAGTTGGATTTAGATTCAGACAAATCCAGATCTTCCCATATTGCCATCATGATTTTTTTATTTTCTTGAGTCTTCTTTTATTTTCTTTTGAGAAAGGGGTATTCAAACTTGTAATGTACTGGTTTATTACACTAATAGTTGATGATAAAGCTTTTCTCATTCTTCTAATCATCTTTCCTAATCTTTTTAAAAAAGAAGTCTTTATTTCCCTTTGTTTCATTTTCCACATCCTTCTAATTTTTCTTGAAATGACGGATAGTTTGTCTTCATCTTCACTTGAATCTTGATCAGATTCACTGGCATTATCATTCTTTATTTCTTCGATCGTTAATACTTTTGAAGATGTACTTCTATTTTTCTGCATCTTCTGATTCTTCTGACCAAGCAATAGATTTAAGCAATAGATTTATCCCTTCTGGGTTTATCTTTTGCATCAAGCTCTACTACATGGATTTTCAGTGAACTAAGCAATTCATCTAGCTTTAGCTTGCTTAAATCCTTGGCCTCTTGTATTACTATTACTTTGGGTCTCCATCTTTTTGGAAGACTTCTGAGGATCTTTCTAATATGATATTGACTATCGTAGATTCTCCCTAGAGCTTTAAGTCCATTAATAATTGTTTGGAATTGTCCAAACATTTGATCAATAAACTCATCATCTTTCATCTTAAATAGCTCATACTAATGAATAAGAATACCAATCATGGATTCTTTCACCTGGTTTGTGCCTTCATGTGTAATGGCTAATGTGCCCCATATTTCCTTTGCAGATTCATAACCATGAACCTTATCATATTCACTTTTTCTTAAAACACAACTTAAAAAGAACTTGACCTTTGAGTTTAATTGAACGTGAGCTTTCTGATCAGCTGACCATTGGTCATGAGAGATGCTTTTCCCTTTGAAGTCTGTTGGATTATATGAACAACTTTCAATGATATCCCAAACATTAATGTATGTGGATTCTATGAAGAGTCGCTGTCCTTCCAGTAATGATATATAATCTTCACAATTGAATGTAGGGGGTCTTGAGACAGAGGCACCTTTAGCTATAAAAACATGTGATTCAGCCATGGATCTTTTTCCTTACTTTGTAATAGTGTTTCTTGGAAGCATGCGCACTTATACCAACTGAAGTAAATCACTTGTTAATATAGAAATCACTTATAATATGTAAAATACATAAGAAGGTGGGTTGAATTATGCTAAATCGTCTAAGATAGTAATCTTTAGAATCTTCTTGATTTTCTTGAAAAACTCATGCGATTACAAAACAATGCACTTAATTCAATTAAGTAATGCAATAACAGAAATAGTATCTATTCTTCAAACAATAAGAAATTAAAGAGATAAGGATTAGAGAATATGACACTGTGATTTATATTGGTTCACCCCTAACCTTTAGGCTATGTCCAGTCCTCAGAGTTTATCTTATATTTCACTATCTCTTGTAACTTTACAAGTATTATTTTTACTTTTCTAGAGCCTCTTCACATCTCTTTCACAAAGTATTCTTTATCTACTATCTTAGCCTCTTCAGGCTCTAGCCTTCCTTTCTCTTGAAAGATATTCTTTGAGTTTTCTACACTCACATTATAGGTTTTCTTGATCTCTTTCTTCCTTCTTTTCACTTAGGATAATGTTGCAGTATACTCACTTGATCAAAGAATTATTTTCTGTAAGTAAGACTAAGTAAAATGTTGTTTTGTTTATGACTACAACTGATATTTATAGTCTAATTTTCCAACGGTCTTCATGATAAAATTGCTTGTAGAATCTTCAGAGATTTGTTATTAGTTGAGTCCTGTAACCAACTCCAACTAACTAACTGACGTTGTAGATTATTCTTCAATTATAACATCTTAATTTAATTTGTATACTTCGTTTGGTGTCTTTGCTTCATCTTATTTCTTCGTCTTAGTCTTGTGGCTTCATCTTAGTCTTATGACTTCGGCTTAGCCTTGTGACTTCATCTTAGTCATTTCATCTTGACTTGATGATTTTATTACTATTATTTGCCTTTCATCAAAATCAATAGAAGAAGTGAATTCTTCTTGACTTAAAACCAATGGATCTCAAGCTTAACCAACGGTCTTATTCTCCCAATAATCTCATCCAAATGAATTGTCTCCATTACTTGCGGACATTCATTCATATGGTTTTTTTTTGTGTATTTCAAAAGCTATTAAACCATTTAATGATGATGAGCATTAATTAAGAATGTTATCACCAAAAATGAAAGGATAGACAAAATGTATGCTTTTAAAATAACCAGTAAACCATTTAATGATGATAAGCATTATTTAAATGCCATGTCCTTTCATGCTTTTAAAACATTTGTTTCAATCCTATTAATCAAATTAATTAAATAAAGCAAAATCTAGCCCAATATTTAATATTCCTTTAGGCTTATAATTAACAATTAATTAGTGTTAACCTAACATTTAATTACAGACTTAAGACCCATTTTAATTAACTTTTAATTAAATTATTTTGGTCTTAATGGCCGAAATCCAATTCGTCTATTTCTCTCTAAATTGTCTTATTTTCTTTCTGATAACCTCCTGTTTATTTTTCTTACTTTCCTTGATAACCTTCCTAGAAGCCAAGTGGGGAATCTAATTAGGCTTCAATAATTCAAGCTCTAATAAACCCGAAATTAATTTAATCTTATTAGAATTAATTCTGACTTATTATTGAAATGTTTTTCCACTAAAGACAATTGAATGAAATCTTGAATTACTTAAAATTATAAGAAAATGATGCCCAATCACAAGCTCTATTATGAACCATATTATAGCCATCCTTATAAGAAAGGGTAAAATTACAGTGTTGCCCTTATATTGGTTCTTCCTTCTATATCTCCCTTTTCACTCTACATGGTGATTAACACACAAGATCCAATCTTGTGTTACAACTTAATAGTTAGCTAGTCTATCAAACTACTTGTTCCAGTTTGATCACCGATCTCTATAAAACATCTTGACGTGATAATATCATTATAAACTCTTTATTTAAGTGAATATTTCCTGACATATGTGTCAGTTAATAATTCCAACATTCCCATGCCTTCTAGGTGATCCTCAAAGTTCTTTTGAGTGCCTTCGTGAATAGATTAGTAAGGTTTTGATTTGTGGGAATCTTTACCACATCCACTGACCACGTTGTATTATCTACCTTATGAGATGATACTTTCTCTCAATGTGCTTAGCGGCTTTCTGGTTCCGAGTTTCTTTAGAATTAGCCACTGCCACACTATTATCACAATAAAGTGTAGTGGCCTTTTCTGCCACAAGAACTACCTCCAAATCCTTTGGGAACTTACAGTGCCAGACTGCTTCCTTTGTTGCTTCATAAACAGCAACATACTCAACCTCTATAGTAGAATTAGCAATATAAGATTTCTTGACACTCCTCTAGACTATGGCTCCACTTCCTAAAGTAAATATAGAACCAGAAGTTGATTTCTTTGAATCAACATCTGCTTGGAATTTGAAATCCGTATATCCTATCAGAATAATGTCACTTCCAAAGTAAACAAGCATTAAGTTCTTCTTCCTTCAAAGATACTTCAATATGCACTTGGTTGCAGTCCAACACTCTATACTTGGATGGAATTAAAATCTACTTACCAGTTCCACTGCATGATAGATATCTAGTCTAGTGCAAAGCATGACATACTTCAAACTTCCAACTTCAAAAGCATATGGAATGTTACATATACGTTCAACCTCTTTTTAGGTCTTAGGTGTTTGGTCCTTTGAAAATTTGAATCCATGTCTAGTAAGTGTGAAACCTCTTTTAGAATCCTACATGAGAAACTTATTGAGCAGCTATCTGCTTGTTCTTACGATTTCTAGAACATAGTTAACCTTTCCCAAATCCTTCATTGAGAACTGTTCATTCAACCATCGTTTGACTATAGATAACATTCCTACATCATTACCAGCGAACAGAATGTCATTGGCATATAGAATTAGGAAAGTAACCTTGCCTTATTGCATCCTTTTATAGACATAAGTAACCTAAAGGTTTTGATAGCCTTATCAAACCTAATGTTCTAAGACCTAGATGCTTGCTTAAGTCCATAAATGACCTTTGCAACTTGCATATCCTATGTTCAATACCTAGTTCAACGAATCCTTCTAGTTGGTCCATATAAATGGTCTCCTCAAGATTCCCAATAAGAAATGTAGTCTTGATGTCCATTTTCCATGTTTCATAATCAAAATAGGCTATTACGGCCAAAAGAATTCCAATGGACTTAAGCATGGCAACTGAAGAAAAAGTCTCTTCATAGTTTATACCCTCCTTTTGGGAATTGCCCTTAACTACCAATCTGGCTTTAAAGGTCTCTACCTTTCCATCAAATCCTCTCGTCCTTTTGAAGAGCCATTTACACCCTATGGCTTTTACACCTAGTGGTAGGTCTACAAGGATCCAAACTTCATTGGCATACATAGAATCTATTTACGATTCCATTGCTTTGGGCCACTTTTCTGTATCAATGTCATCAATAACCTGTATAAGTAATAGGATCCATTACTTCTTGGTTTGAGATGGAAATTATGCCTTTCCCTAGACCTAGATACCTGTCTGGTTATCTCATAACCCTCCCACTATGTCTAGGCACTACTTGATCTTCAGGTTGCTTTTTTGATTTAACTCTTGAATTCATTTTGATATTTTGTTCCCCTATATCCGAATCAACTCTTGGTTTAGATGATGGATAACTCCTTTAGTACTATTTCACTTCTTCCTTTATGATTTCTCATAAATTATTCCTCCAAGAAGGTCGCATTTGTGGACATAAATAACTTCCTTTCTTGAGGACTATAAAAATAGTACCCTCATGTACCCTAAGGATATCTTACAAACAAACATACTTATGACCTTAGTTCTATGTTTGTGGATGCAGGCCTTAGAACATGGGCCTAGTAGCCCTAAGTCCTCAAGTTCCGCAATGAAGGCATTCATCCAGTCTATAACTCCTTAGGTGTTTTAAGTGCTGATTTTGATGGAGCAAAGTTAAGAAGGTATGTTTTCATTTGTATGGCATATCCGCAGAATGATTCTAGAAGGCTAACGTAGGACATCATTAATCTTACAATTTTCAATAGAGTCCTATTACTCCCCTCAACTACACCATTCTGTTTAGGTACTATGGGAGCTGACAAGTTGGAAACAATGCCATTATCAATTAGGAATTATTGTAACTCTCAAGATAAGTACTCACCACCTCGATCTGATGAAGTTTTTTTAATGGCTTACCAAGCTGCTTCTTAGCTTCAAATTTGAACTCTTTGAACCTTTCAAAGGACTTACTATTTTTATGCATCAAATACAGATAACCATGTTTAGAGTAATCCTCTATAAAGATTATAAAATATTCATAACCTCCTCTAGCTTATACATTCATGGGCCTACACACATCAGTGTGTACTAAGTCCATCTTAGATCCATATCTGTTTCCTTTGGAAGGAAATGAGGCCTTGGTAATCTTTCCTGCAATACAAGACTCACAGATTGGTAATTGACCATTTTCCAAGCCCATAAGGATCCCATCTTTCACTAATTTGTCAAGTCTTTTATAATTGATATGACCCATCCTTAAGTGCCATAGATATTTTGAATTAATGCTAGAGTCATTGGATTGTCTTGGTTTTATAAAATTTGTGGTGTTTATTGAGCCTATTATAGTTTCTATAAAGAATAATCTCTGTTTGATTTCCATATTACGAATAAAATCCTTATTGTCATATATTGAAACAACATTTTCAAAATATAAGGAATAGCCAGATTTTATTAAACAAAAAATAGAAATCATGTTCCTTACGATAATTGGGATGTAATATACATCCTCTAAATATATCCTATGACCACTAGGAAAGTCCAAGATAACTACTCCCACTGCTTCTGCTAAAACCTAGGATCCATCTGCTATCTTGACTTAAAACTGGCCTTTCGGCAGTCTTTTCTTTTGCTGAAACCCCTGCAAAGAATTGCAATCATGGTCAATGGCTCCTAAATCTAATATCCTAGAATAAGATGAATCTGCCACTTTTTTAGTTCTTAACAAACTGAGAAAATCCATACCTTGTTTGCTCTTAAGGGTCTCAAGGTAAATCACGCAATTCCTTTTCCAGTGGACCTTCTCACCACAGTGGAAACACTTTCCATTGATGTCCTCTTTGTCCCTCTTTTTCATAGGTTGGGCTTTGACCCCTACTTGTGCCTTCCTTTTCTTTACAGCCTTCTTCTTTTGCTTGCCCTTGCCCTTAGATTAGAAGATGATGGCACATGATGTTGGATCAGAAAAGTAAAGCATACACAATTTGGATAAAACGGTAGATTTCAAAAATTTTTAGAAATCAAAATTGCTGCAGAAGCAACATAATCAAATCAACATGCATAGTCCTACATGATACGATATAAGGATAAAAAACATAAGAATAAGGTGCTAGAAATTATGTTACCGACTCCTTTACTACATAACTCCTCACTGTGTTATCCTATCCTGGGTAACGTATCCTCTTCTCGTTATTGTATCTTTGTTTTGATATTGTATACTCGACCAATTCGATCTACCACTTGTGCTTCTTGGACAACTTGGTTTACAAGATCCTTTAGTGGGAAAGGAGAAGAAAACTTGAAGAGATTTTTAGCTTAAAAGAAAGAAGCCAAATTTTGAGACACTTCTCAGGAAATTTTCGTCTATACCATGCAAAATAGGAGAGAGAGAGTAAAAAATGCAAGAACACCTTCTCAATTTCGGTTTTCTTCAAAAGAAAGAAGAGATTTTTATCAAATGCATCACTTCATTCTTTAATCGTTCATAAAGAAGCCAATAAATGAGACTCTTCTGATTTGTCTTTAAGATGGGTATATGGAAAGACAATTAACCTAAATGAGACATATCAATTTCAGTTTTGTTATGACAAAAGGAAGCTGGTCCATCATAATGCACCTCTTTCTTATTTAATCTAATGAATGCTAATAGGTTACATGCTATCATTAAAAGACCACCATTAAACCATTTAATGATTTGGTCATTACTCCATTTAATGATAATAAACATGTTAAAACCATCTTTAATATGTAAATCAATACTAAATGTGCAGTTGCACATTTAGTCCATTAAAAATGAAATTCTACCTCCATTTATCTTAAAGAACTTTGTTTTAGTTTAATTAATCAAACTAATCAAATTAAACGAAAGCCTAGCCCAATCATAAATGTTCAATTGGGCTTTCAATTAACAATTAATTAGCATAAGCCCAACATTCAATCATAGGCTTTAAAATCTCTATTTATATTTCTTGCTTCACTTGATAACCCTCTTAGAAGCTAAGTAGGGAATCTTATTAGATTTAATCTCATTAGAATTAATTCTAGCTTATTAACTAAATGTCATTCCACTAAAGACAATTAGTTGAACTCTTGAATTAACAAGTATTATGAGAACACATATTTCAAATAAGATGTCCAATTGTAAACTCCATTATGAATCTTTTATAGCCATCTGCACAAAAAAGGGCAAAATTATCGTTTTGCCCTTATATTAGTTTTTCCTTCTAGATATCCCGTTTTACTCTATATGATGATTAACACACAAGATCTCATCTTGGTGTTAAGACTTGGTGGGTAGCTAGTCTATTAAACTACTGGCACCAGTTTAATCACCAATTTCCATAAAACATCTAAAAGTGATGATATTACTATAAGCTCTTTATTTGAGTGAATGTTCCCTGATACATATTTCAATTAATAATTCCAACATGCAGACATTGGATTAATACTCTGTAAAAATCCATTCCGACCATATCACGAATTCTAATGAAACACATATAGGTTTACTACTCATCAAAATTGTGATCCATAATAAACGAATGCTTAAGTTGTATGTTTTAAGATTAAGGTAACGACCCACTTTATTCTTAAAACATACTTGATTCCAGATTCATTTAATAGTGCCTTTATAAATAATCAAGCTATCATGATATAAAACTCATCATTCCCTCAAAGTAAACTCCTTTACTTACATAGAGATAAATTGTAGCACTACAGTCTAAACCATAATCAAGCAACTAACTTGATTATTCAACTGTGAATCCATTACTTTAGGTTATTATAATATACATGTTTCCTATACATCTCTATGTATATGTATATTACTTACAAAAGAATCTTGGTACCTTATGACTAAATATATAATGCTCATAAAAACCAACTTTTTTATTTTTATTAATAGTAAATATTTTCATAACAAAACTGTATCTGGAAGAAAATGAAGTTATAAGTAAGTACACTTGCTTTCTAGGGCACTATATTTATATAATTCCAACAATCTCCCACTTGCCCTAAAGCAAGTTTGAAATATCCCTCATTCCCATCCTTACTAGATGAACCTCAAAGCTCTTTTGAGACGATGTCTTTGTGAACGGATCAGCAAGGTTTAGCTTTGTGGGAATCTTTACCACATTCACCTTTTCACGTTGTATTATCTCCCTTATGAGATGATACTTTTGCTCAATGTGTTTGACAACTTTGTGGTTCCGAGGTTCTTTAGAATTAGCCACAGCCCCACTATTATCACAATAAAGAGTAATGGCTTTTTCTGCCTCTAGAACTACCTCTAAATCATTTAGGAACTTATGGAGCCAGACTGCTTCCTTTGCTGCTTCACAAGTAACAACATACTCAGCCTCCATAGTCAAATCAGCAATACAAGATTGCTTGATACTCCTCCATACTATGGCTCCACCTCTTAAAAGAAATATAGAGCCAGATGTCTATTTCCTTAAATCAGCATCTAATGGAAATCAGAATCTACATATCCTGTCAGAATAAGATTACTTCCAAAGCAAACAAGCATTAAGTTCGTCATCCTACGAAGATACTTTGGCATATACTTAACTGCAGTCCAATGCTCCATTCCTGGATTGGACTGAAATCTGCTTATCAGTCCTACTGCGTAACAGATATCCGGTCTATTGCAAAGCATTGAATACATTAAACTTCCAACTATCGAAGCATATGGAATGTTAGGCATGTGTTCGATCTCCTCTTGGGTTATAGGTGCTTGCTCCTTTGAAAGTTTGATTCCATGTCTAGTAGGTGTGAAAACCCTCTTGGAATCTTACATGGAAAACTTATTGAGCATGTTCTCAACGTAATTTAGTTGAGATAAGGTTATCAGTTTGTTCTTATGATCCCTTACAAGTTTGATCCTTGGAACATAGGTAGCCTCTCCTAAAACCTTCATTGAAAATTGTTCGTTAAGCTATCCCTTAATCGTAGATAACATTCCTACATCTCCTAATGAGTAGAATGTCATTAACATACAGAATTAGAAAAATAACCTTTCCTTCTTGTATCCTTTTAAAGACACAAGGCTCATCTAGGTTTTGTATGAACCTATAGGATTTGATAGACTTATGAAACCTAATGTTTCATGACCTTGATGCTTGCTTAAGTCCATAAATGGACCTTTGCAACTTGTATACCTTATTTTCTTTACCTGACTCAACAAAACGTTTTGGTTGGGCCATATAAATGGTCTCCTTAAGATCCCTATTAAGAAATGTGGTCTTGATGTCCATTTTCCATATTTCATAATTGAAATAGGCTGCTATAGCAAAAAGAATCCTGATGGACTTAAGCCTAGCAACTGGAGAAAAAGTCTCCTCATAGTCTATACCCTCTTTTTGACTATAACCTTTAGCTACCAATCTAGCTTTAAAGGTCTCTCCCTTTCCATCTGATCCTCTTTTCCTTTTGTAGATCTATTTACACCCTATGGCTTTTATACCTGGTGGTAGATCTACAAGGATCCCTACTTTATTAGTGTACATGGAATCTATTTTTGATTCCATCTCCTTGAGCCATTTTTCAGCATCAATATCATTAATAGCCTGAGTATACATAATGGGATCCATTTCTTTTTGGTCTGAGATGGCAATTAAACCTTCTCCTAGACCTAGATACCTATCTGGCTATCTCACAACCATCCCACTACGCCTAGGCACTACTTGATGTTTAGGCTGCACTTCGGATTCAACTCTTGAATCCATTTCGATATCTTTTTCTATTATATCCACATCAACTCTTGAATTGGATGAAATAGCTAACTCCTTTAGTACTACTTCACTTCTTCCTTTTTGATTTCTCACAAATTCTTCTCTAAGAAGGTCGCATTTGTCGAAAAAAATAACTTCCTATCTTAAGGACTATAAAAATAGTACCCTTGAGTACCAGTAGGATACCTTTCAAACAAACATACTTCTAAACTTGGTTCCATCTTTGTGGATTTAGGCCTTAGAACATAGACTAGGTGGCGCCAAGTCCTCAAGTGCCGCAATGAAGGCACTCAACTAGTCCACAACTCCGTAGGTGTTTTAGGCACTGATTTGGATGGAGCAAAGCTGAGATGATATGTTGCCGTTTGTATGGTATATCCCTAGAACGAATCTAAAAGGCTAGCATAGGACATCATCGATCTTACCATTTCCAATAGAGTCCTATTCCTCCTCTTAGCTAAACCATTATGTTAAAGTGTTCAAGGAGCTGACAAGTTGGAAACAATTCCATTGTCAATTAAATATTGCTGGAACTCTCCAGATAAGTACTCACCACCTCGATCTGATCGAAGTTATTTTAATGGCTTGCCAAGCTAATTCTTAGGTTCGGCTTTGAATTCTTTGAACTTTTCAAAGGATTCACTCTTTTTATGGATCAAATACAAATAATCATATCTTGAGTAATCATTTGTAAAGTTATAAAGTATTTATAACCTCCTCTAGCTTGTACATTCATGGGCCCACACACATCTGTATGTACCAGGTCCAACATAGATTCATATCTATTTCTTTTAAAAGGAAATGAGGCCTCATTCATTTTTCCTTTAGTACAAGATTCACAGGTGGGTAATGGATCATTATCCAAGCTCGTAAGGATCCCATCCTTTGCTAACCTATCAAGTCTTTTCTGATTGATATGACCCATTCTTAAGTGCCATAGATATTTTGAATTAAAGCTAAAGACATTGGATTGTCTTGGTTTTATCAATTATGTGATGTTTAGTGAGCCTGCCATAGGTTCTATAAAGAACAATCCCTGTTTAATTGTTCCATTACAAATAAAATCCTTATTCTTATATGTTGAAACAAAATTTTCAAAATATAAGGAATAACCAGACTTTATTAAATAAAAAATAGAAATCATGTTCCTTACAATCATTGGCATGTAATAAACATCCTCCAAATATAACCTATCACCACTAGGAAAGTCCAAGATAACTACTCCCACTACTTCTGCTGAAACATAGGACCCATCTGCTAGCTTATTAACTAAATGTCGTTCCACTAAAGATAATTAGTATAACTCTTGAATTATTAAATATTATGAGAACACATATTTCAAATAAGATGTCCAATTACTAACCCCATTATGAACCTTATTATAGCTATCTGTACAATAAAGGGTAAAATTATCGTCTTGCTCTTATATTAGCTTTTCCTTTTAGATATCCCATTTTACTCTATATGGTGGTTAACACACAAGATCTCATCTTGGTATTAAGACTTGATGGGTAGCTTGTCCCTCAAACTACTAGTGCCAGCTTAATCACCAACTTCCATAAAACATCAAGAAGTGATGATATCAATATAAACCCTTTATTTAAGTGAATGTTCCCTGATACATATTTCAATTAATAATTCCAACAAGCAGACACTAGATTAATACTTTGTAATAATCCATTCCTGTCATATCAAGAATTATAATGAAACACATATGAGTTCACCACTCATTAAGATTGTGGTTCATAATAAACGAATGCTCAAGTTGTATGTTTTAAGGTTAAAGTAATGACTCACTTCATTCTTAAAACATACTTGATTCCAAATTCATTTAATGGTGCCATTATCAATAGTCAATGACTATCATGACATGAAACTCATCATTCCCTTGAAGTAAACTCCTTTACTTACATGGAGATAAATTGCGACACTACAGTCTAAACCATAATCAAATGACTAACTTGATTATTCAATTGTGAATCCATTATTTTAGATTCTTATAACATACATGCTTCCCATACATCTCTATGTATATGTATATTACTTACAAAAGAATCTTGGTACCTTATGACTAGATATATAATACTCATAAAAACCAAATTCTTCTATTTTTATTAATAATAAATTTTTTCATTACGAAGCTGTAACTGGAAGAAAATTAAGTTATCAGTAAATATACTTGCTTTCCAGGGCACTATATTTACATAACGCCAATACATGAGCCTCTAACCCATTGATCCTGATATTTAATATCTCCTCCATATTCTGGAGCGTATTTATTGACTTACTCAAGGTGTAATCCTTGGTGTTAAACTCATAGTCCAACTTAAATTGTTGAAAAGAAGAGTTTAAGCTATTGATGATCGTGATCATTTGGGTTTTCACATCTATTTCTGCCCTAAGCAACTCAGCCTCAGTAATTGCAGAGATTACCTTAAGCATTTAATCCCACACTAGTTCACCAGGATTTTCTCTAAGATTGTGAAAGGTTTGGATATCTTTCACCCATGTAGACCTAGTCCTTACACTAAACATCTTATGTAGGTGAGAGACCATTGAACCGACATTTTTCATGCATGCAAGTTTCATCTATAACATTACGCTGATAAAAGCCTGAATATAGCACTTTACGGTCTTATTAGCATTCTGCCATTGCTCATATTATTGGACTTGCTCAAGAGTTGAATTGTCACTTAGAGGTGTAGGTTCATTGTTTGTTAACACCTATGAAATTCGTTCATACTGGAGAACGATGTCGAGGTTACGTCTCCATTCATTAAATTTTTCTTTGTTTTCTAATTTGTTATTACTCAAGAGCATTGTGAGTGGATTCATATTATAGTGATTACGAATAAAATTATAAATTATTAAAGAATGAGCATACTAGAGAAAAATTGGAACTTTGTATTAAATCATTATGTATAAACATTATGCATGTATGCATAATAATAGATTTAACAAAACTTAAAAAATTAAATCTTTATACGAAGGTTATTTTTCTTATCAATAACGGACGAAGTGACCGTGGGCCATCTTATCCATTAAAAGAAAAACTAGGACCTTCTCAGTCAAAAAGCTACCAAGCATCTTCATGCCTAACATTTTGAAAAGCGTCATAATTTAGTCTAAGCATTTATCAACAGATGTATGGCGGGCAGGTTATTGATAGACCATATTTAATGTGCAACCATTTGAATCATCCACTAAAGGTACTTGCAAACCATGCCTCAGTGGGAGGTCGAATTTGCCACCAATGAGTAGACTTATCCTTTAGGAGACCTAAACCATGTAAGATCTAAGATTCATGTCCTTCGATGGGGAGTAACACTTCAACATATGCAAATGGGCCACATTATGGAAACTGTGGACTCTCATATGAGCATCCTCTCCCACTCAATCTTTTTCGGTCTTTAATTTTTAATAATTACCATCTGGTTTATAAGTAATTTGTCAACCATACTATATTGTGTCATTATATATCTCATACATAATGAAAGCATTGCAAAGCCTAGGGTTGGCAATCTTCTAAATGATATACATTCACATAATATTGCATATTATTAGCATCCATTCATCTTATGAATTAAGTTGCTACTTTTGGTTGTCCATCCTAGAAAATTAAAAGAAAATTGCAAGGTCTTTAGACCAAAAAATTTTTTTTGGACTTGGATCTTCCACTTCGAACTCTTCATTGGCACGACTTCGTCTGTTCAGTAAAAACTAGTTAATTGTATTTTTTAATAAAATTTGATTTGTAAATAGTAAAATAAAAATTCCAGAACATGAAAAAATCAAGAATTAAAAAACTTAATAAAAATAAATTCAGCCATTAACACAAAATAACAATAAAAAACATTTACCTACTTTTATTCAATCCATGGCTACTCCGTCTTCATAATTACAGAATTTTGTATAGTATAAAAAAGATGAAAATCGAAAAATGAAGACAAGGAGGAAACATGGAGATGATAAGCCACCCTCTTTATTATAAAACCAATCGAAGAAAACTTACAAGGTAAATCGATTTTCTAAGGGCAATCAAAGAGCAAACCAAATCATACACAATATATTTTTTATTACATAAAAAAATTGCATCATATGTAATTTAATTTAAATGCCAACCTATGCCACATATAGGAACATCATGCATAATAAAATTGGCTTTGATACCAATTGTTAGATCAAAAAAAAAACATGCTTGCTTTGCCTAAATGGTTGATCTCAAAATCTTTTTTCTAAAATCAAAACGTAGCTGAAGCATAAATACCAAAACAACATGCTTTTAGTCCATAACTTATACTACATATGGAAAATAAATAAAATAAGAACAAGATCAGAATTTTTACCGACTCCTTGCTACAACTTTAACTCCTCGCTGCTGTGCCCTCAATCAATTTGATCTACCACTTGTTCTTCTTGGATAGCTTGGTTATCAAGATCCTTTAGTGGGAAAGGAGAAGAAAAATTGTATAGCAACCTTTTTGCTATATTCTGCTAGTTCAAAAAAGAACCATAAATGAGACCTCCATTTTTTCTATATTAGGCTAGCTTAGAGAACAAATGGAGAACTTCTCTTTTGCAATATGGCCGAATGGTTTTGGTGAGCTTCGAGAGTCAAAATTCACGCTCCATTCATTTTGTAAAAGGCTAAAATTAATTGTTTTCATTCATGTTCAACAGTTGGACGACTGTATGGAGAGAGTGGAGAGCCTAAAAGCCATGTGCGTTCATTTTGCTAGCTGCATGTTATCTATCCACTACCACACTTTGTTCTTTAATAAACCATTAAATGATTGATGAAGCTTGACCGAATGGAGCATTGGGAGAGAGTGGAGAGAGAGGGCAAAAAATGCACAGCTTTCATTGAGCACTCCTACCTTCATTTACCACTCCCACCTTCATTCATCTTTCATGAATTAAAGGAGCTGAACCTTATATAAATTAAAACCAACCATTAAAAAAGAGATGCATGATTGGCTTTGGGAGTGAGTAGAGAGCGAACACACCAAATGAATCATCTCCATTATATGCGCACATTGATTCTTATACTTTTTTCTATCTTTCAAAAGCCATTAAACCATTTAATGATGATGAGCATTACTTAAGAATGCTACCTCCGAAAATGAAAGAAGAGGCACAATGTATGCATTTAAAACAACTATTAAACCATTTAATGAAGATAATCATTATTTAAATGCCCACTCCTTTCATGCTTTTAAAACAATTGTTTCAATTAAATTAATCTAATTAATCAAATCAAACCAAAATCCAGCCCAATATTAAATATTCCTTTGGGCTTATAATTAACAATTAATTAGTGTAAGCCAAACATTTTATTATAGATTTCAGTCCCAGTTTAATTAACTCTTAATTAAATTGTTCTGATCTTATTGACCCGAATCCAACTAGTCCATTTCTCTCTAAACTATCTCATTTTCTTTTTGATAACCTCCGTTTATTTTTCTTACTTTCCTTAACAACCTTCCTAGAAGCCAGGTGGGGAATCTAATTGGACTTAAATAATTAAGCTCCAATAAAATAGGAATTAATTTAATCTCATTAGAATTAATTCCAACTTATTGACCAAATGTCATTCCACTAAAGACAATTGATTGAACTTTTGAATTATTTAAAATTATGAGAAAACGACGTCCAATTGTAAACTCTATCATGATCAATATTATAGTCATCCGCACAAAAAATGGTAAAATTACCATTTTTCCTTTATGTTGGTTTTTCCTTCTAGATCTCTCGTTTCACTCTACATGGTGATTAACACACAAAATCTAATCTTGGTGTTAAGACTTGAAGGTTAGCTAGTCCATCAAACTACTGGCGCCATTTTAATCACCAATCTCCGTAAAACATCTAGAAGTGATGATGTAACTATAAACTATTTATTTGGGTGAATGTTCCCAGATGCAAGTTTTAATTAATAATTCCAATAGGCAGACACTGGATTAATGCCCTGTAAAAATCAATTCTGATCATATCAAGAATTATAACGAAATACACATGAGCTCACTACTTATCAAGATTGTGGTTTATAATAAATGAGTGCTAAGGTGTATGTTTTAAGATTAAAGTAACGACTTGCATTATTCTTTAAAAACATACGGGATTCCAAATTCATGTAATTTTGCCATTACCAATAGTCAACTACTATCATGATTTGAAACTCATCATTCCCTTGAAGTAAACTCCTTTACTTACACGGAGATAAATCGCAAAACTATAGTCTAAACCATAATCAAGCGACCAACTTGATTATTCAATTGTGAATTAATTAATTTAGATTCCAATAATATACATGCTTCCTAGGTATCTCCATGTATATGTATATTAATTGCAAAAGAACCTTTGCTCCTTACGACTAGTTATATTATGCTCATACAAATAAAACCAAACTCTTTTGTTTTATTAATCATAAATATTTTCATTACAATATTGTAACTAGAAGAAAATTAAGTTATATGTAAAAACACGTGCTTCCTAGGGAACTATATTTACATAACCCTAACATTGTAGACCTAATTTCTTCTCGTAATAACAATAGTATCCTCTCAAATTAAAAAATCTAAGAATGTAGTTAGATGCTTTACAACAAACAAACCACATGCACTCTCTATAGCATATTCAACTTTTTATGCCTTAGTCCCATTCTAACTAACTTCAGTATTCACTTTTGATTTGTTCAATAGTCATTCATTTCTAGAATTGGAACATTTGATCTATATGGCATAATTCGATGAAAGTCTATATCAAAAGAAGATTTCTTTCCTCCATCATCTATAATATTTACATAATCCTTATTAATTTATAATATATTCATTATCGCTTTTAAACCATTCTTACTATCTCAACAAGGTCAATTTCAACTATTTATGATATCTCAATAAGATCAATTACTATCATGTCTTACATGATCAAAATGTTCTATATATTAACACTCAATAAGGCAATAGGCATGTTCATTTACTCTTATACTTTGGTATGTACCATTAAGGTCATTAAATCTTATCTAAAGATTATTTTATTAGTCACTAATTAATATCTTAAGCTAATGAGACTTTGATATCATTTGATTCTGGATATAACATTCAAATATTATATGTTTATATAAATTTTTTTTCTCCTTAGTAGTTATCATTTTAATATAACTATGAAAATCCATGCTTCCACTGTGCCGCTCTGATTCATCTTAAAATTTTAACTATAGGGACTATGACTAAAGAGCATTCAATATGTCATAGATTACCTCCTAGACCATATCCAAGTATATAATACATATGTGCTCAATAACATTATTCACCAAGGTAATCATATTATCGAATATGTACTCACAATAACTGTTCAACTTAACCTTGAGGACTTTTATATATATAGCCACCATTTATTTCATCATACATAAATATGTTCTCATAAATTCAACTTTATAAATTACGTAACCATCATGAAATTCTAATATCAAATCCACTGACATAATCTTATACTCAATCATAAACTCTTATCATATTAATTATCTCAGCATTCTAAGTCCAAGTTCAACCTTTTAAGGTCATAGTAAATTTCGATTTCTTCTAACTTTATTCATATACTTTCAATCCTGTCATTTCTTCTAGTATCTCTAATTCTTTCTTGGTCAATTCACGAAAATATTTTCCCTTTCATATTAATTCAAGGATATATATAACCACAGTACAATATTGAGATCATATTCAGTGATACAACCATAAATACAAATGTACTGAATCTTTGTCGAACCTCTTAAACCTTGTTGTATTTCTTATTTTAAATATTAAAAAACTTTCATTTTCTTTCTCTATGACAACATTCTTCTCATTATTTCTAACAGCTCAAACTCTTAACTAATGTTCATATGTGTACTTATGTAAATGCATTCAGACTGGAGATCGCATGCCACTTCATGTTATGACGTGCTTAAAATGCATGTTCCTTAAATCATAGTTTTAAAAAAAGCCCATACAAGATACGAAAACTGGGCTCTGAAACCAACTTTGTAACATACCACTCTTATACGGCATATTCTAGAACTTACCAAGAGTAATTGAGAACATACTCTAGGAGGATGACATGTTAAGGCAATCAATCAACTCATTGCAATTTTTTTTTCATGTATCAAACACCTCTTTATAAAACCAGTATTCATTTTTTGCCCATTTTACTTAATCATAAACATCACTAGTCACAAAAGTCATTACAATTACTGGTTTATTACACTTCAAAATTAACAAATTCATTGTACCATATTTGTGGAATACAATTTAAATATTAAAAAAATCACTGAAGACATATGCAAATGCAAACTAATGTCGACCTCTAACTCTTATTTGATTATAGTGGCTATACTCCAATTTGTCTAAATGGATATCACCTAAACCTGAAAGACAGCGTTGCAATTTTGATGATTTTTGCCAACTCAATAAGCGAACTATCATCAATGAGCTCACACCAAACAAACAAACACAGAACAATTCTCAATTACCTTCAAATTACAGATAAGTCATAACGCATATTGAACATCACTTCCCATTTCATCATATTTACATCACAAGCAATTTCATTCACATAGTTCACATTTCTCATTTAGAAAAGTTCAATAAACCATTTCAATAATTTTAAAACACATAAATAAATATATATGCAATACACATGTGGCTCACTTTTAGTTATTACTTTGTTATGACCGAGTACCTTTTTAACTATCTTATATCCATTGTAGATATTGTGCACATTAATAATTGTCTTGTATCTATTAGAGATGTTGGGCTCATTTTACATAGTGAGCCCATGGCTTTTATACACATTCTGAGCTTTAAGCACTTTTTCATTAGCCACTCCAGTCACAACTGCCATTATCTGATTATGCATTTCAATGCAATGAGATGCATGAATTCACATATATATAGTCAATCACTTTTATACGATGCACATTCACTTTTAACATTTTCATTACACAATAGTTCTACATTGAACAATTATATTAAGTACACCTTTTTCTTTCTCATTCAAATTCAACGAAGCACTTCCAATACGATTTCAGTTATTAAGCTGCTCGGACTATCAATATCGGAAATTGTCATATTCACAATAAATGGCATTTCAATAGCTAAAATTTAAACAAACATAAATCAGTCCTAGTGAGAAAATTCAGGTTAACTCACAGTACATTCCATATTAGCAATTCCCTTAATGATTCAGAAGCGTTTAGATTCTGACGTTCAATTTTGTGTATCTATCTTCAAGCAATACGCATATTGTACACATATTACAATTTGATCAATCATATAAGAATTCAATCACACACACATATATATATGTGTGTCTTATACAATGCATACTCAATTTGACTATTGCGTTATATTTCCTTAGTTCACATCTCTTGAACATTTAAAAATCTTCATTTGTGTATGTTAAGCTTGCATTTTGAGGTTCATAACTTAAATATATTTGATTACTCAAATTTCATGATTCATAAATTCATCAATCACATAGTTTTCAATCCTCTTTCTAGCATTAAATATCATATAATATCTAAGTTCTCATTCATTCATACTTAATATGCTTTACTCAACCCCTTTAAGTTACATTCTCCTTTCTAAGTTCACTTTCATTTCTATAATCTCTTTAAATTTCTAGATTTTGTTTCATTGATATCAACCATCCATGCTCAAGTTATAACCTTAATTATCACCTTAAACATATCAGACATTTAATCCTTTAATCTATCACCAAACTAGATTCATTTCAAGCCTCATTCAAGCTTAAATACACCATAATAAAGTACCTTATTATTTGTTAATTCAAACGTCACTTAAAGAAGAAGAACTCATATTTATGGCCATTTCCACGATTGTGGATGACTTCCCACAATTGTGGGTTATACCAGCAGAAGTTTTCCAGGCATTTTATGCACTTCCCATGATCATGGGTTCATTCCTATGATCGTGGGTTATGAAGATCTGAAATTTCCGGCAATTCTTCTTCCAATTTAGATTTTCAACTCCTATATGTTACATCCTAACCATCTTATGCTTAGTTTATCATTTCTACATTATTTCCTCTTCATTCTCACGTCAATTTCATCTCAATATCATTCATAAACAGATTATAATCTGTCTTTGATCATAGATACTAATACAAAACATCAATATATATACATTCATCATCAACGTTTCAGCACATTTCATCCACACCATTCTCATCATCATTTTATCTCTAAACTACCATGTTAGTTGCAATAAAAACTCACAAAAGTCTACTCAAGAAGTCTCATTTCCAATTAATTAATCCCTTTTATTCATGTAACCTAGTTTATTTCCAAATTCTTAACCTTCCAAGCTATATTTAAGATGTCTCAAGCATAGTCAATCACTTTTACTTTATTTACTTTAAATCATCTCAATATCTTCTATACAATAATAAAACATAACCTCTATCATTCATTAGTGCACATAATCCTTAGTTCTTCTAATTTCAAGAACATCCCATAAATATCATTCTTTGGTAAAATTTTCACCTTCATTATACCCTTAATTCACAACCAATTTCATCAATATAATAGTTTATAACTCATGATTTTCATATTTATTAAAATAGAACATGTACATATACATTTATTCTTACTTTCTCATAACCCATTCATCAATAATATTGCACACTCTCATAGACCATTTAGAATATCATCTATTCCAAAAACATCTTTAATACAACTCGTAATTTATTACTCATCTATATACAAAAATATAACATAAATTTACTTATTTCCTCATCCACGTTACAACATATATTTAACTCCATTATCATGAGCATGCTATCTCAAACCAGTCACCATATATATTTCATTTTAAATAAACTATGAAGATCAAATATGTACTTACTTGTTTAAACTTCAAGTTTCTTCAAAAATCGTGTAAAACCCCGGCTCCTTCTACAATACACGATCATCAACATTTAAGGTTGAATATGCTGGGTTTTCATCAACATAAAGAGGGCAACAAGTTGTTGTAGATATAAGATGAAAGATGGAGATAAAAACTCAAGATTGTGTTTTGACCTAACTCTCCACGCATTACATAATCATCGTCTTTCAAGAAGGAAAGATTAGGTTTTCTAGTGACGAAAGGAAGGAGATAACCATGTTCTTACAGTGGCAAGTGTAGGATTATGGCAAAAATCAACGTGATGAAGGTGTTGGTGAGAAGAGAGTGTCCTGGTATGGAGAAGAAAATCAATAAGATGAAGAACCAAATGAAGAGAGAAGAAGAAATCATGTATTTACCAAATGAAAGACAAAAGATGGTTTTTTAAATGAGAAAATATCAACTGTGAGGTATGTGGCAAGTGCCTTGACACTTCTAACTTGCCACGTCCTCCTCTTGTGGTTTCCACTTGGTCTTTTAATAATTAGTCCACTTGTTTCCCAATTTATAATCCAATTATCTCCCAATTTTCTATGAAACTTGTCATTAACTCCTTAAGTCACTTGCCAATAATTTCTACTACCTTATGTCACTGATTTATATTACCATAAATCAATTGTCTTGCCACTTGGCATTTTTCGTACTCCAAAAATACCCATAATTTTAGAAATTTCCCGATTTTCACTAAAAATTTTAAATTAATATTTCTAGTCACTAAAACAATTTTCAAGACAAAATATTCACCATTCACATCATAATCACATTAAAATCATTTATACAAGCAAATGTCAACTGAGGGTAAGTATAGCCATTGTAATGTGTATAAAAAATCAAATTCACGTGTATGTGATGCTATTATTATGCATGAGCATGAAATGCATTTTGCTAATTTCTCAATACTATTTTTCATGTATAGTAGTCTAAGGTTCTAACCCTTAGTGTGGAAAAATGGGATATTACAGAAAGACTGTAAATACTAGTGATTCTAATCATTGTTAGATCATTCCGTACTTATTAGTGCTAGCTATAACCACACTATGTACTAGCAGTTTAAAACTTAAAGTTACATATCAAGTTTTTAATGCCATTTTTAGGGATTAGCATATTAGGAAAACTTTTATTTTATTAATCTAGTCATTTTTCTTTTTGGGTAGTTTTATTTCTTTTCTTTTATATATTTTTCCTTATAACTTTCATTCTTAATCTTGTGTTCCTTTCTTATTTTTAGCATTTGGTTAGACATCGTTATAACCACCAAACATAATGAATGGATGGAGAGGACAATATTCCTAAAGGGACTATGGCAGGCCATCACTTATGGCAGCATTAGAAGTTTAGAGTGAGAGGCATGATGATATGGATGCATTTATAGGGAAGACCTACTCAAGGAGGGGAGAAAAATGTGGCTGAGGTGGCAGATATGAGAGGTGGACATCAACTGCCTACAAACAGGAGTATTTTATTTTTAGTACGAGTGTATTATTTTCCTATTATTATTGTATTAGCTTTTGTTATCATTATGTTAAAAAGCCTAAATAGGAGTCCTTTTAGGGGTCCCAATTTAGGTGGAGCTTTTATGTTTCTCTGCCTATATAAGACTATTACATTATGAAATAAAGGATGCAACAGATTATCACTAAAATTCTTAGTTAGGTGTAGGTTAACATAGATTTCATCTAGCGTTGTCCCATGATAGAGCCGACTACCACTCTTCTTCAAAATAGTTTCTTTAAAGAAAGGCACGAACATTTGTAAAGCAAAGGTGGTGGTCTAAAGAGATCTCCTAATCAACAGATTATGGATGAGATCTTTCACGTGAGAGCATAATAGATTGGTGTCAGATCCCGAGTACATAGAGGAATTAGGGCACTTTACTGTTGACCAAGAAACAACCTCCAGGAGTAGTAGGTAGAGGATGTGAGTGTTAGAAGAAGGGCATTAGAGAATTCAAGCATATGATCAACCGTGTAGGAGGAGGTGAATCTCTAAGATGGACATTCTAACTTATGATAGTTTAGAAGACCCCAAAATTTGACTCCATTAATGTCAACGGTTCTTTTTGGCCTAAAAGACTATTGAAATAGAGATGGTGCGGTTAGCTGCATTCCATCTGACGAGTGAAGTGCAACTATGAGTATATTAACTTAGCCAAGAGGAACCAAATATGGATTCGATAATTGTTAAAAACCACTGCATGGTGAGGTTTGGTCCTTACTTCAATGCTAACACAATAGGAGACTTAGCAAGTTGAAAATATATAAGAATGGTGAAAGAATACTAGCGCTAGTTTTAGTTGTTGCTTTTGCAAACAATAAGTTTACCTTAAGACATGTAAGAAAGTTTATTTATGGCTGGACAAATTAAAGCTCTTTGAATTGATGTAAAGATGCAGTACCCAGTTAACCCAAGAGCATCCATGCATTTGGCCTATTAATATGAGAGGAAAATGAATATGACATAAAAAGGAACTCATGAAATTAATTGGCCCTCTTACAAGCTGACAGATAACTTCTCCACAGTAGCCCTACAGCTAATAAAAAACCCTCAATAACAAAATCAATAGCAAGTGGCACTAGAAGTGTGACTTCCCCTACCATACGGAAGTTAACTAGGGTGAAGATGGAAGAGAGGTGAGAGAAAAGGCTTTGTTATAATTGCAATGAGCTATATGTAATGGGGCGTAAGTGTAAATGGCTATGATGGATTGAAGTGGTAAAGGAATAGAATAAACTTGAGGAGGAAGAATCAGGGGAGCTAGAAATCTCTTTACATAAATTAACATGAGTTAAAAAATCCCAAAAAAAGCAAGTCAAGGAAGAAATATAAGATGGGTCCTCATAGTGTTAGTAAATTGAGCAAGCTCTCATAACTTCCTAGGGGAAGGTGCATCATAACAATTGGGTGTTACTATCCACCACAAACCAAAGAGTATATCAGTCATAAATGGGAAGAAGGTATCGAGGAAAGGAATTTGAGAGAGGGTAACTTTGTCCATTGATAATAACAGCTTGAGTGCTGATTTACATAGAATTACTTTGGTTGGTTTTGGGGTTTAAGTGGCTACAAACATTTAGACCCATTATGTGAGATTTGTTGACGCTAACTATGAATTTCATGATAGAAAGGAGGAAATTTTAGCAGCAAGGGCAGCAGTAAACAAAGGGGTTGAAACTACACCTCATTAAAGGAGAATTATTATTGACTAAAAAATTGGAACCCCTACTAGCTAAGTATGAAGATATTTTCCAAGATTTAACTAGATTACCAACTATCTGAACATGCGACCATAGAATCACCTTATTATTTGAGATAGGACCAATGGTGGTTAGACCATACTATTATCCATAATTAGAGAAGAAGGAGATAGAAAACAATTTGTTGAGATATTGGAATAGGGGATTATAATGCTATGTAAATCTCCCTACTTTTCACAAGCACTTTTAGTACAAAAGGAGGAAACTTGCCATTCTTCATCGACTATTGAGAATTGAATGCAAAAATAGTAAAAGATAAGTTTCCTATCCTAATGGTAGATGAGTTGTTAGATAAACTACATGTAGCTAAACGATTTATAATGCTAAAACTAAAATTTGAGTACCATTAGATATAGATGCATAGGGAGGATGTAGAGAAGACAATTTTTCAAACCCACAATGGCTATATCAAATTCCTCATTATGCCATTCAGTCTCACAAATGCCTCATCCACTTTTCAGGCATTTGATGAATGAGATATTCTCCTCCTCCCTTAAATTCATTCTCGTTTTCTTTGATGCATTTTGATATACAGTAAGAATGGGAACGATCATTTACACTACCTAATTATGGTATCTAATTGTTTACGATCTTAACACTAAATGTATATTTGGGGCATCCAAGTGGTACCACTCCTATTAGCCTTCACAAGAAGAATTTTTTTCAATAGACGTATCAAGCAACAACAACATTTTCAACTTAAAAGAAACATTATCCATAGCTCTATTCTTGAAATTACCTAACTTTGAGGAATAATTTGTAGTGAATGAAATGTACTAGGAAGTGGCATAGGAGCAGTTATTCAATAATAAAGACACCTTATCATGTTTTTTAGTAGAAAATTAGCTAAGAGGTGTTTAAAATTGGTGACATTTGAAATGAACTCACTAGGTTAGCCAAGATACCTTACCTATAGGGGCATTCAATTCTCATTAAAACTGATCATTATAGTCTTCAACATCTCCTAAAATAAAGGATAACTACTTCCTCTCTGCAATACTGGATTAATAAGCTACTTGGCTATAATTTCAGGGTGGAGCATCAGGCTGGGAGACTAAACATGGCAGCAAACACCTTGTCCAGAAAGGAAAAAGAAGAAGGGCAGTGTTGTTGTATCTTGTAGCCCACAATCCCTTTGTTTGATCCTACTATCAAAGGAGGCAAAATTACAATAGCTTCAGGACCGTATTCAACAACAATAAGAAGACCCAGAGTGGACGGTTAAAGGTAGCCTGATTTTCTACAAAAATAAGGTTTATCTTCCCTCTACTTCCCCACTTTTACAAGGAAATCAAATAAGAGCACATTTACTTAACAATCGAGATATGGACTAATGTTTCTTAATTTACTTACATATTTGACATGAATTTCACAAGCAAAAAATCATTAAATCTTAAAAGTCTTGAAAGATAAACTAATTCCAATAAATCCTAGCCATTGAAGCACTGACATGATTGACACAATGAAAACATAAAATAAATTAATATACGAAATGAAAATTCACACTCAACATAAAAATAACATTGCAAACATCCCCACAGTTAGGCAAAAAATTGTTCTTAACATGAGGACAAAAAATAACATATAAGGTACGGGTAAAACAAAATGATAAGAAAGACATAAGAACAAAAGGAAAAGGGCAAGGTTAGAGTATAAACGTCATGGAGATTGAGGCAATGTTGGTGATTATTCACTTAAGGTTACACGCGCTAAGTTTTACTATTTATAACCTTGGTAAATAACATAAGAGCATGGGTCGTTCATGTAGTAACTAAACTGTCAATTCCACGAGGAAGGTAAACTAGTCCTTATAATCTAAGGTTAGCTAAGTTTATCACAAACCTAAATAAACAACTACTGCAGAAAATAAATCAACTGGTAATCAACTTAAACAATTGAGTTGTAGAAATCTAAACAAGATAACAAATCACACAAACCAATCCTAAACCTACCTACAAATTTCCAAGTGAGAGAAAGGGAATTTCGATATGAAATTAGCGAAACCTAATCAATTATGTAATTCTCGACGTAATGGGTCTAGACGGTCCTAGGGTGAAAGACTTTCTCTCAAGTTGTAATTCTTAATGCTAATTGATGAACCCTAACTTAAATTATGGAATTACGATCTCTCGATTTGCAATTGACCCAAAACCCAAATTAGTTCCAAGTTGTCTATTAACCTACTGGGAATCTATGCTTGATCTCTCGTTACATGACTCCACCGATTTGATTTAATCCTTTGCCTATCAATTTACCTAACTCTAGTTAGCCCAAATTAATTATTTGCACTTAGCTCACCCTTTCAATCTATTGCCTTGTTATAAAGAATAAGAATCAAATCACAATTAAATTAATAAAAAACACAAACAAATCAAAATTGATTAATCTTCAAAATCGAAATCCAAAGGTGAGTATAAACATAACTCAGCATTCAACAAAATATACTCTCAACACCTATTTCAGTTCTATACATGAATAAAACTGAAATAAATGGAAATTACGTCAGGTAAGCAGTTGAGGAGATGGCGACAGCAGGAAACCACATGTTCCAGGAAGTACGTCGTATCAAGCTCTTCTCCATGTCTCTCTTCCATTGTATCCATCCTCAATCTCTTGATTCTCTCTCTAGGTTTTCAGGAATAGGATGATGGGATTGCTCTCCTTTTTAGACTTCAGAACTACAGCCTTTGTATTGTCATATTCTATTTATACTTTGAAGGCTCTAGGTCAAAGTTGGGGTCGAAACAGTATGAAAAATAGCTCAAAACTTGGGCTTTTGAATTTGCCTGATGTGGGGCACGATTGTGGCTGGTGTCTTAACCTTTCTATCACCGTCATGACCCAATATGCATGATTATAGCTTGTCTGAATGCTTTATGTCAAGATCATTGCCCAAGTGCACGATCATGGCTTGGTTGCTGCTGGCTCTTCCTTCTCTATGACAATCGTGGCCTACAGTGCACGATCGTAGCCTATGTCTTTACCAAAAACTCCTCGAATCTTGTCTGTTCACCATTGTTTATCTCGAAACACTAACACACATATCAAGGTACCTTAAAAATGTAACAATTAAGCTCAAAGATTCAAATTGACCATAAAAAACACTTAAACACTCAAACTAACATAATGAAACCTTAAATGCACACAACACTCAAATTCACTATAAATACTTGAAAAATTAAAACCTAAAACACAATGCAAAAAAAATAACTATCAAAATCCTTCACTTAAATGCTTTCTTGTACTCAAGCATACAAAACAACAAACACGTAACAATACAAAACACACAATGCAATAATGAGGCAACATCTCTAATCTTCATGAATTACATTTAATCTTAGACACAATCATTCAATTTATGTTAAATAATTAACTTGAAAAATATGTGTCTAGGTGTTTGAACTAAATATGCAACTTAATGAAGACCATAGTGTTAGCTTATTTACCCCTTTTAATTGTACACACACATTAATAATTTTTTGGCCCATTAAATTATGTAACTGCTCCTAAGTATACTTTCATGAAAATTCAACTTTATCACAAGTCTGGTAGGTTTGTATTTAAAACAATTTTCTTATTATTAAAATAGGACTTAGTCTTGTACTTGGAGGCAAACATTGGTGACGAATGTGGATCCGATTACTCGACTAAGTCATTTATTAATAGCTTAGTTGAAACGTCATTATAGCCTTTTTAAGCAAAGGCATATATTTGCGATACGTGTCAATCTGGTTACTCAGCTATTATCACGTATTCAATTAACTACTAGCTCTATTCATAACCCGAAGGTTAGTGGGATAACGATTTATTTAACCAACAGTTTTTCTGAAATTATTGTTTATGTTGTTGCTTTTAGCTATTCATTTTCATGAAAAATACTAGTTAAGCTAATTAATTTAAAAGGCCTCAAATTATGAATAAATGTGACAATCTAGAGGGTGTTAAATTTACACTAGGTCTTAATTAGGCTGTATATTTATCCAAAGGCCCCTTAATTCACTAATTTTGTAGGCTAATGATTATTCAAAACCAAATAGACTATATCCAAAATTAAATGAATTTTGATCAATCTAAGCCATTGACACATTCATATAGTTCACACAATGCAACCTAATATTATCGTTAGTATGCAAAATCACATGCAAAAGCAAAACACAAAATCCCTCCCCACACTCGAACAACACATTGTCCACAATGTGAGAAGAAAACACACACAAGCACATAAAAGAAAAGAAAGGGCAATAAGTAAGGTAAACAAGGAACAAATAAAATTAAAAATGAAAATAAAAATAGAAATAAATATAAACAACCTAGAACTGAAGGCTAATTTGGGGAAGAAAATTAAAAACAATTGGGTTAGAAATAAATCCTATGGAGACAGAGGTGGTGATAGTGTTTCCCTGAGAGTCAGCATAAATTGCTAACGGTTTATTGAAATTAAAACTACCACTAACATTTTTAAACAAAATCTAAATATTTTTTAGTTTATGGTTCTTAGCTTGACCTTTCATCCAAGAAGGCACTTCTAATTAGTTGGAGACACGGAAATCACTTCCTTATCTTTAGGAAGTGCTCTTCTAAAATATAGCTTACACTGATGCCCATTAACCTTAAAAGTCTCCTTGCTAGTGTTTTCCAATTTGAGAGCTCCATGATCAAAAACTTGGATGATTGTGAAAGGTCTACTCCATCTAGACTTCAGTTTCCCTAGAAATAGCCTCAACCGAGAGTTATATAGTAGAACAATATCTCCTACTTTGAATTCATTTTACTTGAGATGAGTGTCATGCCATTTCCTAACCTTTTCCTTGTAGAGTTTGGCATTTTTGTAACCATATTGCTGGCTTGCTTCCACTCAAATTTTAATGCTTTGATCACCCAGTATGCTGGATGTTCTTGTTCGACTGGCAGATGACATGCTTTCCTGTAAACAAGTTTATAAGGAGCTATTCCAATGGTTGTTTTAAACACTGTCCTATAGGCCCATAAGGTATGATCTAGCCTTGCTGCCCAATTATTTCTGGAGTTGTTCACTGCCTTTTCGAATAGCACTCGATTAAGAACTTCCACTTGGGCACTAGTCTGCGGATGGTAAGGTGTAGCAACTTGGTGGTGTACTCCGAATCGTTTTAAGATGGCATAAAAAGATTTGTTGCAGAAATGTGCACCTTCATGATTTATTATTGTACGTAGCACACCAAACCGATTAAATAACAATTTAATGAACTTTTGCACCACCTTCCCATCATTGGTCGGAGATGTTATCACTTCGTCCCAATGTGAAACATAATCAACCCCTACCAAATAGACCCATAAAATCAATGGCCAAAACATCAAAGACTTCTACCTCTTGAATGTTGGATAAAGGCATCTCATCTCTTTTGGCGATGTTACCTATCCTCTAGCATCCATTGCATTGTTCCACGTAGGTTTGTGTGTCCTTAAACAACTGCAACTCATAAAATCCACTCTCTAAAATTTGAGCCATCGTTTTGTTTGCTCTATAATGTCCAACATACTACCCTTCATGACATTGCTTAACGATGCCTGACATTTCCTCATCTATAATCCAACGTCGCATTAACCCATCTACATAGTCATGCATGTAGGGTTGGTTCATCCGATATATAATAGTTACGGTAATGAAAAAACTTTTTCCTTGGTCAGTAGGAGATATCTGATGGAAGTTTACCATTGGCAGCATAATTGGAAATATTCGCAAACCAGGGTTTAGTCAAGCTTTCGAGTTGCATCAGTGTTTCATCGGGGAAATTTTCATTAATATCGTTACTTGGCATGCATTCCCCTCCCTTAAGTCTAGATAAGTGGTTTGCAACAACATTTTTTGCTCTTTTTTATCTCCCACCTCTAAATCAAATTCTTACAAAAGTAACACCCATCGAATGAGTCTTGGTTTTGCTTCTTTCTTATTGAAGAAGTATTTTAGTGTCGCGTGGTTTGTGAATACAGTTACCCTTAAACCTAAAAGGTACTATCTGAATTTATCACCCATATACACTACTACAAGTAGTTCCTTTTTTGTGGTTGTATAATTTAGCTGGGATCCTACAAGAGTTTTGCTGACATAGTAGATCGTATGAAGCTTCTTGTCTTTCTGTTGGCCCAAAAGACACCTTATGGCCTAATTACTTACATCACACATAACTTCAAATGAAAGTGCCCAATTCGGTGGTGAAAACATTGGTGCCAAATTCATGTGTCCTTTAAAGTGTTGAATGCTGACATACACTTATCATAAAATATGAAGGGTACATCTTTAACCAAAGATTTGTCAAAGGTTTTGCAATTTGAGAGAAATCTTTAATGAAGCGACGATAAAATCATGCATGATTTATGAATCCTTGCACACCTTTTACATTGCTTAGTGGTGGAAGTTTCTCTATCACCACTGTTTTTACTTTGTTGACTTCGAATCCTTGATGGGAGATTTTATGTCTTAGCATTAACACCTCTTGTACCATGAAATGACATTTCTTCCAAATCTGTACCAATTGTGATTCTTCATATCTTTGAAGAAACTTATCCAAACTAGTTTAACATACGTCAAAAGAATCTCCAAAGACTGAAAAATCATCCATGAACTCCTCCATTGTGTCTTCTATCATGTCAGTGAAGAACAACATCATGCACTTTTGAAATGCGACAGGTGTGTTGCAAAGTCCGAATGGCATCCATCTATACACGAAAGCTCCTTAGGGGTAAGTGAATGTGGTTTTCTCTTGATCATCAAGATAATTGAAAATCTGATTATTGCTCGAGTATCAATCTAGGAAACAATAAAATGAATGGCCAGCTACCCTTTCTATCATTTGGTCTATAAATAGGAGAGGAAAGTGATCTTTCTTAGTCACGGTGTTGAGTTTACGATAATCTATACTATAGCATCCCAATCTCACCAGACACATACCCGACATCCTGAGTGATATCCAATTATGTACCTTGTGAGGGTGGCATGTTAGAACAATGAATCGTTGAACTCATTACAAATTTTTTGTTTCAATCAATGCACGAGTATTCAGAAATCAAAAATCAAATTGGGCCCATTCTTTTCTTTTGTAACATCAAAATCACATTTATTATTATTCTCATTTACAAACCTTTTCAACTTTGGAAAGTTATTACATACATAAAAATTCAAATATACACTGTACAAAAATTGTGGAATATACAATTTGATACAAAAATAAGAAAACAAATGCAAATGTGAACTGATCCCAACCTTTATCTCTTGCTTGAATGGAGTGATTATACTCCCATTAGCCTAACGGGGTAACTCTTCCAAGCCTGAAAAATATTGCAAAATTTTGGGTGAGTTTTTGCAAACTCAATGAGTGATCATCCTCGATGGCTCCCTTAGTCACATACACATACAGTTCATATAATCACATATCACTTTGTTCATAATATTCACATTCTCCTTCATTTACAAGTTACCTGGATATTGAAATCATTCGAACATACATATTAAATGAATATGTAATGCACATATGACTAGCTTTCATTTATTACTTTGTTTTGACCTAGTGTCTATAACTATCTCATATCCATTGTGGATACCGGGCTCATTAATAACTGTCCCGCATCTATTGGGGATTTCGGGCTCATTTTACATAATGAGCCTTTGGCTCTTAATCACTTTATGAGCTTTAAGCTCTTTCCACATTCTGATCTTTAAGCTCTTTCCACATACTGAGCTTTAAGCCCTTTTTCGGTGGCTACTCTAGTCATAACTGCCTTTATCTTTCATGCATTCATGTAATCGAATGCTTCACATTCTTATATGATAAATTAGTTGCTTTCATATGTAATATTCACATTCAGAATACATTTATCATCTGACCGTTATCCATTATTCAACATAAATGTTGAGAAACACTTTTTCAATCATATGTATATTTTCATGTTTCTTCGGAATTTAACAATCAAGTTCGATACCACATATTTCATCAAATTCACATATAAGGAGCACTTCAATATCACATTTATGCATTAAAATCATCGGAACTTTAGTGTCTAGAATCAACACAATCAAAGTCACATTCATAAGATAATTCAAAACAACATATGAAGAGAGCAATCAATAAGTAAGACCATCTAGGTCAACTCACTGTATGCTTTAGATTAGCACTAGCTTCCATGATCTGGAAGCATCTGAATGCGGACATTTATCCTACACATCCAAATTATGAAATATACATGCTGCACACACATTAATAATTACACAATTATAAGTATTCCTTCATACACAAATGTCACAATGCATTCTCAATGACAATCCTGAGTATCTTTCCATTATTCTCGTCACATTGTCAATCATATATCAAAAATCACCAAAGTATTTGTACTTAGGTTTTATACCTTAATAAAACTGTTAGAATCAAATTTCATAACTCAACGGTTCATTTCAGATTTTTGCAAAAACATACTTTCAGGTCTACTATTCTTGATCATTTAAACAATGCAAACAAAGTAATTTGGCAATACTTTCTTTTATAAAATTGTTCTCCTATCTCTTAAGTTTCTAATGACACTAGGATAATTCAATTAGGTTCATACCCTAAACATTTTCAGACTGTTCTTATATTGGAACAATGCTTTGAACTCAACTTCCATCTAGAAATTGAAATTCCTAAAGACTGAATTAAAATTTGATTTCTTCAGGCATTTTTTGGAGCTATGTCTCTAGTTGACTCTAAATAAAAAATCATTCCATTTAGATAACTACTGAACAAGATATTGTTAAAATACCAAAGCATGTTTAAGCTATGTACGAAAGTTGGCCGCCGCCATGAACCTTTCCTGAGAGGAAATTCTGAGTGAGATCCTGTAAGTTGGCTGCAGCGAACCAAGGAGTTGGCCGCTGCAAATTTTCATAGAAAGCAACAAATAGGACTATCTTCCTTTTTTTTTTTCCATATTCTACAATCCCAACATCTTACACCTAACACATCTTGTATAAAGATCATTTTTTTCTACTTCATTTACTCTTCATTCTTACTCCATTTCAACTCAATATCATCTATAAACAAATTATAGTCCATGATTGATCATGAACACTAATAACAGAACATACATATATACACACATGCATCATCAACTACCTACACATATTCAACTTCATTTCCACTTTCATTTCACTTCTAACTATGACCTTAATTCTTCTCATTTCAAGATACCACATTACTCACTTTATTTATCTCTATACTCGTTTTATTTCATTACAAAGACACCCAAGGAGATTCACTTTAATTCATCAAGAAAATAGAACAAAAACCCATTATGTATCCAATTTTTCTGCACTTTTTCCCACACCTAGTACTTCACTTCAAATCAAAATTTGAAACTATTAAAGACAACTTTTAAATTCCACGTCTTCATCCAAACTATAGCCATATGTATCTACTTTAATCAAAATAAAAAATCACCTTATTTGGATATCTAAGGAAGAAGTTATGGATAAATTAAAGATGCATAATCAATGGAGAATGTTATAGCTAACATTTTTCCAACACACTTGAAACACCATTTGCTCAATCAATCCAACAATATACAATTCCATAATCTGTCATCCATCAAAACACCAAAGCAAGACATGAATCTATCCACGCTTTAGCATATAATCATCCTCATTTCTATTGGACAAGATAAATAAAGCATGCACGATTTGGATAAACCGGTAGATTTTAAAACTTTTTAGAAATCAAAATTACAGCGGAAGCAACATAACCAAATCAACATTCATAGCCATACATGATACAGTATAAGGATAATAAACATAAGAACAAGGTGGTAGAAATTATATTATCGACTCCTTTGCTACAGCTTTTACTCCTCGCTGTGCTATCCTATCCTCGGCAATGTATCCTCTCTTAAGAGATATATCATCTTCTCGTTATTGTATCCTGTTCTTCTTGGCCAACTTGGTTAACAAGATCCTTTAGTGGGAAAGGAGAAGAAAACTTGAAGAGATTTTTTCCTTAGAAGAAAGAAGCCAATTTTTGAGACACTTCTCATGTAATTTTCATCTATACCATGCAAAATAGGAGAGAGAGAGTAAAAAATGCAAAAACACCTTCTTACACCTTCTCAATTTCGGTTTTCATCAAAAGAAAGAAGAGATTTGCATCAAATGCACCACTGATAGAAGAGATTTGCATCAAATACACCACTTCATTCTTTAATCATTCATAAAGAAGCCAACAAATGAGACTCTTTCTTTAATCATTCATAAAGAAGCCAACAAATGAGACTCTTCTCATTTGTCTTTAAGATTGCTATATGAAAAGACAATTAACCTAAATGGACATATCAATTTCGATTTTGTGATGAAAGAAGGAAGATGGTCCATCATAATGCACCTCTTTCTTATTTAATGCAATGAATGCTAATAGGTTACATGCTATCATTAAAAGACCACCATTAAACCATTTAATGATAAGGTTATTACTCCAT
>JAOSBN010000179.1:29308619-29336779 GCA_027563595.1 Erythroxylum suave
TAACATTAAAATACAGTAATTCCTACACAAGATACCTTGGTAATCTTAAGTCTAAGGATCAATTATGCAACCATCATTATGAGAAAATCCACAAAAACATAAGTGATTTTCCATTTGGGATTCTAATAGTTAGGTTAGTTTAATGACTTATTCTCTAATATTCACTCACACATTAGTGATTACAAAAAAGAAACATAATGTGTGCTAGTTTTACCATTTCAATAATATCCCGTCTTGATGAAACTACAACTAGGAACATTTAGGAATAACACATAAATGTAAGTTGAATCTCACAATTATGATCTCATAATAATTTCAATTACACATAAATTATTCCAAGGATTTTATCTTTAGTATTAAAACAACAAATGTAATTAATACATGAAGATAAAGAATGCCTTTATTAATAATTTTGTCACAAAACTATAACCAACGCAATTGGCTGTAAGGCATAAACTAACAAAAAAAGGGGGTTTTGATTTTTATATGGTTGTGAAAATAAAGTAAAATTAACATAGTGAAAAAATATAGAAAAAATCGAAAATGATAAAACTATCGAACGTGTGTGAAGTCTAACTCTAGGATCAATCTTGGGCTAGAAACGGTTAAACATATCACATCAATCTAATGTTTTCACACCTCTCTTTGAACTATTGATCATGGACTAGCAATATGCTTTGCTAATCCTAGTTTTCCCTTATGTTATGTTTGATTAAGAGATGCTCATCAATTAAACCTAGCCACCGAATAACCTAAGATACAATCTCTAGATTCAATTGGGCAGCCGTATTACAAAGTGGAAAATGGATCAATATAGGCAGTAACCTCACACTTTTAGGTTATATAACCTAAGTTACATTGTTCTTGACAATTCAAGATCATTAGTGGATACTATGAAACATCAATATAACAATTATGAATTATATTCAATGTTCTCACAGTAGGTTTTTAATAGAATAATCCAAATAACATATCAAGATTATCTTTACAAAACTAGACTCAATCAACACAAATAACAATAACATTTCAAAAAGAGATTCAACATTAATAAGACGAGGTAAGATTACTTATGGCTTGAGTGTCGACTTTACCTTCTAATCGGTGTCAGGAGGTCAGTCTTCCATCTTTCCCATTAATCTCCAAGGAGAATAGTTGTTATTACCTCTTTCCTTCTTGAAAACAAAAAAGGAAATGATGAAGAATACTTTGAAAATCGATGATAAGATGATGACGAATGGCATTTAGGTTGTTGTCCACTCTCCTCTCTCGATTATTCCTCTTTTACTCTAGCTCTCACACCATCTTGGAAAACTGAAAAGGAACAATGAATCAACTCCCTCTCTTGATTCTCTCTCCCAGCAGTCACACCCCATCCCCCTTTTCTATCTTTCAAGGCTAGGTTTAAATGGAATGGGACAGGTCGACTCGAGTTGACCGAAGCTCACACCATGTTTAGTTTTTTTTTAATATTTTTAGGTTTCAAGTCGAGCTCAGACTATCCATTCTATCCTAGTCCAAAGTTTAAAATTTTAAAAATGTTGTTATCTTTTATTTTAAAAATTAAATAATATATTTAATCGATTTTGATTAAGCTTAAGTGTGCTCAAGCTTAGACCAAAAGTCTCAGGTCAGGCATAAGCTCAAATGCAAAATTTTAGGTAAGGCTTAGGCCTAAGTGGGTTTAAGTTATACGCTACTCATTGTCATCCTTAATTATTGTTTAAAGCCTCAATGAATTTAATTGTTGCTTATATAAAATTTTATAGCAACGATATTTGAATGTTATTGCCTATTTAAATATATGACAACAAATTACTTTTACGGTTGCCTATTAATATTGTTAAAGATCATGCTTTAAAAATTGTTATATTATATTAATTTTAAGCAACACATTTCAAATTGTTACAAATTTATTGTTGCCTAATGCACTTTTGCCACAGTGATAAAAAACTAGGTTAAATACTTTCTACTAAATCCTAGACATTGATGAGTTAGAGAAAGTTTGCTTGGATGGAGAATGCATCTCCAGTGCTAGCCAAGTGGTTTGTTTTTACGCCTATTACGATCTGCTAATTTAAATGCAACCTCAAAGATTCACTATTAATATATTCTCTAGCTCCAACTTAGGTTCTCTTAATTGGGCTTTGTAATATACTTATACATACTCAACAAATATATAAAAAACAATGATACATAAATATAATAAATCAATAAAGAATTTTCACATTTTCATTTGTTTACAATACAATCAATTAAATTAATTATTAATCATTTATAAAAATGAAGAATTATAAATAAAATAAAAATTTTCGTCTTATCGATTATTGATAAATAAAAATATTAGAGAAAATATTAATTTACTATTAACTAATATATTATTAATTTTTATAAATATAACTAATTATGATTAAAATAAATTAATACTACATGATAAAAGTTATTATATTCTTTTATATAAATAATGATATAAAACATAAAAATTAGTGAAATTAATAGATAAATCTTTGTGATATATGCCTCTTTTATAAATTACGAATTTTTAATTACTGTCAGTGGCGTATGTTTATTAATGTTGTTGATTTATGCCCTACAACTAATTGCTTTGGATGTAGTTTAGTGTTAAAATAATTTAAATCATTCTTTATCTTGTACATGTTTAGATGTATATGATAAAGTTTATGAGATAATTACACATTAAAAATGAATTTATAATGAGATTATAATTATGAGATTCATATTGCATTTATGTATTATCCCAAAATTGTTCCTTATCATTGTTATATTAAGACTAGACAATAATATAACACAAAAAGGCTAGCACACGCTATCCTTTTCCTTATTAAGAAAGTAGTCAATCTCATAAACTAAAGTATAGAGATACTTAAACAAACATATGGGTACTTGTTAGAGAATAAGATCACCAGAACATATATGACATAAGAAATCCATTTGGAACACTACTTCTATCTATGGAATTCTCATAGTGATGATTGTATAATTGATCCTTTGACTTAAGGTAACTAAAGTTATCTTATATAAGGATTGTTATGTTTTAATACTACTTATAACCTATTTAATCATAGGTTATTCAATTGGTAGTCACTGGATTTAGCATGAACTATATGAAGATATTTGTGTGATCAAGATAGGATTCATCCTAAAGTAAATAGGGAGAATGTTTGGTTGTTCTTGATTAGTATTGATTTAGGAAATCCTTAGCCACGGTAGAATGATGTTTTGTAAATAGTTTACAAATGTCATTAATTGAATCAATAAATTAATATGAGTATACTCAAAATAGATTAGACATTCATTCCATGCTCTAGTCTAATCGGAACATTGTATGACAAAATGATTGAATTATATGAAAAAATAATGCACAAAAAGGTTAGTCAAAACCATTTTGAGATTATTAAATATTTGAGTGATCATAATGCGATGCTAGATGCTAGATGCCAATCTTGATCTGTGATTATAAATTGTTCAATTAAATAATTAAAGATAAATTAAAAGGAGTTTTAATTTATCTAATTTTAATTATAATTTGTAATCATTGCTAGCATATTTGGGAACTTAATGGCCTCACACATAAAATGCGTTAAATAGAGCAAAGTCATTTAATCAAGTTGAACTGGATTGTAAAGTTTGAGAAACTTTAAGATTAAATATGAGATATTTAATAAACAAGGATCAATATGATATATTGCTCTAATTTGGGCGTAATTGCTATTTAATTAGAATTATTTCTAATTCTAATTAAAGTTAATTGAAATTAGAATTTAATTTCAATTAAATCACTAAAATGTCCAAAACATATTATAAATAAGTTGAAGCTCTAATGGAGCTAGCACTTCCTGTTTAATTCTCTCTTTAAAAGTTACAAAGTTCTCTCAACCTATTTTGTAGCTACTATTAGAGGCTAGACATTTTTATGGCTACAGTGGTTGAGATGGATCAATTTTGGAAACGGTTCAATGGAACCAAGAAGAAAAGGATCAAACTTCAAAATAAGGTAAGAATTAAGATTCTGCTTTGTTATGATTTGTTTTAATCATTTTATAAAATTAAAGAGATCTTGGTTTTTAGGAAATCAAAGGTTACAAAAAGTTTCATAATTATTTTTCTATAGTTGGGATGGATTTGGTCCCAGCTTCCCAATAATGATATTAGAGCCAAATTTTAATTTTATAATTTGATTAAATTTTTTATTGTTATTAATTAATTTGTAATTTAATTTGATTTGATTCTTGAATAAACCCTAAAACACCCAAGACCTAGAATAACGATCTGAAAAACTACGAAGACCAGCATTGTTCTGGAATTATGGAATTAGGTTTGAGAATCAAGTTGCGTCTAAGAATGGTCTTATTGTTTGCTTGAACTTTGGATTTTAAAGTTGCTGGAATTTAAGTTTTTGTGGGCTCTCGAAAGCGTCTGGGTTTTGGAAACTCACAACCTTAACCTTTTTGGTTCTAAAAACAAACTTATTATGATTTTCTTTTTTCTAGAAATTGGTCACAACTAATATTATACGTTTACTCAAATACTCTTGAAAAGACAAAAGGGTGAAAATTGGTCAATTGTGATTTCTATATATAATTGTCTGTGTTTCTTTTTATGTTTTGGGTTTTGAATTTGATTCTAGAAAAATCAATTGGTTGTGTTTTTAGCCGGAAAACATTATTTAGGCTTTAAATATTGGTTTGCGTTTTGTAACTATTTTGATTTATGACTAAACTGTAGTGAAAGGAACAGTTGCGAGAGCATTGACACGTGTCTTCTCACTAGAGCTATCACTGGCACTCGCTACTAGTGATGGATTGACATAAACCAATGGTAAAATGCGAGTGGTAATTGCCCATGACCAGATGATGCAATGTCCAACCATAGGGACACTTGAAGCAAGGCGGCCGACGAGAAAAGCATAGGAAAGCACTTTGGAAGCATATAGTCTCCGAAAAGGTGTTGTTTGAGGGATGGTATCATATGTCTAGGACATATAGTCATACTTTGGAAGTACGTATCCCCTAATTCCCTGAGTCTCTGCCTTTGTCCGCAAAAGTTGGTGCTTTTGTGGAAGAGATACATCCAATGTGGTATCAGAGCCATTTTTCATATCAAGAGAGGGGTATCACTATAAGAAAGACTGAGTGAGTAGGGAGAGAGACACCCATGAGTATGGAAACACAATCTTCTGATCCAGTTCATTTATCGTCTAGTTTGTCTTTATCTAGTTTGTCGTCATCTGTAAAGCGTATGTTATCAAATAGAACAGAAAACCTTGTAGAAATCACCCATATGCCTATAGAAAATCATATTTGTGAGTCTTCTTTACCTTTGTTAAGTCCTTACAGTATTTACAGTCGTGACCGTACATGGACGAAAAGTATTCGTACTATCTTGTTTACCTCAAGGCCTAAAGTAAAGGAAATCATCCAAAGTTCTAGATTGAAATAGTGTGATCTCAGATCCACAACAGCAGAACACTACGTAAATCTTGAGATCCCTAGGGATTTGATCCCTCTGTGGAGGGGGCAGATCCATACCCATTTACATGTTGGAGCAATATGCCTTGTTCTTACTCTTCATGGAAGAAAGGGAATACCTACGATAGCCAGGATATCTCTCCTCGACACTGCCTACACAACATACCAAAATGCCTTAATTGGTACCCTGTTAACAACTGTGAACTCCGTCTCGACCCAGATACAGACAATGACTATGATGATGACTACTATCGAAGGATAAGGAAGAAGAAAAAGCCCAAATCTTGGTGCAGACCTTCTCAACAGTATCATCCACATTAGGATGATCCAGATCCATCCTCTGGAATATACTTGAGGACAAATCACCTACTGAAGGGTGATCATGAAGCCAGCTCTTGGTCTGGCTATAATCAATCTCCTCTACTGAAGGAGGGGAAATTATCCTCATCATAATCTCATCTACTAACGGGTGAGAAACTGACAGATCCAAAAGTTGAATGTATTAGATCTCATACTTCTTCAACCGTTACAAGTCGTCTTGCACAGATCCACAAATCTCGACCTAGATCATTACATGAGATGCTAAAAGAATCATGTAAGACAAAGTCAACTATTCCTATTTTGACTCCTATTCCTATAACCTGTATGATGGTAAAGCCATACGAGGATGACTTTCCTCAATTATCTAGGAGTACTGATGAATCACATAAGGTTATCTTTAACGCGTACATTCAAGCATCAGGAATCACTTCACAAGGTACCCTCGTCTCAAATCCTTTAGATGAAGTGTTAAATTGGTAGACATCAAATGGTGTAGCACAGAACAAAGTTCTAAAAAGGATTGATTTAAAGCTGGATGGAATCAGTCAACAAAATATTGCTACATAATATAAAGTAGATTCAGTTACGGCATAAATTCAATAGATGTATCAAGCTTATAAATAGCAGATCTAGAATCTTGATGTTGAACTTTGTCAATACATCTCTGCCCATTACATGGGGCCTAAATTTCTCTTTAAAGTAAAAGAGATACAAAGGACACAAGGAATTGACAAATAGATTGAAGCTGATATGCACTCTGCTCAAACAAGAATAGTATAAGGTTCGACTTCAACAGTCTTTCCAAATACTCATCCCGTGTATGTGACTTCTCAATATTTGAAGTATCCTAAAGAAGCTAACTATTCAAAGGTATTCAACATCAATTATCCTTTGATTAGATGGTATGTACATCCGCAGGCTACTGAAGCAAAGTCGACAAGAAAATTGAAATCAAAAGCTAAGTCTGAAAAGAGTCCTGAACCATTTAGTTCAGTATTTCCTGAATATCAGTGGAGAAAACCTGGAGGAGTTTGCATCCACTCTCCAAATGAGCCAAGCTCTCCACACCAACAGCCTCAGCCTTCTATGTCTACTGGGAAGGATAAAGTGTTGATGCCAGAGTTCATTGCAACTCTTGAGACATAGACTATAGTAGAGTCCAGTTTGACATCAGATCAATCAGACCAATATTCAGAAGGTCCAAAGTACTCAGCGTCTGAAGCATCTACATTGCCTATATCTAAACCATACATAAATGATTCACCACAGCTTGCTGACCTATCTGAACTTTCTCAAGTTCTTATGATGATGCCTGAACTTTCTCAAGTTCTCAAGCTCGATTGCATGAGTTTGGTACATGGATTGATTTGAAAATGACTCGACTTGATCATTCTTTATAGGACATCTAGTCTGAGTTCACTTCTCGTTTCATTGATACTTTGCATGAATGGTGGAAAAGTATTAATAACTATCAATGTCTTTAATACATACAAGTCACAACAACCGGAGCTCTCCTTGGTATCATTCACAAGGAATTCATTGGTGACTTCCAACTGATTGATAAGCAGATCCGTCAAGAATATTTCTTTATAAAATGTTGCTCTCTAGATAAGCGAGATATCCAGAGACATTATAAATGAATGACAGATAGATACTATGTTCTGAATGGATGGAACGATGTTAACCTTCATTACACTTTTATTTCATCCCTTCCAGATGAACTACAACTAGAGTTATAAAGGACCATAGTTTCTCTACAACGTGGTATGACAGATATCTCTCTTGGAAATACATATCCCCTAATTCCTTGTGTCTTTGCCTTTGCCGCAAGAGTTGGTGCTTTTATGGAAGAGGTATGTCCCCTGTGGTATCAAAGTCAGGTTTCGTATCAAGAGAGGGGTAACACTATAAGAAAGATTGAGTGAGTAGGGAGTGAGACACCCAAGAGTATGGAAACACAATCTTCCGATCCAATTCATTTATCGTCTAGTTTGTCTTTGTCTAGTCAGTCATCGTTTGTAAAGCATGTGTTATCAAATAGAATAGAAATCCTTGTAGAAATCACCCATGTGCCTGTAGAAAATCATATTTGTGAGTCTTCTTTACCTTTGTTGAGTCCTTACAGTATTTACAGTCGTGATTGCACATGGACGAGAAGTATTCGTACTATCTTGTCTACCTCAAGGCCTAAAGTAAAGGAAATCATCCAGAGTTCCAGATTGGAACAGTGTGGTCTCAGATCAATAATAGCATAACAGTACGTAAAGCTCGAGATCCCTAAGCATCTGACCTCTCTGTGGAGGGAGCAGAACCAAACGCATTTACATGTCTAAGCAATAAGCCATGTTCTTACTCTTTATGAAAGAAAGGGAATACTTACGATAGCCAGGATATCTCTCCTCAACACTGCCTACACAACGTACCAAAATGTCTTGATTGGTACCCTGTTGACAACTCTCAACAACAGAAGTGTCATCTTGACCATAGCACCTGATTTCAACATCAGGTTGGAAGATCCCACGTTATCTGTACGTCTACAAGTTTAGATCCAGATCATTGGAGTAGATCAAGATTCGGCAGCCATCATGGCTACTTTACATCACTAGATGATCTATCATCTACAGATCATACAATGGATCTCAATTTTCCCAATTCTACTTCGGATGCAATATATATGGTTGCTGATCGATCAAATGATCAGACTACTATCATCCAGATCCTGAAGTTCTTATCAACTGTGGAGCTTGAAAAGTTGATGCCAATAGAATGGATTACCAATGACCAGAAGGTGTTCCATGCACCTCACTGACACTCTTTTCACACTACAACTCCATTGATTTTGAAAACTCTCAGAGATGGAAGCGTCCGGTCCATCTATACATGGCCTAACTCAGAAGATCCAGCCCAATCTTCTATATCTGGGTCCCGATCTACTACATCTAGGGAAATTATGATGATTCAATTGATCTAGCCCATATTTTCATATACGAAAGGTAAAGATGGTCCTCCTGTTCATTATTTTAAATCTAATGGAGACCTAATCTATATAAGACATCATCGTGGACATTTCATATGGGATACCGGCCCATCTATGTGTAAGTCCAACTGTGAAGTCTGTCTCAACCCAAACAGTCACGATGATGATGACTACTATCGAAGGAGAAGGAAGAAGAAAAAGCCCAAATCTCTATGCAGACCTTCCCAATAGTATCATCCACGTCAGAATAATCCAGATCCATCCTCTGGAATATACTTGAGGACAATCACCTACTGAAGGGTGATCATGAAGCTAGCTCTTGCTCTGGCTATAATCAATCTCCTCTACTGAAGGAGGGGAAATTATCCTCATCATAATCTCATCTACTAACGGGTGAGAAACTTACAGATCCAGAAGTTGGATGTATCAGATCTCATAGTTCTTCAACCGTTATAGGTCGTCTTGCACAGATCCACAGATCTTGACCTAGATCATTACATGAGACGCTGAAAGAATCATGTAAGCCAAAGTCAACTATTCCTGTTTTGACTCCTACTCCTATACCCTGTATGATGGCAAAGCCATACGAGGATTACTTTCCTTAATTATCTAGGAGTACTAATGAATCATAGAAGGTCATGTTTAACCCGTACATTCAAGCATCAAGAATCACTTCACAAGGTACCCTCATCTCAAATCATTCAGATGAAGTGTTAATTGGTAGACGTCAAATGCTATAGCACAAAACAAAGTTCTAAAAAGGATTGATTTAAAGCTGGATGGAATCAGTCAACAAAATATTACTACACAACATAAAGTCGATTCAGTTACTACATAGATTCAACAGATGTATCATGCTTGCAATCAACAGATCTAGAATCTTGATGCTAAACTTCGTCAATACATCTCTGTCCATCAGATAGCGCCTTAATTTGACTTTAAAGTAAAAGAGATACAAAGGATATAAGGAATTGTCAAATAGATTGAAGCTGATATGCACTCTGTTCAAACAAGAACAATATATGGTTCGACTTCAACAGTCTTTCCAAATACTGATTCCGTGTATGCGACTTCTAAATATCAGAAGTATCCTGAAGAAGCTGACTATTCAAAGGTATTCAAGTTCAACTATCATCTGATTAGACAGTATGAATATCCGCAGGCTACCAAAACAAAGTTGACAAGAAAATCAAAATCAAAAGCTAAGCATGAAAAGAGTCCTAAACCATCTAGTTCAATATTTCCTTAATATTAGTGGAGAAAACCTGGAGGAGTTCGTATTCATTCTCCAAATGATCGAAGCTCTCCACACTAATAGTATCAGCTTTCTACGTCTACTAGGAAGGATCTGAACCATCCACTAATGACTCAGCACAGCTTGCTGACCTATCTGAACTTTCTCAAGTTCTTATGTCGATGCCTGAATTTACTGAACAACAACCTGAAACAAGTGAAGCAAAATCAATAGGTACTGAACAATTCAGACCTAAACCTACACCAGCACCACAAGCTCATCCAGCTAGATAGGATACTCGAACAACTAAGCCTTCATTTGGTCTTTGGTTTAAATTCAATGATCTTCCACCTTAAAAATGGAGAGATCGATTGCATCAGTTTAGTGCATGGATTGAATTGCAAATGAGTCGACCTGATCATCCTTTACAAGACATCTTAGCCGAGTTCACTTCTCGTTTGACTGGTACTTTGAGTCAATGGTGGCAAAGTATTAATGACTATCAACGTCTTTAGTACATACTAGTCACAATAGCCAGAGCTCACCTTGGTATCATTCACAAGGAATTCATTGGTGACTTCCAATTGATTGATAATCAGATCTATTAAGAATATTTCTCTATGAAATGTTGCTCTCTAGATAAGTGAGATATCCAGAGACAATGTAAATGCATGATGGATATTATCTTCTGAATGGATGGAACGATGTTAACCTTCGTTACACTTTTATTTCATCCTTTCCAGATGAACTATAACCAGAGTTACAAAGGATCATAGTTTCTCTAAAACGTGAGTTGACAAATATCTCTCTTGGAGAAATTTATCAACTCACATTATCTTCTCTTGATAAGTTATGTGATCAACATGCCTTATTCAAGAATATCATAAAAGGTGGTCCAGTTCTAAAACAAGCTTGCAAGAAGCCATATCTCTAGAGTGAATTCCCAATTTCCAAAAACCTGCTTTCAGATCAAACTTGGAAAAGATAACAGCTTCCTTGAGAAATAGTGCTTATGTACTGATATTAGGCAAAGGAAACTTATCATCTTGTAAGAATGCATTCAGAGGTTTGTAGTTAATGATTAATCTTTTATTTCCACATCGTTGCTCCAAATGTTTATTGACATAGAACACTTGACATGCCCAATCTGACTTTGTTGGCTCAATTAATCCTTGCTTCAAAAGTAGAGCACACTCATCTTGTGCGAGCTTTAAATCTTCAGGGTTCATCCCTAGATGAGTTGCTTTTGTGGGGTTGATATCCTCATTCTTCTTAAATGGTAGACTTATAAAGAAGTCAGCATTTTTCCACAGAGGATATGGATGAGTAAATTGTGCATGATTTTCTGGATAATACTCCAACAATTTATCTCTAATTGCAGTGTACTGTGTAGGAACTGAGCTAAGTTCAAACACGTTAGTGAGAGTAGTGTATGGCCTGAATAGGTTTCGATACCTGAGGCCTGTGGGTAGGATCTGTAAAGGTTGGGTTTTACTGTATACATCCATATCAATCAGAATGTCCAGGCCTGGTAGATTGCTACCAAGAACTTTAGTCCATACTTTACGTTGAGGAAAGAATCTGAGACCGATTCTTTTCTTTGATAAAAGCCTTATCTTAAAAGAATTGCCATCAGCTACTGTGAAAATATTCATCATGGGAAGTCCACGAGTTAGAAGGAAAAATGTTGGGCTTCATGATCGCACGATTGGATCCAGTATCCATAAACCTAATAACTCTGATGGGTCGATCATATTTGTCTTATTGATACACATGGATCTGAACATAAGGCTTTAGCACTGGTGTACGATCTAACTTCTTGCATATTTGCTGGATCATATAGATAGAGGCCTCTGAATGTGTCTCAAAAGAGTCAAAGTCGGATTCTATAGAGACAGAAACAACAAACTTAGTGTCCTCGTCTTCATGAGATTGTTCCTCAATAAGATCTTCAAAGTTGTTGGGCTCATATACACGCAGAAGCTTCTCCATATGTTCTAACAACTTGATGTCTTTTTTGGATTTGTGAGCACATTCTAGAGAGAAGTGACCTTGTTGTCCATAGAGAAAGCATCTAGTGGCTTTCTTTCAATGTGAGGACTTCTTAGAAAATCTCATAAACCTACGAGATTTGGAATTCTTTCCAAGGTAAACCTTATATGTAGGTTTATGATCATCTTGAGATCTGCGAGACTTTCTCCGAAAGTAGACTTGATGAAGATGAGCTTTCTTCTTGCTATGACACTCATAAGTCTTTTTATCTTTTCACTTGATCTGGAGATATGGCTTCTTGCAAGCCTGTTTTAGAACTGGACGATCTTTCATGATATTCTTGAATAAGGCATGTTGATCACATAGCTTATCAAGAGAAGATAATGCAAGCTAATAAATTTCTTCAAGAGAGATATTTGTCATATCACGTTATAGAGAAACTATGGTCCTTTGTAACTCTGGTTGTAGTTCATCTGGAAGGGATGAAATAAAAGTGTAACGAAGGTTAACATCGTTCCATCCATTCAGACATAGTATCTATCTGTCCTGTGTTTTTAATGTCTCTAGATATCTCACTTATCTAGAGAGCAACATTTTATAGAGAAATATTCTTGACGGATCTACTTATCAATCGGTTGGAAGTTGCCAATGAATTCCTTGTGAATGATACGAAGGAGAGCTCTGGCTATTGTGACTTGTATGTATTGAAGACGTTGATAGTCATTAATACTTTGCCACCATTCATGCAAAGTACCAATGAAACGAGAAGTGAACTCAGACAAGATGTCCTGTAAAGGATGATTAGGTCGAGTCATTTGCAGATCAATTCTTGCACCAAACTCGTGCAATCAATCTCTCCATTTATTAGGTGGAAGATAATCGAATGTAAACCACGGATCAGATGAAGGGTTAGTTGTCTGGGTATCCTGTGCAACTGGATGAGCTTGTGGTGGTAGTGTAGGTCTAGGTTTGAATTGTTCAATGCCTATTGATTCTGCTTCACTTGTTTCAGGTTGTTTTCAATAAATTCAAGCATCGTCATAAGAACTTGAGAAAGTTTAGATAGGTCAGCAAGCTGTGCTAAGTCATTCGTGGATGGTTCAGTTATTGACGATGTAGATGCTTCAGAAGCTGAGTACTCTAGAGCTTTTGAATATTGGTCTGATTAATCTGATGTCGAACTGGACTCTACTATAGTCTGTGTCTCAAGATTTGCAATGAACTCTGGCATGGGCACTTTATTCTTCCCAGCAGATATAGAAGACTGAGACTGTTGGTGTGGAGAGCTTGGCTCATTTAGAGAGTGGATATGAACTCCTCTAGGTTTTCTCCACTAATATTTAAGAAATACTAAACCAGATGGTTCAGGACTCTTTTCAAGCTTAGCTTTCGATTTCAGTTTTCTTGTCGACTTTGCTTCAGTAGCTTGCGGATGTACATACTATGTAATCAAAGGATAGCTGAAGTTGAATACCTTTGAATAGTCAGCTTCTTCAGGATACTTCAGATATTGAGAAGTTGTATACACGGAATGAGTATTTGGAAAGACTGCTGAAGTCAAACCATATACTGTTCTTGTTTGAGCAGAGTGCATATCAGCTTCAATCTGTTTGACAATTCCTTGTATCCTTTGTATCTCTTTTACTTTAAAGTCAAATTCAAGCCCCATGTGATGGGCAGAGATGTATTAACGAAGGTCAGCATCAAGATTCTGGATCTGCTATTTATAATCTTGATACATCTGTTGAATCTATATAGTAACTGAATTGACTTTATGTTATGTAGCAATATTTTGTTGACTGATTCCATCTAGCTTTAAATTAATTCTTTTTAAAACTTTGTTTTGTGCTGCACCATTTGATGTTTGCCAATTTAACACGTCATCTAAAGGATTTGAGATGAGGGTACTTTGTGAAGTGATTCCTGATGCTCAAATGTAAGGGTTAAAGATAACCTTCTATGATTCATCAGTACTCCTATGAGGAAAGTCATCCTCCTATAGCTTTACCATCATATAGGGTATAGGAGTAGGAGTCAAAACAGGAATAGTTGACTATGGCTTACATGATTCTTTCAGCATCTCATATAATGATCTAGGTCGAGATCTGTGGATCTGTGCAAGACGACCTGTAACGGTTGAAGAACTATGAGATCTGATACATCCAACTTCTGGATTTGTAAATATCTCACCCATCAGTAGATGAGATTGTGATGAGGATAATTTCCCTTCCTTCAGTAGAGGAGATTGATTATAGCCAAATCAAGAGCTGGCTTCATGATCACCCTTCAGTAGGTGATTTATCATCGTCATTGTTTGTATCTGGGTTGAGACAGACTTCACAGTTGGGCTTACACATAGATGGGTCGGTATCCCATATGAAATGTCCACGATGATGGCTTATATAGACTGGGTCTCCATTAGATTTAAAATAATGAACAGGAGGACCATCTTTACCTTTCGTATGTGAAGATAGGGGCTGGATCGGTTGAATCATCATGATTGCCCCAGATGTAGTAGATCGGGCCCCAGATATAGAAGATTGGGCTAGATCTTCTAAGTTGAGCTGAGTATAGATCGACCGGACGCTTCCATCTCTGAGAGTCTGCAAAATCGGTAGAGTTGTAATATGCAAAGAGTGTCGGTGAGGCACATGGAGCACCTTCTGGTAGTTGGTGATCCATTCTATTGGCATCAACTTTTCAAGCTCCACAACTGGTAACAGCTTCGGGATCTGGATGATAGTAGTCTGATCATTTGATCAATCAGCAACCATGTATAGTGCATCCGAAGTAGAATTAGAAAAATTATATTGTTTAAATCCCTAATAAATTTGAAAAAGTGTTTTCTAATTGTTCGAAAATTACTTTCAAAGGGTTATTTTATTAGGATTAGCCTTTGGAATTTTTTTTTATTTTTCAAAAGTTGAATTATTAAATTATGTTAATTATTAAATCAATTCCAAAATTAAAGTAATTATTTTTCTTAATATGATTAAGATTAATAATTACAATAATTAATTTTAGATAGGTAGTTTCTAAAATTAAAATTAATTAGTTTGAAATTAATTAATTAGACTTTGCAAAATTAAGAGAAGTGCTTTCTTAAATAATTAAGAAAATTATTTCTTAATTAAGTTTATTTATTTCAATTTTGATAAAGATAAATTAAAATTATGATTTTATTTATTTAGAGAGTTATTATTCAATTTATTTAGAAATTGTTTCTTTATTTATGAATAATAATTTTCTTGGTTTTTTAGAAAATTATTTTCTTAGTTAATTTTTGAAAACTTTTTATTTATTAATTAAGAAAATTGAACTTTCTTTACTATTTTTAAAATATTTTTCTAATTTATTGAAGAATTTTTTTTCTAATTAATTAAGAAATCAAACTCTAAATAAATAATATAAATGACTTTATCAATTAAATTTAAAAGTGTCTTTTTAATTTTGAAACTTGTTTCGTTTCAATATTAGAAAATAGTTTTCTAATTAAGAAAATAATTTCTAATTAGAATAGAATATGTTACATATATCATTTTGAAAAGTTAGTTTTTCTAAATTATAATAAGTAAGAAGAATAATTTATTGAAAATTGTTTTTAGTTAAATTTTGTTTAAGGAGTTAAGATATTCAGAAATAGTTTCTAATTGCTTTTGAAAATTATTTTCAAATCAAAATAAATTTCTATTTTAAATAGGTACTTAAAATTATTTAGGAATTAATGAGTTTAATCTAATTCAATTTTTCCAAAAAGTTGGAAATATTATTTTAAATTATGAAAGTCAATAACTTGAATCAAAAGAAGGTTGATGTTATATATATATATATATATATATATATATATATATAATTTGATTATGAGTATATAAGTTGCATAGTTTATTTATATAGTTGATATATATATTGGATGCATGTTAAAATTCTATGGTTTTATATATGTGATATTTTACATACAATTTTGTGTTTGATGAGACAATTAAAGTTAAAATCCCTCTTTAAAATATTAAGTACACGTTAAGAATGTGAAGTTGTTTTCCATTGTTATAAGGATAAACCAGAGTTTTGTTTATTGAAGGGTTGTTAAGTAAACTCAAGGCCACTTTAACTCGAATATGTTTAGTCGTATGAAAATGGATGCTACTTAACTAAATTGTATGAATTGGATGAGTAAAGTCATGATCACATGAATTTAGAGGTAGGGTTAGGAATAACATATACAATATGTTTTGGCAAGATTTGTCACTTAACGGATCTAACAGTCACATGAAATGTGGTTGATAAAGTTGTTATCTACCTATTTTAAGTCTAGTTAGTTTGTTGAGCAAAATCAAGATCAAATATATTTGAATAGGATCCTAGCCCACTAGAAAGATTAGAGTAATCTTTCTGAATAGTAGTGAGGGCTATTATTTCAAATAAAATAGTAGAAATAACCAAATACATTATTAAGGTCCTAATCTTATTTAGTAGTCATGACATATGTACTTGCTTTTCTTATATTTATATTTTGTTTTAGGTGGAATTTACTTCGTTTAGTATAGTTGATACTAAGTTAGTAAACAAAGTTTCTTTTACATAGGATATGCTTGAGAAGAGTTCTCAAAATTAGAAACAAAAAATTGTATGCCCATTATGCAGTGTTATTATAAATCTTTGTTAAGGATTTGATGTTGAAGTTAGAAATATGTCAAAATCATATAGATAACAAAATGTGCTAACATTTTGAGTTGACTAATGTCTCACAAACTTTGATGACAATTTGTAAGATGTATGTTAACATTATGATAGAAAGATGTAAGAGGTTGCATAGAGTAGAGCTTAAAGGTATAGTACCATGCTGGAATTGTTTTACTTAATTAGCCTATTAAAGCATAAACATGGACATCAATTAAAGGTTGTGCTTTAGTATAATAATAGTTGTCATAAGAAGAAAATGATTGCATAATTTTTCTTGCCTATATGTTATATCATATGTATTACTAGTTCCTGTTTATGAATATTTGATAGTGAATTTGGATTCAACATTATTATAATGGTCAAAGTATGATCAGAAATAGATTATTAAGTCAAAGTAGTTAATCCAATTTTATACAAATAATTTGTATGTATTGGATAAAAGGAGAGCTATGTTTAACATAAGTGGTAAAAATACAAACTTGGATAATCGAGATTGTCCTTTTATGTCATATTAGTTAAATAAAAAAAAACAAGAATCATAAAGTTACATACAAGGATATATGTATCCTTTTGATTATGAATCGTATGGAACTTGTGAAATTGTAAAGATGAAGAAAAACCAAATCAACCTTTGGTGAGAGGATGATGATGGTATTGAATTGTTAAACTTATTCATATAATGTGTTGGATGGAATAATAATTCATAAAAGCATGTTTAGATGAAATAATGATTTAAAAATTTGAAAAGTTTCAATTGTTTAAATCTAAGTAGAAATTAAGCATTGAGAATGATTCGACACTTTAATGAGATCGTTGTGGTAAGTTTTAAATATTTGATTATCTATAGGGAATGAGATTCTCTAGTGAATACCTTTTCAACAAAATTCTATAAGAGTATAGATTTATGCAAAGAGGAAAATACAACATGAAATATTTTATGATGCGATGATATTTCTTCTATAGTGATGCTTAGTATAATGACTTACATTTAATAGGTTCAATTAGATTAACAGGTAAAGTTTCATATTAAACTAAGACTTTGAAAAAGTCAAAGTTATTGATTTAAGGATATAATGCTTAGTAGAAGCATATATTATCCATTAAGTTTAGAACCAAATAGGGTAATAAAAGAATATGAGATATCTAAAAAGTTGGATATAATCTTACTGACCTATTGAATAAATTGTTTCTTTAAATGTATACTAATAGGTGGGTGGTTCTCAAGATAAGTATTAGGACCAAGATGAAATTTGAAAAGTTCAAATCTCATAATAGTATATCAAATTGGAACTAGTGCGTTTATTGATACATTTGATTTATAATTAAAAGGCTATAAGACATTGAAAGATTTACTTTCATAATGAATTCAAAGAGCTTATTTTGAAGATGATTGTGAATTTATCATGTATACAAAAAGGTTAGTGGGAGTACAATTATCCTCTTCAGTGGGAGTAGGTGGAGACATATTGCTCATAAAGAACAATAATTCCAATTTTTAATTATTAAAAACAAAAATTGTCCATGAATAAATCTTGTTGGATATGAAAAAGATAATAACTTAATTATGAAAATTAGATCTATAGAAATAGATTGGATGTTGACCACCTATTCTATATCCAAGTACATAGATAATGTACTAAAGATATTTAATATTTCAGACATTAGATACTTGTGAAGTACTAAAGATATCTATTATTCTATATATGAATTGATAGTTGAGTTCAATGATAAATATAAAACTTTAAAAGTAAATCCTAATTAAGGTTTATTTATTTAGAACAATATCATTCAAGATTGGAAATGTTCCATTATAGCAATAGTTGCCAATTAAGCCGTAATACATTTTTCATTTAGTATAAATGATTATTTGGATCAATAAGTTCTTTAATGAACTTGATATAATTCTTTGCATTGTTCAAGACAGTAATGTGCAGTGGAACATTAAAGTCATTGGGCATGCAAAGGAGCTAGGTCTCGTCAAAGATCCAAGCATGTATTTAGGCAATTTTTCTTAATTATGGTTATAATTAATATGGAAGTTGTAAGATTTAAGCAAGTGCTCACTATAGAGAATCTTGTAGAATTCTCTTATTAAACTACTATCCCAGTGATAGAATAATTATCATATGGTGATATGGTCTGAGATACTTAAATGATTGGTTTAGTGTCAATAAGAGATTGTTGGTTTATACCTTACAACCAATTGCTTTAGTTGTAGTTAGTTAACAAAATAATTTAAAGACATTCTTTATCTTGTACATGTTTAAATGATATGATAAAGTCCAAAGGACAATTATATATTATAAATGAAATTACAATGAGATTATAATTATAAGATTTATATGACATTTATATATTATCCTAAAATTGTTCTTAGTCATTGTTATATTAAAAATGGACATTAATAGAATGCAAAGGCTAGCACATATTATGTTTTTCCTTATAAAAGAAGTAGTCAATTTCATAGATTAAAACATGAAGATACTTAAACAAACGTGTGGGTGCTTATTAGAAAACAAGTTCCCTGAACAGACTTAACATGAGAAATCTATTTGAAACATTATTTGTATGCTTATGGAATTCTCGTATTGATGATTATATAAGTGATTATTTGACTTGAGGTCACTAAAGTTATCTTGTATAGGGATTGATATGTTTTGATTCTACCTATAATCTTTTTAATCATGGGTTATTCAATAAATAGTCATTGGATGTGACATAAACTATATGGAGATAGTTATATGATCAATATAGGATTTATCATCCTAAAGTAATTAGGGATAATTTTATGTTGTTCTCAATTAGTATTGATTTAGAAAATCCCTGGCCAAGGTGGAATGATGCTTTGTAAATAGTTTACAAACTTTATTAATTTAATAAATAACTAATGACGAAAAACTAATATGATTGGATTCAAAATAAAATAGACATTAATTTCATGCTTTATGTCTATTCGAAACATTTTATATTGAAAGGATTAAATTATAAGAAAAAAATCATGAACGCAAAGATTAGTCAAAACTACTTTAACATTCCTTAATATTTAGGTGGTCATGATGCGTTGTTAGACGCCAAACTTAATACATTATTCTAAATTGTTCAATTAGAGAATTAAAGATAAACTAAAATAAATTTTAATATATCTAATTCTAATTATGAATTAACATTATAATTTGTAATTATTACCAACATATTTCGGAACCTAATGTGTTTCACATGTAAAATGAGTTGAAGAGAATAAAGTTATTTTAATGACTTGATTGTAAAGTTAAACTTAATTGTAAAGTTGAATAAACTTTAAGATTACATATGAGATATTTAATAAATAAGGATCAATATGAAATACTGACCTAATTTGGGCATAATTGGCATTCAATTAAATTACTAAAATGTTCAAAACATATTATAAATAGGCTTAAGTTCTAATAGAGTTAATACTTCTTGCTTATTCCTCTATAAAAGTTATAACGTTCTTTCAACTCATTTTGTTGATACTATTAGAGGTAGAACATTTATGTAGTTACAGTGGTTGAGACATATCGATTTCGAGAATGGTTTGATTGATATGATAAAAAATGATCAAACTTCAAAATATGGTAATTAAGATTCCGCTTAATTTTAATTTGTGTTAATGATTTTAAGATCTTGACTTCTAAGAAATTAAAGATTACGAAAAAATTTCATAATCATCTCATTGTGATCCAAGTAGATTCCATCTCAGTTTTCAAGAAGTGTTGCCTGTGATTTCTACGTGGACATAATTTGCAACTCATCAGTTAATTACTTTAACATCGATAATTGTAAAAGGAGGCCATGTAAAAATTCTCTTTTTTTTTCGGGGGGGATTTTAAGAACGCAAATCTTTTTTAAAACCAATTAATGATGATATTCCCTTGATGATATTCCCTTGTCTCCTCAGAGTGGGATTGCTGGCCAATCATATATTAATCGGTGTTTACAATAACACCAGGAATCAAGTCTTGCAGCAGTATGCAAGGCAGACGGCTCGTCAGTCAACTTTTGTAAGTAGTTTTTTGATTTTGTCCTCTTTGCTCCTGTATGCTTTTTGCCTGTGTATTGTTTATTGCGTTCCATCACGAAAGTACTGGTGGCTTGACTCCAAAACAGTCCTAAAACTTTTATAAAGTTTTCAAAACATCAATAGTAAGTTGTGACAGAATCATGAAACGCAAGTGCGGATCGGTTGAATCAACTTGCATCAATATTACTTTTCAAAAATATATGAATATTAATTAAAGATTCTTGAAAAGTCATATAAAATATTTTTAATTTTCTTTATATTTCTATGCTTAATTTAAACTTAAAATATTATTTTTTACAGTTATGAATTTATACTATTTTAATTAAAATTTATTAAATATAATTAAAATGATTATATGTATTATTTTTCTAACTTTTTATATGATTTTTTTTAACATTTTGGCGAGCCGACAAAAGCTTATTCGTTCGGTGTGGTGGTAGCTGGAAAGCAACGCACTTCGTCCGCTAATTCGTTCGGCCCCGGACGCCTAGTAATTGAACAGAATGTGAGGTCAATGATAATAAATACATTTTCATATATTATTTGTTAAAAAATTTAAATTGAGCAAACCAAACACGTCGCAAGACTCATGATTGCTGTACTGTATTTATTCATGCCAGCTGCATTCGTTTCTAAGAGATTCCTGGCCTTGTCTTGATCTTTCTCCAGCAAGTGGGTTTGGCCTTTGCAATTTGGCTATCTAGCTATGTACCTCCAATGATTCTACTACAGTCTAAGACTTCCAAAATCATTGTCCGGGTAGAATTGGCAGCTCATTTTCAGTGGTGCGTTGGATAATGATGCGAGTGCACTACCCAGGCCGGTCCAAACAGAAGGTAAAAAGGTCCTTGCTGAGGCAAACATTTATTCAGAGCCTACAAACTATAACCTATTTTATAATATAGGAAATTTTCATTTGAGCAAAATAGGTCATAAAAATAAACTCTTTTTTTTTAAGATTTAAAGGAGTTTATTTGTGAAGCAGACATCAATCTCAATTCGGTAAAAAAAAAAATCTTAATCCGTCATCATATATACATAAATTTGTTTTTGGGAGGTAAAATAATGGTAGAAGCAAACATTTTAAAATAAAATTGCTCTCGGTAAATGCCAAAATTCATATTTTTCTAATTGAAATTTAGTAAGAGAAGCGTTAAATTCAAGAATTCTTCCTTGGCCTTACCTCGATCAACATCATTCCTACGTACGTAATAAAAACCTTCTCGTTTATTCTCCCAAGTCTCTCTTTTTTTTACTTTGAATTTTATAATTTCCCAATAAAGCTTTTGATTTGAAGGCTGGGTAAAAATTTAGAATTTGGATATGTGTATAATATTTTTTCCAATTTGGGTTGAATTTTTTATGTTCAAATTGAATCTCATATTAAAATTTGGGTATAATTTATATTTTTTTCATTTCCTATTTTAATTTTAGTTTATCCAGATAAATTAAAATTTGTTAATTTGAATATGTATGATATTTTTCGATAGCAATTTTAATTATAATTTAAATTCAAATAGAATTTTATTTGAGTAATTTTTCTCTCTTTCATTTCGCATATATCATATTTGATAATTTTAATCCCTTGTTTCCTTCTTCAACTACAATTTATTTCTCTTTCATTTATTAAGTCATAATTAGCATTTTCTAATTATGGGGTTCGATTGATTTTGTATATATAAATTTAATTTTTAAAATTTTTGATGCAATCTAGTTTTAATTTTTTATAATGTTGATATTGATGTTAATCTCCATTCTTTTTGGTGAAAAGTGGATCATTGTCAGTTTTCAATATTTTAGAATTATTAAAAATTTGAAAATGAATTATTAGTATTATAGCTTTTATAAAAAAAAGTTTACTTTTTGTTTTTCCATTTTTTAATATAGGATATCAAATTTAGCTCTTTATTTTTTTCTTTGTCGCATATATATAATATCATTAATATATCTTGATGATAAAAAGTTGGGTTATTATTGTTCTGTTGTGCCTATCTGCTTCTTCTAGTTCCATACATGTGCTTTTGTTCTTTTTCTAGTTCGATTGTGTTATAATTATTTTATATGATGTTGCTTAAAAGCATTCGTTTATAAGTTAAAAAAGAAAAAAAGGGAAAACAAGTAGAATAGTTAATATCTTAAAAAGGAGTTATTGATAAATTTGTTAAAAGATTGATTCTTTTAATGAGAATTATGAGAAATTATGTGAAAATAATTTTGAACAACCTAATGACAATTTAAGTGATGAGATTCATATTCATGAAAATGTTGGCAATTTAAGTAAGCATAAACACGTGTCAAATACATCCAATTTAGAAAATTTAAGGGTAAATGAACAATAAATCCCTCTGTTGAATATTTATGATTTGAAAAATTAGAATAATCTTGACAACAAAATAAAAAAAATTAATTCAAAAAAGGCCTATAATGAAATCGAATCTTGTGTTTTTTTTAAATAACACATATTTGCATATTGACGATTCGATGGGACCCTTTAGGAACAACCTTGACACTACCTATAATATAAACTAATGGAGATTAAAATAGGAAAAGGAGGCAAAATGAGAGACTGTGGGTTGATATTTTATTTGAAAATTTATTAAATATATTGTTCTAATAGAAAAAGGGTTACAAGGTTGCAATTGAAAATGTTGAATCAAATTCATTGCTAAAGACTTACATAATGCAAAAGTAAATAACTTAAAAGTAAAATGTTTAGTAGCCTGAAGTGTTTAATATTAGCTGTTATTTGTACAACAGGGAGGATAAGGAGTTTTCCTAGGAAATTTTCTACTACACTAGATGAATAGGCTAGTCTTTGGTTTGTCACAACTCTTCAACTTGCCTTATTCAAACTATTACAAACTCCATTTATAAGATATAATACCTTTTGACATTCATCGGGTTAACTTTCACCATGATTTGCTCACAAATCAAGGCCAAAGTTTTGTGATAGAATTCTTGTTCAATCTATTTGGTGCCTCAAAAAATTCTTTGATTCTTTTTATTATAAATATGACATATATTATACAGTAAAAAGTCATTTCAAGTATAGTTAGATTATCCTTTCTTAAAATATAAATCTTATAAATCTAATTCACTTCTTCACTCCAAGTTCCCTAATATGCAATAAAAAATAAAATATCATGTGCTGTAATATAGCATGAAAATATCATTTTTAATAAAAAATGATTTATAGTTTCATCTTCTATGTCGCACAATGCACAACAATCATCTAGAATATTAAACTTTATCTTATTCTTAGTTCTTAATCTCTTCAAGATTACCGATATAAGATAAATAAGATTTTATAATATTAATTAAATTGTACTAGGATACCTTAAGTTAAATCATATTTTTTGTTCTAAGTTGATTAGAATTTAATATTGACACCCTATTTTTTATTTTTGAAACGTGTTTATAAGCATGATGTGGCCATGTCTAATTCTCTCCATCTATAATTGCATCCACTTTAGTGGGCCCAGGAAATGAAACTTTAAAGAGTTGTAATTATATAATAGAAAAGGGAGACCTAACCCATGCTAATTTTCATATCAAAATCATGTGTTTCTACCATTTCTAATAATACACTTGAATTCTTTACGAACTAACTTTCTTAACTCCAATGTTTTCTTAAGGGTATGTGTATTGGTTTTAGGTTGAGCTTACAAAGAGTTTCACTCACACAAATATTAAATAATGATGCTTAAATAATTGAAGAACACTAAAAAATGTGTGTAAAATACACCTAAATGCTTCTTGATAACTAATGAGAAAACATCTATTCATAGCATTTTGGGAACCTTCTTGGTCGTTAAAACCAAGGACTAGCTATTACAATGGCTATATGTAGTGCACTAATCGACCAATAAGCATTAAAGGGACGAAATTCACTAATGGTTTGAACACTGGTCGACTAGTAGGCATATTGATCAACTAATATGACACATTGGTTGACCAATACATCAACCAATGTTACAAAAAAACTCATGATATGTTAAATTTAACAACGCTAACCTATATTGATCAATCATTAACTGATATAAGTTGACTAATTAGCCCAAAAATATGATTTCAGCATCTTTAAATGCTCAAAACTAATTTATTTAATCTAATCATTTAAACAATTCTTATAATGTTAAAGAGTGTTTGAACGATCAATAGGTATTTCTATTAAAAAAAATCGATGCCTCTTGATTAATGTAAGGACTTATGCAATGAAGTGAAATGAAATGTTTATCCATGGTGAGCCTTTTAGAGCATCAAATTAACAAAGTGAGATTATAATTAAAAATAAAAACTAAAGAGCAACCTTGATAAGTCATAATCTTCTTATGTTTTTAGTTTGATCTTCATTTCAACTATTGTAAACTTTAAGTTCTTTTTGTAAACTTCGTAACTATCCTTTTAAGTTTATGACTTCATTTTGTTCTTTTATTTATTTTCACCAAAATAATAAACTCATTAGTTGTAATTATATTTTTTTACCATCAAAACACCAAGTAGGACCTCCTTTGGTTCAATAATCTCTGCCTTTTTTATAATGAAAAATATTTTGTGATATTAAAGAACAATATCAAAGAAATATCCATACAAGATGATAGCATAACTCAGGCATATAACATAAAGTGCAAGAAATACAAAAATTACAAAACAACCACTCCCCCTTAAATTTCATCACTCCCCCTTCAATATCACTTTCTTTAAATCTAATATCACCAATATGCTCTAAGATAACTTAGTTAAAAAAGATGAATTTGATTTAGATCATCAAAATTTCTCATTAGAAACTGCTATTGAATATTTAAACAGTCAAAATAAAAAGATAGTTTCAATAGAAACACCCAAAAAGTGTTTAGTTTGAAAATTTCCCAATTTCATTATTGTCCTAAGTTGAGGGGTTCAATTAGGGCAAAAAGGACAAGTTTTGATTCAAATTAGAAGTTAAAATTGTAACAAATATAAGTATAATTGTAATATTAATGATCAATTTTATAAAAAATGTATAATTTGAAAGCACCAAAATATTAGAAATAAAAACATGAAAATGTGTTCGAAAAACCAAAATTGAGCAAAATTAAAGATGTATTAAAATAATTGAAAAGGAAACAACCTTAACTCCTTTTATAATTCAACCATGAAGTCATTTTTGAAAAGATAGCATTTAATTAAGAAAAATTAAAAATCCCCAAAATTTAAAGCCCAAAAAAATTGTCAGTCTGACCATCTTGATGATGATTTTATGAAATGGTGGATGATATTTTTCAAGAAATAGAGTTAATTATTTAGGATTTAGAAAATATGAATATAAAATAGAAGAATAGAAGAAAAGAAGCAGAGAGATTTAAGACTAGTTAACCAATGCGTATTCAAGATTTCTAATTTAATATCCCAATCTACCAATCACGTTCTGAAGTATATGGTTGACTATGGAGGGTATTTGGTTAACTAGTAAGTGTAACCAAACTCTCCTAAAACTCTAGAGATTAAAAAAGGAGTCTTAGAATTGGGAACATTGGTCAATCATTAAAAGATACTGGTTGACCAGTGTGGCTACTTAAGTGATCAGACCATGAACATACAGTAGGAAAAGGGAAAAAATGTAGTTTTGGGTATACTGGTTGACCACACTAGGATATTAGTTGACTAATATGTTCTGAAATGATAGAAAACATCATCAAACTTGAACAAAAACTATTAAAACATTTATGAACAAAAGTAAATATCAGTAAAAATGAGATAAATCACATTATGGGCCTTATTTAGAAGAAATCCTTCAAAAATAACTAATTTTGATGTAATTGTGCAAGATTTATCCTTATTCAAAAGTTTAGAGAAATAACTACTCACTTAATGTAAATTCTTACTTAGTGTCCTCATTTTGTACAATAATATTAAAGTTTATGCTATAAATTTCATATTATACATTAGAAAATGATGAATTACTTTGTCATAATCCAGAGACAAATAATCATTTCTAAGGACTTAGACTTAAATTGAAAAAAAAGTTCACATATTTTTTAAATTATGAACTAATAATTAATAATCATCACTAAGGACTTAGACTTAAATTGACAAAAAAGTTCATATAATTTTTAAATTATGAACTAATAATTATCTTATGTTGAACATTATTTATGAGAGATGTCAATGACGATTCATCTTAAGTTTACAATCTATTAAAGGCTCTTTATCCTTCTCATCTCTCTAGCTTGGTTCAATAATAATCTCTTTTGAAATGTCTTTAGTAGCTAAATTCTCCACATCCTATGACAACATTTTATAAACTTTTATAGACGTAAAAGGTTAGATTCATTTTGATAAAATGCATAAAATCCTTAATAATACTCAATTCAGTTACCACTATATCTATTATATACCATTTGCTCTTTGTTTTCTAATAACCTTAGAAATAAAGGTAATTAATATGTTTAGGAACCTAAATAAGTTTGGCCCCTTAAATGTTAAGTTCGTTCTTTTTTTTTAACCTACACTTTTAAGGTTTTTCTTGACATTCTTTGTTTGAGAAAATAATATCTATCAATATGTCTATACTTACTGCAAAAATTACATACCATGTTATGTTAGTGATGATGATGAATATTTGCATTTCTTGCACATCTTTGTGTGTTTACATAATATGGAATTTTACTTTTGACATTAAAGTTATTAAACCTTCTCCTAGGGTAGTAAATGTCCTATAATTATATATGTGATGCCTACTAAGAATGATAGGTTGACATATGCTCCTTTAAGTCCTAAAAAATGTGTGATTATGCTTAGGATGTAAGGAATATATAAACATATGATGCTTGCTTTTAGAATTAGTCCTATTAGATGTGGAATGTTCATTAATTGGATGTGGATGCTCCATACTCATGTTTTAAATTAGGTAGTGGTTTTACACTATACAAGTATTTTTCTTTCATAAAAGTAAATTTAGAATTGCTTTTACTTTTATGGTTATATCATATTTCATGCCTATCAATAGAATTCTTTTACAACATGTTTTCTAGTTTTTCACTCCCATTATTAAACTTAAACAATGAGCCGTTGAGGGAATCTATCTTCCTTTTCAATGTTTCATTCTCATTCCTTATTGCATCTAAGTCATGATTACAATTATAGATACAATGATTACAATTATAGATGCTTTAATTCTATGTAACTTGTAACACCCACAAACCCTCTAGAAGGATAAGTGGATGCTACACACAATAGGACCAAAATAAACCCCAATATACCAAACACATTTTCAAAACGAACAACATTTCATTCATTATTGATGGGATCATATTCAGAACACAACATATATATGTGGTACTCATTATATACAAGCTCAAAATCCAAATCCAAATTGTATTAACGTTATTACAAACCATTTACATCAAAATACAAGACATTAACTATATCACAAAAGCAAACTCAAAT
>JAOSBN010000179.1:29343692-29358224 GCA_027563595.1 Erythroxylum suave
AAATTGTATTAACGTTATTACAAACCATTTACATCAAAATACAAGACATTAACTATATCACAAAAGCAAACTCAAATGTACATCTTGTCCAAAAAAAAAATACATCTTTCTTTGGCCATTGCAGTTTCTTTGTCCCAGTCCCAAGTCTTCTTTTCAAAACTTACATGGGGATAAAACCACCTTGATAAGCATATAGCTTAGTGGGGAATCACTAAACAAAATATGATTTGGTAACTGTTTTCTAGCACTTGTCTAACATTCACAGATATATAATCAGATCACATTTTAAAGAACGTTTAATTGTGCATATAATAGTGCAATCCAATCAATATGTATCTCAAAACAAAATATTCCAAATCATAACAGGATATATTTGCTTCAAAGAAAAACTTACAAGTATTAGAACATAATATCCAAATTACAGAACTAAACTTTAAAGTACCAAAACAGAACTTGTCTGTATATTATATCAGAACAGAACTTAGTTATTTTAGAACATAGATTGATTATATCAAAACTGAGCATGCAACAAAATACAAAACAAATTAGCTTGCTAATCCTTATTATAGAAGTGGGTAACAGAATCATAACAGAAGATACCATGTCATGGTATCTGAAACAGAAAAGACTTATGTCTCTGAAACAAAAGACACAGAAGTGTCTAAAATCAGAAGACATCGGAATGCCTGGTACAGAAGACACCCACTGTTTAGTTACAAAAGACACCTTAGTATCTAATTACAGAAGTAGCTACTAACCCTTTTAGGCATGCCTAGTTACCCACGACTAGGACTCAGCAGTTTTAAAATAAACTATTTCAGATTTCAGAATTTTATGCAAAGCATAAAGTACAATATGACTTTATTCTGTTTTGCTCCAAATGAACTTATTCATTGATATTTGATAACATATCTTACAAATACACATATATGCCATTATGCATCGATAGAAATGTTGAGTCATCCCACATTATGTATATGCACACAATTAGAAAACACTTCCAATACCACCCTAACTATTAAACTCCTCTAACAACTAACGGTCCGGAATTGTCATAATATTATTGTAGAAAAATCCCAATTCACAAACCCCCGTATTCAACCTGTATTCAATTCATAATACATAAGCCTTAGGAACTCATTCAATCATGATCACACCATGCAATTCAACATTGTATTCATCATTACTAAACCATACATCCTTTATATTATCATCTCCATTAATAATGCATACTTAAACTAACTATTACTCAATTACTTTGGATACCAATTTAAGTTCAAACACACCTTTAACAAGTCCATTTAAGTCCCATTTTACCAAATAAATTAACTATTTCCACCTTCCTAATCATTTCACACAATTGTGAGATAAGTGTCCCGAAATCTTCAAACAGCTATTCTCACAGGACAAGTTTTTGGACCAGTTTTGTATGGCTATTCTGACCTAGAAACTGACGTTTTCATATATTATGTTCTTCTAAAAAAAGTTCATATATGTCTTAAGTTTCTATAGAACCGACAATCAGACCATTTAGGCTTCTAAATCATGAGATATAAGCAATCTATCACAAGCTGCTCTTAAACACGGCAGCATCAGGTCACCTTTTTCGATCTTAATTTCCAAGGTCATAGAGCCAGAATTAAGTCAGAGTCTCTTCTATAGATATTTAGGTCTATGGATTAGATTTTATATGAAACTAAAATCACACAATTTGGGGCTATTTAGGCTGAGTTATGACTCAAACAACATGATTGACTCAAACAAACCCTAGACAGAATTCTACTACACAATGCTCTCTTGTCATATTCAACCAATTCTATCTAAGATAACACCAAAATAACAACAAAACAACATCCCAACCACAAATTAATATCCAAAATAATCTTTATATCCATTCAATCAAACACAAATACAGAATTCAACTAAGTGAAATCCCAAACCTTTAAATTGGCAAAGTAGTTCTTCTAATGCTTTCCTTCCTTTTCTCTTTGGTTTTGCTTGAATCACCAAGTGAAAAATGATGGGAGGAAGAAGATGAAATGGAGAGGAGAAAAATATGAAGTTAAGTCCTTAAATTTTCGTCCACCGCTCCTCTTCTTATGCCTTTTCATGGATGTTCTAGTCTTAGACACGTTTCAATCTCATTGGTCCATATGTCACAATCCTATTGGACCATGTGTTACAATCCCGTTGGACCACATGTTACAACTATATTCGACCATGTGTTGCAATGTTATTGGACCATGTGTTAAAATTCTATTGGACTATGTATTATATTTCTTTTGGACCATGTGTTACGATTCCATTAGACACACATGCTTTAATCTTATTGCTCTAATGAGTCCACTTTAGGAAAATGGCATATTGGTTCTTCTTATTCATTTAATTCCCATATTTGCCTATGATATTATCAATTAATTTCATCCCCATATGTCTTAATTTTCTAATGAAATAAATTTCATTCAATTTGGTTAATTATATTGGGAGTTATACCCTAAAAACTACAGGCTTTTAGAAAACAAGGACAGCAGCTAGAACTCAACTTCAAACCAAAATTTAAAAATCTTAGAGGAAGAATCAGGTTTCGGTTCCTTCACGAAAGTTTTGGATCTATGTCTCTAGATTAATTTACAATTTGAATTATCTGATTTGGAGGTATACATAATAAGATATGGCCAAATTACAGAAGTCTATTCAGTGGAACCTATCCATTCAACGAGGTACATATCCCAAATAAACTAACTTTGGTCTTATCATGCAAGAGCAACACAAAAATACATCCCATTTAACCAAAAACATCCCATTTACTTATTGAATGCTTGTTTTATCAATTCCTCACATCACATTCATAAATTCAAGGAAACATATAAAAAATTTCCATAAATATTTCACGTCTAAGTATGTATGTTCATGCTGAAGTGAACAAATTATCCATTTACCCTTGTCTTTTACATTAGGTAACCTTTACATCTCTTACTATTATGTACTTAATTCATTATATTCACTTTGTAATGCACCCTAGACATGCTATAATACTTCCAGGGTATATGTTGGGGCGTTACATAACCACTTTTCATATTTACATTCTCACTGATGCATGCATTTACCTATTTTTAAACTTCCTCGAGTTTTAAAGATATTTTCTTCTCTTTCTTGCTCATGATTTCTAAAATTTCAACCGATTCATTACATGTCAAATCAGTACCAATATCATTATCATTATCATAAGAATTTAGGATGGATGTCACCTGATCATTGTCCTTAGTGATAGAGCATATATGAACTATCCCTTCATTTGATTGCCCACTTTCAAATTTACTTATTTCGTCGCTAGTTGATGCTTTAAGTGTTTTCTTCTTGTTCGTCTTCTACTTCTTATAGTTTCTCTCATACTTCTCATTATCTTTGAGTTGAGGACATTGTGACTTTATATGAACATGTTTTCTAAATTTAAAGAAAATAATGTTAGTGAGTTTATGTTTTAAATCACTTTTACCTTCCTTGAAGTCCTCTCTTTTAAATTTCTTTTAAGAATCTCTTGAATTATCTAGTGATTAAGGCAATGCCTTCTTCATCACTTTCACTAGTTGATGTCTCCTCCTCCTCTCTTATTCTTCTTTTGATGGTTTAAATTCTAACTTATTTTTCTTTGGGAGTTTCATTTTTTCTTTTCTCTTAGAGCTTCATTTTCTATATGAGGAGCAATCTATTAAGTTCCTCCAATGGTAGTGTTGTTAGGTCTTTGGTCTCTTATATAGCTATCACTTTAGCTTTCCATTTCTTTGGAACTGACCTAAGCAATTTTGTTACAATTTCATCATTAGTATAGGTATTTCCAAGACCTTTGAAAGCATTAATACAATCAATAAATATAATATACATGCTAGATATGCCTTCATCACACTTCATTTCTAATAATTCATATTGATGTGTTATTATGCTTACTTTGCTTTCCTTTACTATTTTAATTCCCTCATATATAACTTATAAAGTATGCTAAATTCTGTGAGCCTTCTAACCCATATAATGGGAAAATTTGGATTCAATTGTCAACTGCTCCTATCAGAAATAGGATTGACTACGGATTTAAGCCATAGCACATGGTTTCACAAAAGTGTATGATTCTCCTGATCTAAATAAAGCAGGTTTTACTAAGAATTCTCTAGCCTTATACTGCATTTTCTTACAGTCTGATTGATGATAACCTACTCCCTTGTGCTAGCTTTCTTAGTTCTATAAGAGTGGATAAGCTTCTGGCCTTCCCAGTAAATCTTTCGAAAATCTTTTTCCTTCCAAGTCTCTTTAAAATAGGTTTTTATTAGCACCACGTTTACTTCCTTTTCTTGCTTCGAGTGAGGAGTCTCCCAAGCAATACAGAAGCAAATCCAAGGGAGCAAATTAATACTGTCACACTTAGGAGTGGGAAAGAGCTAAAAAAAACTAATAGAAAAATAAGCTTAATCCTATCATGTGTAAAACCAAGAGAAGAACAAAAAAGATAAAGATAAGAATGAGGACCCTCCTTAGGTTCCTCCTTTGCCATACCCACCAATAATTCCATTCCCTTAAAGACTTATTAAGAATAAATTAGACGTATAATTTGCAAAGTTTGTGGAGACGATGAAGACTTTACAAATTAACTTGTTTTTTGTGGAGGCATTGGAAGACATGCCTAAGTACGCGAAGTTCATTAAACATATAATGTCAAACAAGTAGACTTAGGAAGGTAATCAAATAGTTGTATCAATGAAAATTTGTAGTTCCATTATCACCAGCTATATGTCTTTCAAATTGAATGACCCAGGGTGCTTTAAGATACTTTATGTTGTTGATGATTTAGAATTTATGAACTATTTATATGACTTAGGCACAGGCCTCAATCTTATGCCTTTCTCAATTTTTAGGAAAATGGTGCTAGTTGATATGAAGCCAACTTTGATGCTTATTCAGTTGGTAGATTAATCAATCAAAAGAGCATTTAGTATAGTGGAGAATATCATCATTAATATGGAAAAATTAATTATTCATATGGTTTTCATAGTATTATATTTTGAAGAGAATAGGAATTGTCCACTCATTTGTGGAATGCTATTATAAATACTAGAAGAGCTTTGATTGACGTTCATTAAGGTATTCAGGAAGGCAAACTGATTTTCGAATTGGGGATGACCATATAGAGTTTAACATGAATAAATTATTAAAGAATACAAAAGAAAGCAACTCTTGTATGAAGATAGATATTGTAGATGGATGTATTAAAGAGTGAGAGTAGAGCTATAATGAAGAAGAAAGTTATGAGAAAGTTAAAAGTGAAGAAAAAGGAGACACAAAGGAGTCGAGTTTTGTAGCACATTAAGACATTTTAGTGATAGCAGAAGCACCCATACCATCCTCCATTAAGAAGCCACCAATTCTTAAGTTAAAGCCTTTACCTACACATATTAGTTATACCTTTCTAGATGAGGGCCAAACCTTACTCATCATTATCTCAAACCAACTACATAGGGAATAAGAGAGTAAGGTGGTTAAGATTCTTAAAAATCGGATGAAGGCTATGGGATGGTAAATATCTAACTTACGAGGTATAAGTCCTAATGTGGTTATTTTTGGGATTAACTTCGAAGAGCGAAGCAAAGAAATAAGGGAATGACAATGAATAGTAAATCATAATATGAAATAAGTGGTCAGGGGACAGGTAGTTAAGTTATTACATGTGGGTATCATATACTCGATTTCAGACAGTGAGGGGGCCAGCTCGGTGTGATATATACCGAAGAAAGGAGGTATGATAGTAATAGAGAGTGAAAGTGGCGAGATGATTACCACTTAAACAACCATAGATTGGAGAGTGTGTACTGACTGTTGGAAGCTCAAAAAGATGACGAAAAAGGATCACTTTTCCATTTATAGACTAAATGATAGAAATGGTGGCTATCCATGCATTCTACTATTTCCTGGATAGATGTTTGGGTTATAATCAGATCTTCATCTATCCAACAGATTAAGAAAAGACCACTTTTATGTGTCCTTATGGAACAATAGGCTACAAACAAATGCTTTTTAGGTTATGCAATGCTCCAGAAACATTTCAAAGGTGTATGATGGCTATCTTCATAGATGTGTTGAGAACATAATGGAAAATTTTTTAATCTTTGGAGACTCTTTTGAGCATTGTTTGACAAATTTGGATAGAGTTCTCCAAAGATGGGAACAATCATACTTGGTTCTAAACTGGGAAAAGGTCACTTCATAGTGCACGAAGGAGCAGTATTGGGACATAAGATATTGTGCCAAGGTATTGAAATTGATAGAGCCAATACAAAGGTCATTGAAAAGTTTCCACCACCTATCAATGTCAAGGTTGTTTGGGCATTTCTTAAACCTGTAAGATTTTACCATCACTTCATTAAGGACTCATTATTAATTGCTAGATCTCTTGCAAATCTATTAGTCAACATTTTTTATGATACTTGTTTATTTACATTTAATAGAATAAAGGAGGTACTAATTTTAGCACTAATCTTAATGTCATTAGGCTGATCATTACTGTTTGAAGTCATATGCAATGCTAGCAACCAAACTATTGGTTGGATGGGGAAAATGAAAGGACAAATGACATAATGTAGTTTACTATGCAAACAAAACATTAATAGGGCCTCATCTCAATTACACCACTGCTGAAAAGGAGTTACTAGCAGTGGTTTTTGCACGTGACAAGTTTCAGTCTTACCTCTTGGGTTAAAAGGTGATCATTTTTACATATTACACAATGTTTAAATATATCTTTCCCAAGAAAGAGATGAAATTGAGGCTCATTGGATGGGTATTGCTTTTACAAGAATTTGATATTGAGTTAGCGATAATAAAGGAGTAAAAAATATGGTAACCGACCACTTATCACATTTTGAAGGAGGTTATAATTGATTGATTCTCTAGTGAAACCTTGATATTGCTAAGCTGCCTTATGGTACCATGGTATACTGATATAAGAAACTATGTTGCAGGTGGTATCTTATTAATAGAGGAAATGATTCTTGTTCGAGTTCACCCACTCTTTATAAGATGACCCAATCCTCTATATGACAAGTGTCAATGGATTGATAAGTGCATTCTAGAGGGAGAAATGTTAGACATACTTAAGAAGTGTCATTAATCTATCTACGCTGGCCATTACTGAGTAAAAATGACAGTGGCACAAGTCTTAGAATATGGTTTTTATTGGCCAAATTTGTTCAAGGATGCTCGAGAGTTTGTTTCATAATGAGATAAATGCCAAAGAGTGGGAATATCTTAAAGAGAGATAAGATGCCATTTTCTAACATTTTGGAAGTGAAAGTGTTAGATGTGTGGGAAAATGACTTCATAGGGCCATTTTCAATCTCCATAAGGAACACGTACATTTTAGTTTGAGTAGAATATGTGTCACAATGGGTTAAAGCAATGGGAACTCCAACAAATGATGAAAAAGTGGTGCAGAAACTTATTAAGAGATATATTAAATCGATTTGGAATGCTATGAGCCATAATTAGCGATGGAGGAGCACATTTTTGCAATAAATCATTTGATGTTTTTATAAAAAGATATGGAGTTTTCCATCTTGTTACCACTCTGTAACACCTAGAAATAAGTGGACAAGTGGAGATCGTTAATTGTGAACTTAAAAGAATATTGAAGAAGATGGTAAGTGATAGTTATAGATTGCATAATGTTTAGTAGGTAGTTTATGATGTGTTTGATTATTATATTGAATGATTAATGCATGTTTCGATTAGGATTTTGTTATTTTGTTAAATATTTGTGTTTTGAGTGTTTTATGGATTAGATAACATGTTTGAGTTTCAATTTAATGTTTTTGAAGTGTTATGACGTATTTGCTATAATAGAGCCATGTAAGACTATCAAACTTAAACTAGGAAAGATCTTAAGGAACCAACGGATAGACCAACTGAAACCCACCTTGTAGAAGACCAAAAGAAGCAAGAGGATGAAGAAAAGAATTAGGACCCTCCATACATTCCTCCTCCCTTATTTAGGAAAACTGATGCGATTCCATAGAAGCAAACATTGGTGATGAATGTCGATTTGTTTACATGGCTACATTACGTTCTCAACTAGTTACTAGCTCTATTGATAACTTGAAGGCCAGCAAAATAGTTATTTATTTAAAATTAACAATCATATTTTTTTATTATTACCTACTTTGTTGCTTTAACTACTCGTTTCTATGAAAAAAATACTAACAAAGCTACTTTAGTTGAAAGACCTAAAATTATGAATGAATTTAAAAATGTAGAGGGTGACAAACTAACACTAAATCCTGATTAACCTACATATTTTTCCAAAAACCCATATCACTAATTTCGCTGGCTAATGGCTCTTCACAACCTAATAGATTATGTTTAAAATTAAATCAATTTCAATCCATCTAAGCCAACGACACATTCACATAATTCACAATATGCAACCTAACAAACTATCATACAATATGCAAGATTCACACTCAAAGAGAAACAGACAACCATCCCCACACTTGAACAACATATTGCCCTCACTTTGAGAAGGAGACATACAAACATGCATGGTAGGAAAAAAACATAAACTAAAATAAAACAAAAATAAAGACTAACTTTAAAAGGAAATGGTTAGAAACAAGGCCTTATGGTGATGGAGGCAGGGATGGTGTCGAAGGTGGAAATTAGACGCCTTGAGCCTCTAAGTATCAATGAATACGATGTATATCCCAGCTTTGACATCATTGGTTCAGGCCATCTCCTTCATCATTTTAGAGTTCTCTGCAAGTGTATTTGTAATTACTTTGGTGTTAGTGGAGAATGTATTGAGCACCTTCTTCCAGCCCAGTTCATTTGTGTCTTCTTCCTCTTCGGACTCCTCACTAGTCGAGTCCTATTCTGTCTGTTGAGGTGTCACTATGCTAGAACTCACCTGACTAGCCTTGATCTTCATATGAGACTTTTGGCTGATGTCCTGAAGTTCCATATTATGGGACTTAAGGATTTAAGCCTGCCACAAATGATGGTTATTTAGAAAATCAGGGAGGTAGATGGTTAGACCACAACCATCCATGCTATAGTACTCAACAATAATGGAAACCAAGTACCCTTATACCTAGATTATTATTCCTTTTACGTAGAGTTGTAACAATAACATTCAACATATGTGTGGAGGTGCACACTGGGATGCTATGATCTATGCACTACAACAAAAAAAGTTCCTTTGTTGAGCACTTATTAGTTTCTGATTTGTCAAAAACTATTTGACACATGAATTTATGCAATAACAAGTGCTAATGGGTTCTTATGATGTTGTTGTGGGAATTTTTACCATCGAATTGCTTTAACCCAACAAACTCATTCTAATAGCGAGAAGCAAAAAAATCATTGTACTGATTGATAGTGAAAGATTTGGGGAACCTGCAAATATCACACATGATTTCAATGTTTAGCTCATAAACCATATTTCCTTAGGGTTATTAGGTTCGTAATAAAAGGAAGTGAAGCATTCGAGAGTGAGCTTTTGGTAGATAGGTTATTGGAAGGGTATAAACTTCTCACACTGAATTCTTTCTGCTAAATTCTCTACCTTATCTCACAATTCTAGCCTATCAATGTTGAGCAAGTTTTACAATTTTTAAGCCCTCAATAATCCACAAGTGCATGGGTCGTCCTTTTTAGTATTGAAGGGTGTCGATCCCATGAGGAGGGTACTAGCCTAATTTTAAGTCATTTAAAGCTCACAGAAACGAATAAAAAGAAATAAAAACTACACAAAAAGTAAATACGAGAATTTGATTCAAGAATTCTAAAGTGGAAATTCTAATAAAATAGAATTAAACTGAGCAGTCACACAGGTCACAATGAAAATCTATTAAGAGAGTTAATCAAGTTATGAGAGAGGGGATTTTAACTATCATTAATGATAATCTAGCCATTTATGTGTTTAACAATCTAGAAGGTTGTAGGGTTGATTACTCTTTCATGAGTTATAATTATTAAACGTTAAATTGTAAACCCTAATCAAATTATGGAATTTGCAATCTCTCAATTCATAAATTATCGACAATTCTAATTAGTTCTAAAGCTCTCTAAGAAACAATCAGGTCTTGCTCAAGATCTCTCTCCACAAAATTGTTGATTAGAATCATTAAGTGATCAATTAGATCGTCTAACTCTTTTAATTTGATCTAATCCTTTTTATCTGGCTCACTTTCTCAGTTTGTTACCAAAATATGAATTTATATTAATCAATCACAATACCCATAATAATAAACACAAAAATAACTAAATCAATACTAACTCTAAAATCTTGAAGGAGAGTTTAGAATATTATCAACCCAATATCCAATTCCATATAATCCCTCTCAACTTTATACATTTAAATGAAAAAGGAAATTAAGAGAAATTGGGTTAGACAAATTAGAAAGGCAACAGTGTCGGGATACCACCTGATCCAGAGAGTAACGACATTGAGATCTACTTCTTCTACCTTTTTCTTCTTCTTTTTCTCCTCTCTCTCTCTCTCTTCTTTTTCTCCCTCTTTAGGGTTTCCAAGAGTGGCTAAATGTAAAGCTCACTCTTTTTGCTCTTATTGTTCTATTTATGTTCTTTTTTGTTTAGGCTTGAACTAAGATTTTTCCAAGGTCTGAAAGGTCTAGTCATTGTGGCCTATGGGCTATACAGTTGGCCTCAATTTGCTCTAAAACTCCTCCATTCTTTGATCTTTACCCTGAAACACTACCAAACACATCAAGATACATTAAAAACATCATATTTAAGCTCAAAGGATTGTTCTATCCTATAAAACACTTAAAACAAAAACAAATAACAAGCGAACACAATTCTACCCTGAACACATACTAAAAAATCGAATAAATGACTAAACACATATCAAACTATATCCTAAAATACAATGCATTTCACACCAATCAATCAAGCGTATCAAAATCAAAATATTTTAGGACTACTATTTGTTTAACATTAAGTGATTGGAAATGAATACCTTCCTCCTTTGTGTAGATTGGGAAGGATGCTCCGAAGTCCGCCCCCTATTCCTTTGCCCTTGACCCTAGGCTAGATTTTGTGCCAATGATTGGATAAGCTTTGCTGATTGCTTGATGTGCAGTATATTGGCTTGCGAGTAGGTGGACGTTGGAATAAAGTGGAAATTTGGAATTTGGTTAGAGAAAAGTGAGAGTATTTGGAGATTCAAACTTAGAGAGATAAAGTTAAAATGAAAGTGAATAAAAAAATGAAGTGTGACATGAATATATAGGTGAAGAAAGGGTAAAATAGTAAAGAAAGTTCAAATTTGTGTGGACAGTTTTACGTTCCTGGAAGCCACGATTGTGGCCTTCAATATTTTCAACAATTTCTGATTTTTTTCATCTTTTATCCTTCAACAGATTCCCGAAATCACTTCCCAACTCTTTATAGTTCTTTGTTTTGCTTACTTCCTCAATCATCAATCATATGTCGAAGTTCTACACCTTCCCGACCTTATTTGGAAATGAAATAACCTAACTATAGAATTCAAATCATCTAAAAGTTAAAGGAAATAACATGAAATTATCAATTTATTGGTTGCCTCCTATGCAACGCTTCTTTTAACGCTGGTAGCTCAATAATTTATCCTTGGAAACTCAATCGAGATTAATTATGAGTGGCTTGCTTTCACCTTTTTCGTTCAATATTAGTTTTATAACCTATAAGTAAGCTACAAAATTGCCAAATAATCAGGAAGACAATATTGCTGACCTTATGAAAGCCAATTAAGCTCAGTAATGAACTTTTCTTGAGCGAACTGTTAATAAAATAGGTAATAACAGAACTCCCTGAATCTTGTTAGAATCTAGCAGTTTACCCGATAAGAGGGTGAGTTGTTCTCTTCTTGTTTCTTCCTTATTTTCCCTCATCTCCTTTTCTTCTTTAGCTTCCTAAACAAAGACTTCTATAGCTTCTTCAAACTTGATGTCTATTGTTAATTATTCATCATCCTCTCGTTCCTTAAAAGATTCAAACACGTCATTTTTTTGAATGCGTTGCCCTCTTCTGGATTCTTCAATACATCATTCAAGTTGAATGTCACTTGGTCATCACTAATCTGAATGATGATATTCTCGTCATGGACACCTACCCAAGTTTTTTCGATGTTCAAACATGGTATACCAAAATCTAAGGAATAATAGGGAGAGTTGTCATTCCTTTCTTCATCCTCTTTCCTCATCTCCTAGTCTTTTATAAGATAGGATTTAGTATGGTCTTCCACTGGTTCTTCTTGTTCTTCCCCATTTCTAAGTTTGATAGCCTCATATTGCTCCATTGATATAATTCCATATTACTCAGATAGTCTTCCAAATTTCTCTTACATAACTCATAGGAAAGTTATCTTACTTGAATCTCCTGGTTGTGAATAGAAGCGGTATGATTTTCTGTTACCTGATCAAATTGTTCTTCCAATCTTTTCTGGTTCTTTTCCATGCTATTAGCTTATAAATGATTTTTTTCTAGTTTCGAATCCTATGAACTAAATTCATCTTGATGAAATTTAAATATGTCTTGATGTCCTATGTGAGTACTTGTAGTATTGGACTAGTAAAAATCAGGGTGGTTCTACCACCTGAAGTGTATTGGTTCATATAAGGATGATGATTTCCCCAACTAAATTGGAGCTTATTGAAATCCACAAGAGTCCTTCTCCCTATAATATACATACTCCATGATCGTTCTTTTTTATCTCTTTTTAGCATTCAACTCTTGAGATTCCCCATTGTTGTCCAGTGATATCTGGTTGCACGTTGTAACGCTACTAAAATAACTAGACTAAACTATAGATAGCGATAAGTCTAGGTTGATCCCATAAGGGTTAATATCAAATACTTTCCTAAATTATCTATTTAAGCAAATGGGTGGATTTTCAATTTGAAACAAACTAAAATAAAATAAAATTGAATCTATGAAAATAAAATAAAATAAATTATAACCAAACAATAAAGTCGATGAATAAATTAAACACCGATTCATTGATTTCATCTTAGCCTAAGCATAATTTCATGAATGTTATTGAGTTATCCTCTTTACTTCTCCTTTTAGACTATTGATTGTGAATTAATAACAAGCTCAACCAGTCCAGTTTATCCTTAAGTTTTAGTTAATTACAAAGTGCTCAGTAATTAACCCTAACTATCAGGAAATTTAGAATAAGCTCTCTAAGTTTATCCTGACAATAGTATTACAATTAAGAAAAACGGATCAATTTAAACAATAATGACATAAGAATGAACTATTAGCTCAAGCTACGTAATTTCTAATGATTCAGTACCATTAGTTACTACAAACGATCTTCCACATGACTAATACGTATCGCATTCAAGATCTAGCAATGGGTAGTCATAAAAATGATTCAATAGATCATTAAAACCATAGTTATCCAAATACCCAATCAATTTGTTCAAAATAACATAACAATCTAAAAAGAGAGTAGATAATGACACACAACACTATACGCTAATGTACTCCTTAGCGTAGATTCCACCTTTGAATCGGTGTCAGGTGATTTAGCCTTCCATTTCCATCTTCAAGCTCTAATAATCAACCTTAATAGCCTCCATTTACGTAAAAATATTGAACAAAGAATGAACAACCGAAGTCCCTTTCACAAGCCTTCCAATTTTCTATAACGCCACTCCTTCTTTGGTTTCTATAGCCACTCCTCTTTCATTGTAGCTAACGGGACAATTAAATGTGAGAGATTTTGGTCCATTTTACTGGTCACATATCCATCTTCATAAACCTCAAGCTTTCCTTCTTCTTCTTTATTTCACGCAACTGTTTGTAGGTCACGCACTTCCTTCCTTTTCTACTTTAGCTCCTACCTATCTAAGTTACCAACTCAATTGAAACAATCCTTACTCATGTTTTCTTCACTCTCCAACAAAGAGGGAGCTTCAGTCCTCACCCCTTTCTTTTAACTTTCCCTTATATTTTATCTCTCTTTTAGACCCTAGCTGTGTTAAAACTCCAATGAATTAGTTCCTTTCACATTTCCTTCACTCTAGCTTTTGTTCCCTCTTCTCCAATTGACACACTCACTTATCGACACACTCCTCTTATTATGATCGTAAAATAAACTGTGAGAGATGATGCTTTACCGAAGGGAAAGTAGATTTTTCCAGCTGCTTCACTTGCTTTAAAATCGAAGGAGAAAAAATATGAAGTCGCTTTGCTCTTTTTTTCACTCTTGGTTTTGTTCTCCTCTCTAGTCCCCATGGCCGAAACACACCTCCCTTCTTTTGTTATTTTGGTCCCCTCTACTTTCAGCTACGTTTCCCAAAAATGAATCAAGTGGATATGTAGCACCCCCTCACCGTAGAGTATACACCGGGACACCTGTAGGTCATCCCGACACGTATCCCACGATGAGGTTGCACTACGAGCAGTTACTAACACTTCACATGGCATCAATATGAAATCACTAATTTTTTTGAAACCATAAAATTTTTCATATCATCAAAAGCA
>JAOSBN010000179.1:29358324-29394513 GCA_027563595.1 Erythroxylum suave
AAAACCAAAATTGGTAGGTCATATTTAGGTTAATAGTCTTTTCATATAGCCATCTTGAAGATAAATGAGAAGAGTCTTATTTATTGGCTACTTTATGATTGATTAAAGTAAAAGTGATGCATTGGATGCTATTCTCTTCTTCCATTCCATGAATAACTGAAATTGAGGGGGTAAGAAGGTGTTCTTGCACAGTTTGACTCTCTCTCTCCTTTGATGCATGAGTGAGTTGAAATTTGCACGAGAAGAGTCTCATTTCTGGTTCATTTCTTCTAAGAAAAATCTCCTCCAAACATTTCTTTTCCTTTCCCACCAAATGATTTTTTTAATCAAATTGTCCTGGAAGAACAAGAGGTAATCAAATTGGTTGATGATTTAACAACAAGGAGAGGATAGATTGACAAGGAAAAGGATTCAAAAGAAAAGCCTTTGGATACAAGAAGAAGGAGAGGGTAGCGCAGCGAGAAATTAAAGCTGTAGCGAAGGAGTCAGTAATATCACTATCTTATTTATGTTTATTATTATCCTTATACCATATCATGTATAGATTGGAATGATGATTTGGATATATTTCTTTCGTTGCAAATAAGATTTCTAAAATGTTTTGAAAGCTACTAGTTCTCGAAATGTGGCATGCTTTCTTTTCCTGATCCAACGTACTCCCTGTTCAACCATGAAATGACATTTTTCATAATTGAGAACAAGATTGGTTTCGATGAAATGACACTTTTTAGACTTGAGAACAACATTAGTTTTGATGCATCGTTCATGTACACAATTCAAATTATCTAAGCATGCATCAAATGAATCTCCATAGATAGTAAAATCATTCGTGAAGACCTCAATAATATGTTCAACATATTCACAAAAAGTACTTACCATGCATCTTTGAAAGGTGGCTAGGGTGTTTCATAGTCCAAACTGCATCCTTCTGTAGTCAAATGTACTAAATGGGCATGTGAATATTGTTTTCTCATGATCCTCCAGTGCTATTACAATATGGTTACATCCTGAATACCTATCTAGAAAACAGTAGTGAGATTGTCTTACAAGTCTTTTAAGCATCTGATCAATGAATGGAAGTGGGAAATGATCCTTGTGTGTAGCAACATTTAACTTCTTATAATCATTGCATACTTGCCATCCATTATGAATTCTTATAGGCACAAATTCTTATTCTTGACCACAGTAATCCCAGTTTTCTTCGGTACTACTTGGACTGGACTCACCCATTTACTATCCGAAATTGGATAAATTATAGCAACATCAAGCAACTTTAAGACCTTTGTCTTTAACACTTCCATTATTAGAGGATTCAATCTTCTTTATGACTCTCTTAATAGATTGGATCCTTCTTCCAACAAGATTCGGTGCATATATGTCAAAAGGCTAATACCCTTAATGTTGGCTATAGTCCACCCTATAGCTGTGATATAGTCTCTAAGCACTCGAGTGAGCTTTTCTTCTTGAAGCTTGGTTATTCTTTTCCATAATTGCCATATGTGTTTCACCTTCTCCTAAGAATACATATTTTAAGTGCTCTGGTAATTGCTTTAATTCAGTTATAGGTGCCTACACCATAGAAGGTAAAGATTTTATATTAGATATTGTCATTTCAATATTTTGAAATACATACTTCTTTGGGATTGTCTACAGTGATTATAGTGCTAGCACAATTTCCCCCATTTTATCTGTAATGAGTAAGTTAGAATTTTGCAAATTGTTTTTCGTTAAACTCATGCAAAGAATGACTTCTAACTTATCCTTACCATCCATACAAAAAATTTCTTGAGATAAAGAATCAATGAAATCAATAGATAACATAGAATGGTACCTCATAGTATCAAAAATATTAAAACGAACAATTTCACCATCAAATACCATAGTCAATGTCCTTGCATTTACATCAATATTTGTCTTTGATGTTTTCAAAAATGGTCGAACCAGAAGAATAGGTGTAGAGTTAGCTAAAGGTTCTCCCTCCATGTTCAAGACATAAAAGTCAGCTACGAAAACCAATAGATTGACCTGCATTAAAGCATCCTCTACGACCCCTTCCTAATAAGCTTTATATCTATAAGCCAACTGAATTATAACACAAGTTTCCTTCAACAATCCCAAATTCAACAAAGTATAAATAGAATACGAAATAACATTAATTGAAGCTCCAAAATCTACCATTGCCTTTTCAAGTCTAGTATCACCAATTTTGCAAGGTATCATAAACGTAGCAGGATCCTTACACTTTGGGGGAAGCTTTCTTTGAATGACTGTAGACACGTTCTCCCCCACACTTACTTTCTCATCTCCCCTCAATTTCCTCTTAAAAGTGCATAACTCCTTAAAAATTTTGGTATATCGATGAACTTACTTAATGGAATTAATTAGAGGTATGTTTACCTAAATCTTTTTAAACATTTCCGAAGCTCCTCTTTCTTCAATTTAGTAAATCTCCTAGGAAAAGGAGGCAAAGTTTTAGTAAAACTTTTAATCATAGGAGATTAAGAATTTATCTTAGTTCCATTTTCAGCTTCTTTTTGAGGCAATTCAATTTCCTTTTCGAATTCTGCATCAACGCCAATAACAAGAGTCTTGTGTGGTGCCTCCATTTCTTTACCACTCCTCAAGGTGATAACACTTGCATTCTCTTTTGGGTTTAGAATTGTTTGAGCAAGAAGCTTACCTGAATTTTGGTTCTCTAATTGGCTCACCGCAGTAGCTATATGACTCATGATTTTCTAGATTCTGAATGCTAGAATTCGTCTTTTGTTGGAGTATACTATTTTGAGCCTTTCTTTCAGTGAAGGTCCAGAGCTTGATGTTTAAACTTGTCTTTGATAGGGTTATTGATAGGACCATTGTTGTTGTCCTTGCTACCTGTAGGTGATGAATGGTGGATTCTTCCATCCTGAGTTCTATGTATAAGGGTAGCTAGGATTCCTTTGTGGTTGGCCCGGGAAGCTCCCAAAAGCATTCACTTGTTCTGTGGATGTCTCTCTCAACGTTGGACTCAATCAGTATGATGTCCCATTGTACAAATTCCATATACTTTGGCTTGTTGAGCCTTGTTTGTAACCATTTGCCTCACAAAAGATGTCAACCCAGCTATCTGTTGTTTTAATGTAGCAGTACTAGCTTCGTTAACCTTCAATGGTCTAGTTTCCTCTCGAATATTAAATTTTTAAGGGTTAGCTGCCATGTTGGAAATCAGATTCTTGGCTTCAATAGGTGTCTTGTCTACTAGAGCACCTCCACTTGCTACCTCTATCATACTTCTTTCTTATGGTAAAAGCTATAGAAATACTGGATCAAAAGCTGCTCACTGATTTGATGATATGAGGAGCTACCACACAACCTCTTGAAATGCTTCCAGCAATCGTATAATGTCTCCCTATGGTGTTGTCGAATTGTACAGATTTCCTTTCGAATGTTTGTAGCTAGGGAAGCAGGAAAGTATTTCTCCAGAAAAAAGTCTTTGCATCTTATTCCAAGTGGTAATCAACACTGAGGGCAAGTAAAAAAGCCAATCCTTAGCAGTAGGCATGTCAATAGGCCAGGCTTGGTTGACATCTGTGCCCAGCCATGATGGCCTATAGGTCAGGGCTATGGCCCAACGGACCATTGGCGGGTTAGGCTGGCCAGACCTATCATTTATTTTTAATTAAAAATTTTCAAAATGACATTGTTTTGAAAAAATTAATAGGCTAAGGCCCAGCCAACTTAAGCCAAAAATAGGTCGGCCAATATTGACATGCCTGCTTGGCAGTGTCCCCTAACAAGAATTGGAATGCTCTCAACTTAATCTAGTCTTCTTGTACTCCAACTAGCTTTATGTTAGAACAGACCATGTAGAACTCCTTGAGATGCTTGTGAGGATCTTCACCTAACATACCATGAAAAGTAGGCAAAAGGTGAAATCTTCCACATGACTAATACGTATCACATTCAAGATCTAGTAATTGGTAGTCATAAAAATGATTTAATAGAGCATTAAAACCATGATTATCCAAATACCCAATCAATTTATTCAAAATAACGTAACAATCTAAAAAGAGAGTAGATAATGATACACAACACTACATGCTTAATAGACTCCTTGGCCTCGATTCCACCTCCGAATTGACGTCAAGTGATGTAGCCTTCAATTTCCATCTTGAAGCTCTGACAATTAACATTAATAGCCTCCATTTATGTAAAAAGATTGAGCAAAGAATGACCACTGAAATCCCTTTTCATAAGCCTTCCAATTTTCAATATCGCCACTCCTTCTTTGGTTTCTATAGCCACTCCTCTATCACTGTAGTTGATAGGACAATTAAATGTGAGAGTTTTTGGTCCATTTTACTATTCATGTATCCATCTTCATAAACCTCAAGCTTTCCTTCTTCTTCTTTATTTCATGCAACTCTTTATAGGTTACGCTCTTCCTCCCTTTTCTACTTCAGTCCCACCTATCTATGTTAAAAAATCAAATGAAACAATCCTCACTCATATTTTCTTCACTCTCCAACAAAGAGGGAGCTTTGGTCCCCAACCCTTTCTTTCAGTTGTCCCTCATTTTTTATCTCTCTTTTCAGCCCTTAACTACGTTGAAACTCCAATGAAGTAGCTCCTTTCATGTTTCCTTCACTCTAGCTTCAGTTCTCTCTTCTCCACCTAATACACTCACCTGCCAACACGCTCCTTTTATTATGATCTTAAAATAAACCATGGGAGAAAAGGCTTCACCAAAGAGAAAACATATTTTTCCAGCTGCTTCACTTACTTAAAAATCAAAGGAGACAAAATATAAAGTCGTTCTTCTCTTTTTCACTCTCGGTTTTGTTCTCCTCTCTAATCCCCACACCCGACACACACCTGCCTTCTTTTCCTATTTTTAACCCCTCTCCTTTCAGCTAGGTTTCCCAAAAATGAATTAAGTGGACAGGTGATAAGGCACGTTCTGTTATAAGGCATCATACAAAATAACAAAATATTCAAAAACTTAAATTCTCATTTCATTTGTGAACATGATTTATACGTTGTAGTCATTAAACAAATATTTACATTAACAAAACATTTGAGAGTTTACGAACTTTTATACAAAATTTTTACATGACATAAGAAAACTAGAAAAAAACAACCTACTACTCCTAAGATGTCAGTTGACTAACCTTTGATCCATAATTTAATTTCCAAAATGTTATTTTAAAGTGTATTAGGAACTAAGTCTCCTTTCTTGTACCTACAAAACCACGTTGCAATTTTGATGAGTTTCGTGAACTGAGTGAGCGAGCCATCATTGATGAGCTCACTCATATCAAATACATAAATATCTCATATATAATCAAGTTCACAACATTCCTCATCTCAATAAGACATAATGAATGTCACACATTTCATATACTCTTTTTAGGCATAATTTGCTCATGCATATTCCAATCAATCATATTAGCAACAAAAACATGACTATGGCAAATCACTTTACCATTATAATTTCATAAATGGATTCACACACACACACACACACATATATTTACAAATGCATATGCATATGAGACTCCATTTCATTTTTTTTTGACTGAGCACCATTCACTATCCCATATCCCTTATGGATATCAGTCTTTTTCAGATACTATCTCGTACTCATTGTGGATATCAGGCTCATTAATCACAGAGCTAATGGCTCTACATGCAGAATTTTTAGCTTTAAACTCTTTTAGATTGGTTACTCCAATCACAATGCTTTTATTTGATCATGCATATTAATGTGATGCAAAAAATCACAAAATATGCTATGAATAACATTTATTCATGATGTAAAGTCAGAATCACATGTCGTTGCACCTAAGTTTGGCATTTAACGATTTGTTGAGAATGCAAATATCTTTCAGATTCATATGCAATCAAAACACTTCCAATACATTCCCAAATATCAACCTCCTAATGTGCAGAATTTTCATATATAGATCATTAATAGTTCAATATTGGAAGTTAAATAGAATAAGTCGATTATAGTGAGAATATCTAGGTTACTCACAGTATGCTCCAAATTATACTATTGCTTGGATGGTCTAGTAATGTCTAGATTCAGTCGATTGACTTGTGAATCTATAATCATTTAATACACACAAAATTCACATTACAAAGTCAATCAATCAAATACATATTTAATTATGCACATATATTATATGTGCCATGTTCAATGCATGCTCAATATTTCCCAGGTGTGTTTCCTTAATTACAATTCATGCTCATTCATACATCATCACTTGGATATGTCTTGTTTGCACTTAAGTTTACAACTCAATTAACTTATTTAATCTAAATTCTTTGTTCAATCATCAAACTAGTTCATTTAAAGCTTAAATGCATCATAGGTAATTACCTTATCATTTGTTATTTCAAACATCACTTAAAAGACAACATTTCATATTCAAACCTAGCCCATGATCGTAGTCGAATTTTCCACAATCCTGACAAAACCTTATACATCAGGTCACGATTGTGGGGACTTTGCCATGATTGTGAAAGAACCAAATTTTACCAGGCCATGATCATGCACTGAAGGCCAAATCGTGCCTTACATGATTTCTCCCAATTCTACACGAGTGTTTCATACTTATGCATATCATTTGTACTTCCAATTTTCCAAAATTCATAATCAATTATGCATCCTCATTTAGGCCTGAATTCTACTCTAATTCTAGCTCACAATTATTCATTTGATAGCTCACAAATCATGGTCTTTCATGCATCACAAATCAAACTAGAACTATCATACCTTATCATGCATATAGTCTTATTATTTGTCAATTCAAGAAATTATATTAACATCTTTCTTTAGGATAGATCCCTCTTCATTATAAGTCAAATTCTAGTGCAATTCATCCATGAATCAACCTATAAGTCGATGGTTTCCATATACCAAGATTAAGCATAGAAACTTCCAAATTCATTCAATATATTACCAGCACATATCTTCACCAACATCTTATTCATTTCATTCCAATTCAAGCATCATTCTTATAGCATTAAACATGCCTTAAAGATCATATTTCTACTTAATTTTGAAGCTTCCAATTTAGCTCAAAACTTCAATCTATCTCTCTAAGAAAGCAAGAACAACACAATTATAGGCTGAAAACAGATTGATTTTGGACAGCAATATGAAGATCATTGTGAACTAGTTTCTTGGCTATTTTGCGAGGGATTAACATGTGAATTTCATGTAACACTTTGAGCTAGGGTTTAACAAAATTATAGAGGAAAGTTGGGAGAAATTTTTTGTGGTAAAGGAAGGGAAAGCCAGCGGAAACTACCCTTGCTGAAACCTTCTCCTCTAAGTGCTCGGTGTCATCTTTTAATCTAGCCATATGTCTTAAAACATGGAATCCATTTGCCTAACTCATAAGTTGCAACTAATTCGCTCCAAAAGTTGCCATTTTTCATTAAATGATTAGTTATATGTCTCTTAATAATTGATCCACTTGTCACACAATAATTGGTCTGTTTGTCATTTAATTACTAGTCCATTTGTCCCTCATTTAACTATACCAATTATCACTCAATTATAGGCTTAGTAACCCTAATTTTTCATGTCTCAATTATCCTGACATTTGAAAATTTTCCTAATCCAAATGTACATATTAATTCAACAATATCTCAATTAATCCCAATTAATTACAAATGTGTATGCTAATGTTATGCTGTCAATATAATGCATTTTCGTAAATTCCCAATGCTCTTATGTGAAATGACCTGAGGTTAAACTTTACATATTTTTCAAAAACCGGATATTACAAACAGTGTCAAAAAATTGATCCAGTGTTCGTTATGTATGAGTTTAATTAATAACCTTTGATAATCTGCGCAAGCGCACAGTTCGTTAATGTCTACCAAAGGTGTCGATCCCATAAAGAGGGAGTTAATCTAATCCTAAAATCTAAGGCTAGAAACAAACCACAAAAATTCACAATGCAATGAGACTAAAAACACGAATTAAATTCAATCAATCAAATTAATAATCAAACACAAAATACTAACTATTAAGCAATTGCAACACACCCAAGAATCAATCGAAAGAAATTAACAATTGAGAGGAAGGGAATTTTACCTATCTTTAATGCTAACCTAACTTATTATGAATTATTGGATTGTTGGTTCTAGGCTATCATAGGATTAATTACTCTCTCTCGAGTTATAACCATTAACCCTAAATTATAAAGCTTAATCAAATTATGGAATATGTAATGTTTCAATTCACAATCTATCCAAAACCCTAATTAGTTTCTCTAATAAATTATCAGAAATCTATGTAAAATCTCTCTTGGAACAATTTCTCAATCTGATTCAATTCTTGTTCTATTAAATAAATTAATTCTCATCAGCACAATTTAATAGTTTCAGTTGATTCACCCTCTCAGTTTATTACCAAATTGTAAATTGCAGAATGAAACTAAAACAAATCAAATAAACACATAAACAATCAGATTTTCATTAATTCAAGAATAAAATTCCAAAGTTGAGTTTAGAACATCCTTAACATTATAGATCCCATCATCAACTATTCAATCTAATTTTTTACAATGATAAAACTGCAAATAAGTAGGAAATACAATCTAAGCAAAGGATGGGAGGCAACGATGTCAGGAAACATCCTGATTCGAGAAGTACTTCAAGTCTGCTTCTTCTCCTCTTCTCTCTTCCTTCTTCTCTTCCTATATCTTTCGATGGATTGTCTTTAGGGTATCTCAAGGTAGCTTATGCAAAAGCTCATTTATGCCTTTTTTCTTGTTCAGCAAATATCCTTTTATTTCTAAGCAGCCCTAAGATTTTTTGATGTCTAAAAGATCCAAAAAATCCCTCAAAACTTGACGTTTTTTAGTGTCTATGCATCTGCCCGATGTAGGCCATGATCATGGGCCATTTCCCAAGCTTTTGTCATTCGTGACACACAGGTCACAATCATGGGCCATGTCCTGGGCTTCTACCATGATCATGGCATGTAGGCCACGATTGTGGGCCTACACTGGTGCTTCTGCCACGAATGTGGCTCAAATGTCTCATAAAATTCTCCATTCTTTGATGTTGACCTTAAAACACTAGTAAACACATCAAGGTACCTAAAAACATAATAATTAAGCTCAAAGACCACTTAAAATAGAAATAATTAACAAACTAACACAATTCTAACCTAAACATATACTAAATGATTGAATTAACAACTAAAGACATATCAAATTATGCCCCAAAACACGATGCAATTTACATTTATCATTAATTAATTGTATAATTGTTCCATAACATTTAATGATTAATGACATGAAATTTCTTAGGATACTCACTTTGGCCATATGTGATTTTAGGCACAATTTAGAAGCAAAGTAGTTAAAGTGAGTTTAAAGTATGATTTTTAGGCCATTGTTTGAAGATTAATATTCAATTGTCTTCATAAAGCAAGAAGAAGAAAAATTTTCTAGGCCATTTTCTGAAGATTAATATTCGCTTGTCTTCATAAAGCAAGAAGAAACAAAATTAGTCTAAAAGAAGACAATTAAAAATTTGCCAAATAAAACAATGCAATAGCTTAGAAGAAGTAAAGTAGATGTATAAGACTAGGATCAATACGATAACAACAAATGTACAAAATGTTAGTAGTCTAACCAAGAGGAAATGGCAACACATTAAGCAAAATGGCTATAGTAGGTGGATAGCCAAAGGAGCAAAATGACAGCAAGTTGTAAGCAAAACACACCAGCAGGTGGAAGCATAATGAGGAAACAACGTAGCAGTACAGTGTAGCAACACATGTAGGAGCACCAAACGCAACGCAAGCCAAAACAAAACATAGTCCATGCCAAAAACTCAAGCAGTAGGGAAAGAAGGAGCAAAATTTACAACATAAAGGATAGTTAAGATAAAAGCGACATAAGGGAAACCCAACAACGCTAGCAGCAGACGCAACCTAAAACATTGCCTTTGTGCAGAAGAGTAAAATGCAAACGTTGGACCAATTAATAAAAAGAAGGTAGATAACAAAAAGAGTTGGGGAAACAGAATAGAAAAAAATAGTGGGGAGATATAGAACAGAAGAGGGGCATTGTAGATAGAGTGGATTTTCAGATAGGGGAAACGTCTGAAGGCTGAAGCTTTTTCAAGGGAGCTTTTAGTTTCAATCAAGATGATGAGTAAAGCTCTAAACTTTGGAAGACACATAGAGGGGTAGCTTTCCTAATGTCGGTTCAGAGGTGACATCGACACCGAGGACTTGGGTTAAGTGTATTTCTCTTTGTATTTGTTATCTTCTTTTTTCTCTTTAGAAATTGTTTATGTTATCCGATGTGTATGGATTTGGGTATTATGAAAATATGATTTTAATGCATTCATTGGATCACTTATTTACAAACCCATTGCTAAAATTTTGATATAATTTGTAATTATTACATTGGAAATTCATGTGTAGCGTTTAATTATTCGTAATAATTAGGGGAGATAACTTAACCTAGGTTAAATGATGCATCGTATCTAGTTATGACCTTGATTAATCGGTTTTTCCTAATTCATAATGCTACGGCCTAATTAAATATAGAGGTCGTTTCCTAGTTTATTTGATGGTTAGAGTTGATTAACAATCGTATTTTGATTAAACAATACCTAAGGGAAAACTCAGCTTAATTATTAACTCATGATTAATAGTTTCTATGACAAGTTTGAGAATGAAAAATCATTGAAATATGTTTAATTAAGGTGTGGGGTGAAATTGTACCAAAGAACTAGGTCCCTACTGAATTCCCCACTTTTATCATTTTTTTATATATTTTCTTTAAATTGTTTGATAGTTATTTTAGCTTTATTTTGTTTTCTTATTTTTAAAACCAAAGCACCCCAAAACCTAAACACCAATTGATTTTATTTTAACAACTTTATACACAGTTTCTACGAGATTGAAGCAGACTTACAATTAGTCTAGTTTATTTTGACTAGTGTTACAACGCGTTGTCAATTTTGGTTTCATTATCGGGGAGTGTGGTGTTTTAGTTTTATTTTTTGATTTTAATTGGTTTTTTATATATATTTGTTCGTAATTAGTTTCTTTTCAGAAATTTCATGATCTTTTCATTTTTTCATGTTTGTGATTATGATTTTTTTTTATAAGGACCGAAGTAATTTCTTTTATAACTATTACTCTCAATCCTAGAACCAAGGTTGGACTGATCAATCCAACTTTAGTTATAGATGTGATAATCAACAGAATTACTTCTATGATAGTATACAAGATGCGCATCAATTCCCTACAGACCAAAATTTTCTTAACATTATTTAGGTACACCTATGGAAGAATTGATTGATATTATGGTTGCTAATACTTCACAATTCCAATAGGATGTATAATGACAGTTCCAACAGTTCCAATAAGATATACAACAGTAGCTTCAACAGGGTATAAAACAACTCTGGCAGGATAAAACATGGGTGAGTGCCAGTGAGATTTGACTTCTTAGAATCATAAATCAAAGAGGAGCAGCCACATCAACCCGTTGTGTCTCCAAGGTGATATATGTTTAATTGTTGATACATTTAATCATTTACACTTAGCAATTAGTGATACAAAAAGGTACAATTTGGAAGTAAAGAAATTAAAGTGGATTGAAAGCACAATAATTAGACCATTTTCCAAAGGCTAATACTCACTTGTCTTTATGGAGCAAGAAGAAGACAAGAAAATGCCTCATTGTGTCCCTAAGGTGATATATGTTTAATTTTTGATACATTTAATCATTTACACTTAGCAATTAATGATACAAAAATGTACAATTTGGAAGTAAAGAAATTAAAGTGGATTGAAAGCACGATAACTAGACCATTTTTCAAAGGCTAATACTCACTTGTCTTCATAGAGTAAGAAGAAGACAAGAAAATGCCAAGAAAGGAGATATATGCTGAAAATACAAAGAAGATTAAGGCATAAGATGGTAAAACCCTATGCACGTAGGAAAGCGTGAAATGGCATGTATGAGATGTGGAAGCATGCACCAAAACGAAAGAAAAAATGACAACATATGCGACAGCAGGGAAGGAGTAAATAAAACGTGCAATATTAATTAGACAAAGCGCGATATGATTTACTTTTAACACAAACGCATGCAGTGCTTACGTTGCATTTAACATAAACACAAACAATGTTTGTTTTTAATGCAAATGTTGTCATTCATGCTAAAAGGAGAATTTGTAAATAAATGAAGACAAAATAGTAGAAGGAGCATAACAGAATAGTAGGAGTAGAAGAGAACTGAAGGTGGTCTTCAGCTGAGACAATTTTCATGGGAGTTGAAGCATTTTCTTAAGAGACACATAGAGGGCTAGACATCCTGATGTTGGTTCAGAGTTGACATCAATGCTGACAATCCGGGTTAATTATTCGTTTCCTATTTTTTGGTTTCTTTCTCTCTTATTAAATTGATTGTGTTATCCTAGGCATATGGAATTGGGTTTTATGCATGAATGATCATATTATTGTTATTGTTTGGCTATTTGTGTACGAACCCATTGGGTATTGTGAAAAGATGGTTTTAATGTGTTCATTGAATCGTTTATTTGTCAACTCATTGCTAGAATTTAGATATAATTCATAATTTTTATGTTGAAATTCATGTGTAACAACTAATGATTCGTTTTCATTAGGAATATCATAACCTGGGTCAAATGATGCATCGTATGAGGTTGTTAACTTGATTAATCAGTTTTCCTAATTTGTAATGCTACTACCTCATTAAATTTAAAGATTGTAACATAAGTTATTCACTGATTAGGTTTAATTAATGATCATATCTTGATTAAACACTTTCTAAGGGAAAACTCAGGTTAATTATTAACCCACAATTAATAGTTGCTAAGAGAGGTTTGAGAACAACAAATCAATGAAATATGTTTAATTAAGATGTAGGCTAAGATTCAACCAAAGAATAGAGCCCCTACTGAATTCCCCATTTCTATCATTTTTTGCATGATTTCTTTAATTTGTTTTTATTATTCTAGTTTCATTTTATTTTTTTGCTTGAAAAATCCTATTACCCATTAAAACTAAACACCGATTAATTTCATTTCAATAACTTTACAGACACTACTACTATATTAGTAATCCAGTTTTTATTTTGACTTGCGTTATGATGCGTTCTCAATTTTTAATGTTGTTGCCAGGCAGTGTGGTGTTTTAGTTTTTTTTGTGATTTTAATTGGTGTTTTGTATTACTTTTTTTGTAATAGGTTTCCGTTCAATTATTTCATAATCCTTTCATTTTTCTATTTCATGTTTGTGATTAAAAATAAAAAATCAAAAAACCATGGATGGAAGTAATTTTTACTTTAACTCTTATTCTCATTCCTATAACCATGGTTGGTTTGATCAACCTAACTTTAGATATAGATGGAATAATCATTAGACTTACTTCTATGATAGTTTGCAAGATACACAACAATTTCGTTGTGGGTACGCCTCTAGAAAACTATAACAAGGGCCTATAATGCTGGTCATCTTCAATTTCAACAGGGTATGCATCAACCTCAGGAAAGTATATAGCAGACCCAATAGGATGTCCAACAATTCCAACAATATGAAATGCAATCTTGGCCTAATTTCCAACATTCTGAAAGCCAACCCAGGTAAATCTCTAGAATAATTGCTTAATTTTATACTGCCAACAAGCTTCAAATTCAATAGGATATGTAGCAGTTCTAACAAAAATTGCAGTATATTTTTTAGCAAGAAGTATAGCAAATCTGACTAGAAACTTTACAATTCTAGCAAAATGCATTACCTCGATGGGGAGATACTACTCATATGGAACCTTAAAGTGAAGATGAGCCACCATATTAACCTGCGGTGTACCCAATAGAAGTTAGTACAGAAAACTTACAGAGTGATGAGGACTTGAGAATTTTAAGAGCAATAGTTAAGGAATTGCTTGTGTCAAAGAAATTGAAGAGGAGCTTGAAGAAGAATATAATGTATCATTTAGCTCAAAGGTGAGTATTGAGTTCGTAATTATTTTTAAGACTAACCCTTCGGTTTTACCTAGCAGGCTAGAAGAATTAAACGAAGAAGAAAAAGACAAAGAGTCATTCAAATTATTTCAAGAGAGTGAAGACTCAGCATAAATGAAGAATTTGAAGATAAGGAAGATGCTAGAGGAGAATGATTATCAACAAAGGCCCTATTCGGAAGAACCTCACATGAAGGAACCACATGTTCCACCAGAAGATCATAATTTTATTACATGATGAGAAAAAAGAAGTTGAGTCAGCGACCTTAAACCAAGGCACTTCTTAGGAGGCAACCCAAGGAAAGAGTATTGCTTTTCTTTTTATGCATGTGTGTTTTTAATATGTTTCTTGCTTATTTTAAGTATTCAATCAAAATGAGGGAAAGAATGAAACAAATGAAACAAACTTTTTTTTCATTTTCTATTGCTCCTAGGACTATATAGTCATGATTAGAGAATAAATTAACTAGAGATTTTCGTAGTAACTTTAGCATGTATTTTTACTCTTATGATTAGTCAATATGCATTATCTTTACAAGAGTAGTGACTAGTGGTACACAAAGCTTGTGAGATTTTCAACTTTATTAGACTAACACATTCATATCAGTCTCATTGTCTTTTGATAATGTGTGACCTTCATAACATGTACATCCTGATTTTTCCTTGTTTTCTATTCGAGATTCATCACATGCATTAACATAGATATGATTACGAATTCTTTGCTTTTCTGAACTAAAATAGCCAAATAGCCTACCATTATATGATTTTTCCTTTTTAATAAGCCCCCTTGAGCTTTATTTGCCTTTTTTTTGTTTATTAGCCATATTACATGCTTTATTCTAACCAAATGTCCTTCCTAAGCCTTAAAGCTAGTGGAACATTAGTTGATTGTTGAGTTTGTGGATATACACAAGTATAAGTGTAGGGGTATGTGTATGTGAGGGTTGGTTATAATGTTGGGATGTTATTTTATGATTTATTATTGAAACTCCCATGTTGATATAGTTTATTATCATTTTTATAATGAAAAGCAAAAAAGAAAAGAAAAAGAAAAAGAAAAGGAAAAATGTTTAAATAAATGTATCAAAGAGGAATTGCATATGTATTGAAAAGTTTTTATGATTAATGCATCCTTATAAAGTTGTAATGAATGTGTTATTAGACTATGTTGAATATGAGGTAATTGTTGGCTTGGAAAGTTAACATTTTTATGGTTTTAATGTATTGTCATCAATTGCATGTGTGATTCCTTCATATTGGTATATGCTTCATATGGTTTATGTGTGAGAGCTACATTGGGTTGTGAAATATAAATGTTGCATTCATTATAGCTGAAGGTATCCAGTTTTTGAGGATTGTGAACTTATGCACTAGATGTTGTATTGAGTGTTGCTATATTTCACTAGTTTAATAGCTTTCAAACTACTTGACCCAAAATACATTTCAACTTACCCTAGGCCACATTACAACCTTAGAAAAGTCCTTTGATCCATAATTTTGCACGTGAACGTTAGCGGTAGAGAAATGAAATGATATGCAAAGATATGAAATGGCATGATCATGAACGGTGTTGAGTGTACCCATAAACATATCTTGTTTAAACACATTTTCCAAATCTACCATTAGATTGCTTGGTTTTGGAAGATGTTGAATATTGATTAATCATGAGTAAAAGCTTGAAATGTTGATTTCTTGTTATGATTTTTTAAAGTCATTCATCTTTGGTTATGATTATATATTCTTGGAACATGTAAGAATTGAGTAATTATTATGGGTCTTTGAGCTTAATGTGGATATTTTTCCCAAGGATATCCAAAAGCTAAATGTGGGGGAAATTGGTTTTACACTTACCGATTAATGATATGAAAATGCTTAAGATACAAAAATGATACCCAAAAGCTTAATCATCTACTTAGCGATTAATGATACGAAAATGCTTAAGATACTCACTTTAATTCATTTATGAATTTAGGTACAATTTAGAACTAAAGCAATTAAAGTAGGTCAAAAATACGATAATTAGACCACTTTTCAAAGGTTAATACTCACTTGTGTTCATGGAGTAAGAAGAAAACAAGAAAATGTTAAAAAAGGAGATACATGTTGAAAATACAAAGAAGATTAAAGCATGAGATGGGACAACGCCATGCACTTGAATTTAATGGTTGGTAAAACAAAGGAAGAGTAGCAAGTAGGAAAGAAGCATGCACCAAAATGACACTACACATAACACCACACACCTAGCAAAAATGACAATGCATATAACAACTGGGAAGGAATAAATAAAACATGCAATATAACTTGGACAAAACGCAACATGGTTTGTGCTTAACGCAAACACATGCAATGGTTTATGTTTAACACAAACACAAACAACATTTGCATTTAACGTAAACACCATCGTTCATGCTAAAAAGGAGTTTTTTTTAATAAATGAAGACGTAACACTAGAGGCAGTCGAATAGAATAGTAGCGGCAAAAGAGAACTGAAGGTGGTCTTCGACTAGGACAATTTTCATAAGGCTTGAAGCATTTTCTTGAGAGAGCTACAAAGGGCTAGACATCTAGACATCAGTTCAGAGGTGAAATCATCACCGATGACCTAGGTTAAGCATTCCTTTCATATTTTTGTTGCTTCTTTCTCTTTTATTGAATTGATTGTGTTATCCAAGGCATATGGATCTAGGTTTTATGTATAAATGATCATACTAATCGTTATTGTTCGGTTATTTGTGTATAAACCCATTGGGTATTGTGAAAGATGATTTTAATGCATTCATTGAATCATTTATTTACAAACCCATTGCTAGAATTTTGATATAATCTGTAATTGTTTTGTTGAAATTAATGTATAGCAACTAATGATTTGTAATGATTGAGGATAACATAGTCTAGGTTAAATGATGTATGTGGTTATTACCTGGATTAATCAGTTTTCCTAATTCGTAATGCTACTACCTAATTAAATCCAGAGGTCATATCCTAGTTTATTCGGTGGTTAGGTTTAATTAATATTTATATCTTGATTAAACACATTTTAAGGGAAAACTTGGGTTAATTATTAACCCACGATTAATACTTTCTAGGAGAGGTTTGAGAACAACAATTCCATAAAATATGTTTAATTAGGGTGTACGTCGAGATTAAACTGAAGATCCGGGTCCCTGCCAAATTCCACACTTTTTCACATGTTTTTTTTTAATTTTTTTATTAGTTTAGTTTTTTCAGTTTCTTATTTGAAAAATCCAAAACCCCTTAAACCTAAACAATGATTAATTTCATTTGAACAACTTTACACACACTGGATTAACCTAAAGTCACCACTGTATAGTAGTAGTCTATTTTTTATTTTAACTAGCATTATGACACATTGTCACAAGGGATGTTAACTTAAAGGTAAATAATGGGATTCACTTTTTTTGGGTTAAGAATGACTCTTTACGTTTACCTAGTAGGTTAAAGGAATTAAACGAGGAAGAAAAACGTTAAAAGACATTAGAGATCTTTCCAGAGTGCATGGACTCAGTAGAGATTAAGAGTTTAAGGATAGGGAAGATGCTGAATAGGAATGATTATCAACTAAGGCCCTATCTGCGAGAAACTTAAATGAAGGAACCATATGTGCCACCAGAAGATTATAATTTTGTCACGTGAGGAGAAGAAGGAGTTTCGCTAGAGGCAACCCATAGGAAGTAAATTTCTTTTCTTTAAAATTTCGCATTTGTTTCTTTCATGCATGTGTGCTTTTGAATTTGTTTGTTTATACTTGTATTTAAGTTTTCAATTAAAATGAGAGAAAGAATAAAACAAACAAAAATGATCATTTTCTTTTTTCTGTTACTTCTATTACTATATAATTATGAGTAGAGAACGAATTGAATAGAGAATTTCATGGCAACCTTAGCATTTACTTTTGCTTTTGTGATTGGTCAATGTACATAATCTTTAGAAGAGTAGTGACTAGCGGTAGATAAAGCTAGTGATATTTTGAGCGTTATTAGACTAACAAATTCATATCAGTCTCATTGTCTTTTGATAATGTGTGACCTTAATGACATGCACATCCTTATTTTTCTTTGATTTTCTATTCATGAAAAATATCAAATGAATTAACATGGAGATTATTAGGCATTTTTTTCATAAGCTATATTAACCAAATAGCCTACCTATTATATGATTTTCTTTTTTGACAAACCACCTTTGAGGTTTGTTAGTCTTTCTTTATGTAGTAACCACAAATTACGTGCTCTAACCCTAACCAAATGTCCTTCCTAAGCCTTAAAGCTAGTAGAATATTTGTGATTGTTGAGTTTGTTGATATATAAAATTATAAGTGTGGGGCTATACATATGTGTAGGTTAGTTATAATGTTAGGATGTTATTTTATGTCTTATCATTGAAATTCCCATATTAATGTAGTTTCTTTTAATTTTCATAAAGAGAGAGAGAGAGAGAGAGAGAGAGAAAAGAAAAATAAAATAGAAGAAAAAGGAAAGAAAGAAAAAGAAAAAGATGTTTAAATAAATGTATTAAGGAGGAAGTGCATGTGTTGAAAAGTTGTTTATGATTAATGCATCCTCCTAAAGTTTTATTGAATGGGTTATTTGAGTATGTTGAATGTGACGTAGATGTTGTCTTGGAAGGTTCACTCAATGTAGTTCAATAAATTATTATCATCAATCTTTATGAGCGATTCCTTTTCATTAGTTATGCTTTATGTGGTTTATATAAGAGAGCTTGAGTTTGAGTTGTGAAACATCATTTTTGCATTCATAATGGTTGATGTATACAATTGTGAGTGAATTTTAGCTATTTTGCCATTCATTTACATTGTGTATTGCTTTTCTTTCACTAGCTTTGATGAATTTCATTTTACTTTACCCAAATACATCTCACTTTACCTTTACCCATATTACAACCTTGAAAATCCCTTTGATCCGTGATTTTGAATGTGAACATTAATGGTGGAGAAAAGAAATGAGATGCAAATTTGTGGACTATCTTGATTATAAATGGTATTTGAGTGTACCATGAACAAATCTTGTTTAAGCACATTTTCCAAGTCTACTGTTAGATTGCTCAGAGTCCTAAAATGATGAATGTTGATTGGTCATGAATAGAAGTGTTGAATATTAAATTAATTCTTGCTATGATTTATAAAAGCCATTCATCTTTTCTTATGATTATGTATTCATAGGAAATACAGGAAATGAGTAAATATTTTGGGATAGGATGTTATATTACATGTTTTTCTTGACGACGGTCAAAAGTTAAGTGTGGCGGACTTGCCTAAAAATAATTTTCCATAAGTTAATGCCAAATTTGTGGAGTAGCTTTATGAACAATAAGGGCAATGTTATTAGTGAAGTGAATTCTTCAAGGGATAGAGATTATTATAGATACTTCTCGTAAGGAGAAAAATCCTGGTTGAAAGGTACCCCACAATATAACTAGAGAGATTAAGAATCACCTTTAACAAAATGGGCAACTAAAAGTAAATGTGCAATAAAGTAAGGAACAATAGTAATATTTCAAAAATGTAAGGGTTTATGGTTTACACGTAAGGTTAAGGATCCTTTAAATAAGTAATATATGTTTAATTGTTGATACATTTAATCATTTACCCTTAGCGATTAATGATACGAAAATGCTTAAGATAGTCACTTTAATTTATATATGATTTTAGGCACAATTTGGAAGCAAAGAAATTAAAGAGAGTCGAAAGCACTACTTTTGGACCTTTTTTTGAAGATTAATTTTCACTTGTCTTCATGGAGCAAGAAGAAAAAAGTTAAAAGACAAGAAGAAGAAGAAAAATCAAAATACAAAGAAGAAGAATTAAAAGTGTTTGTTGGAAAAATGAAGAAATAACAAGAGAGTAAAATGTATGTACCAACTGGTAGTTGAAGGACAAAACAACAATGAAGTATGAAGAAAACACAGCCATAGAAGCAAGAAACGACAATAGATGATAGGTAGGAGGAATCCAAAATGTAGTCCACGCCACCTGAAATGTAGATCATGCATTTTACTAAACACAAACAACATCTGTGTAAATGAAGATCATGTTTACGTTTCACACAAACGTTATGCATGAAACATAGATTTTAGCCAAGACAGGTGGAGAGTTTTTTATGTGAACAGTGGCATGGTCCAAGAGTTTAACTCATCATATCACAAGAAGAGGTAGCGAGTGAAAGAAGAGAGCTGCAGGAGAGGAGTGAAGTGTGAATAGTAAGGTGGTCCAACATATTAATTTGTCAAATCAGTGAATAGTAAGAAGAGAAGAGCGCTTGCGGCAAAAACAAAAGAGTAAAGCTGAAGGGGGCTTTGAGTAGTTGGGAATGAAGCTTTTTTTTGGGATACACCCATAGAGGGTTAGACATCCTGACACTAGTTCAGAGGTGGCACTGACGCCGACGACTCGAGTTAAGCATTACTTTATTGTTTTGTTATTTCTTTCTCTCGTTAGAAATTGATTATGTTATCTTGTATGGATTGATTGGGTATTTGAATGATGATGCTTTTAATGGTCCATTGAATGGTTTTTTTTGAAAACCCATTGCTAGAATCGAATGCAATGTGTACTCATTATATTCCCGATTCAAGTGTAACAAATAATGGTTCCAACTCATTAGAGATAACATAACATAGGTTAAATAATCCTAACTTGTGTGATTATTACCTAGATTGGTTTATTTTTCTTATTCATAAGATGGTTGTCTGAACAAACTTACAGCGTTTATTCTAGGTTTCTCGATAGTTAGGGATAAATAATAAGCGCTTTGTAATTAACCAAGATCTAAGGAAAAATTAGGATTAACATAACTTGATGTCAATCTATGACTGATAATTACTACAAGAGATAAAAGAATAACAAATCAATGAATTATGCTTAATTAGGGTGTATGTCGAGATTGAACGAAAGAATCAAATCCTTACCAAATTCTCCACTTTTATCATTTTTTTGCATGTTTTCTTTAATTTATTTTTATTTTTTAGTTTCATTTTATTTTCTTATTACAAAATCCAACCCCCCACCCCAAATTTTCCTAAATACTGATTAAGTTCATCTCAATAATTTTTCACACACTCTATAGTAGTAGTCTAGTTATTTTATTTTTACTAACATTACGATGCGCCTGTCAATTTTTACATCGTTATTTATCAAAAAAAATTTGCACCGTTATTTCTCAAAAAAAAATTTGCACCGTTGCTGGGGTGTTTAGTTTTTGTTATTGATTTTAATTTGTGTTTTGTATATATTTGTTTGTAATTGGTTTCTTTTTATTTATTTGGTAATCTTTTCATTTTTTTTGTTTCACATTTTTGAAAAATTTTAAAAATTAAATTTAACATGGATGGGTATAATTTTTTCTTTAATTCATTTTTTTTAATGTTTGGACTGATCAAGCTAACCTTTGTTATGGATGGGATAATCAACTGAATTAGTTCCATGATAGTTTGCAAGAAGCACAACAATTTCCATGCAAACCAGAAGCTTCCTATCAAGACTCAGGTACATCCTTGGAAGAATTAGTTAATGTGCATATTGCTAACACTTTGCAATTTTAGCGGGAAACAAGTTCTATAATCTAAAACTTGACAAACCAAGTGGATTAATTGATGGAAGCTATTAGCTGCCTAGCATCACAAAGCAAAGAGACGCAACCATAACAACTTGAGGAGTACCTGATGAATATTAGCGCAGAAACCTTACAGAGTGAAAAGGAGCTTGATAATTTTGAGGTCAACCCTCAACGAATTACTTGTGTAGAAGAAACAAAGGAGGAGCTCAAAGTAGAAAAAGACATATCTTTTAGCTGGGAGGTAAGTACTGAGTCCATGATTATTTTTGAAACTAAATATTCACCTTTGCATAGAAGATTAAAGGAACTAAACAAGGAAGAAAAAGGTGAATAGATGTTTGAAATATTTCTCAAGTGCATAGACTCAATAGAGATTGAAAGACTGAGGATAGGGAAAGAGCTAAACAGGAACGATTATCAACCAAGTCCTTATCCAGAACAACCTCACATGGAAGTGGCGCTAACAGTAGTACCTAAAATTCACAAATTTGTCATGTAAGGGGAAGAAGGAATCGAGCCAATGACCTTAAATAAAAGAGCTTATTGGGAGGCAACCCAAGGGAAGTAAATTTCTTTGCTTTTAAAATTTCGCATTTATTTCTTTCTTTTTCGTGCATGTGTGTTTCTTTGTTAGTTTATTTTTGCTTGTTTTTAAGTTTTCAATCAAAATGAGAGAAAGAATGAAAAACAAAGAAACATTTTCTCGTTTTCTATTGAGTTTAGGATTATTTAACCATGAGTAGAGAATGAATTGACTAGAAATTTTCATTGTGACTTTGGTATGTAATTTTGTTCTTGCAATTGGTTGATGTGCATTATCTTTAGAAGAATAGTGACTAGTGGTAGACAAAGCTGGTGAGATTTTGAGCCTTATTAGACTAAAAAATCTATATCAGTCTCATTTTCTTTTGATAATGTGTGATATTCATGACATGTATGTCCCAATTTTGCTTTGAATTTCTATTCGAGAACATAATTTTATCACAAGCATTAATATGGAAATGATTAGGCATTCTTTGTTTTTTTGAACTACATTAGCCAAATAGCCTACCCTATTGACATGAATTTTCCTTTGTTAACCCCCTTTGAGTTTAATACCTTTCTTTTTGTATCAACATGTTACATGCTTTATACTTAACCAAATGTCATACCCAAGCGATAAAGCTAGTGGAACATTTGTGATTGGTGAGTTTATTGATGTACAAAAGTGTAAGTGTGGGGTGTACATATGTGTGGTTGGTTAATATTGGGATGTTTTGTTTTGTATTATCATTGAAATTCCCATATTAATGTAGTTTCTTTTAATGATAAAAAAGGGAAAAAAGAAAGAAAGAAAAGAGAAAAGAGAAAAGCACAAGAAAAGAAAAGAAAAGAAAATGAAAATGAATGAAAGAAAGAAAAAGAATTAAAAAACTTTATTTAAATAAATTTATCAACGAAGAAGTGCATATGAGTTTGCAAAGTTATTCATAATTAATGCATCTTCCTACAGTTGTAATGAATGTGTTATTTGAGTATGTTGAATACGAGGTAGATGTTGGCTTCAAAGGTTCACTCTTGTGGTTTCAATGTATTGTTTGAATAAATTATATGAGGATCACTTCGGATTGGTATATGCTTCATATGGTTGGTCTGTGAGAGTTGAACTGGGTTGTGAAATATAAATGTTACATCTGTCATAAGTAACGGTACCCAGTTTTTATGAGTGTTGCTTTGTTTCACTAGCTTTGATGATTTTCATACTACTTGACCCAAACACATCTTCCCTTATCTTTACCCACATTACAACCTTGAAAAGTCCTTTGATTTCTGATTTTACATGTGAACATTGGTGGTGGAAAAATGAAATGATATGCAAAGTTTTGGATTCTCATGATCATGAATGGTGTTGAGTGTACCTATAGATATATTTTATTTAAACACATTTTTTTTAGTCTACCATTGGATTGCTTGGTTTTCGAATATGATACTTGTTTATTGATCATGAGTAGAAGCATTGAAAGTTAAATTCTTGCTACGATTTTTGCAAATCATCCATCTTTGGTTATGATTATATTTTCTTGCAAAATATGGGAATTGAGTAAATGTTTTAGGTCTTTGAGCTTAATTTGGATGTTTTGCCCAAGGATGGCCAAAAGATAAGTGTGGGGGAAATTGATATGTGTTTAATTTTGATATATTTAATCATTAACACTTAGTGATTATTGCTATAAAAATGTTTAAGATGCTCGCTTTAATTCATATAAGAATTTAGGTACAATTTGGAAGCAAAGAAATTAAAGTGAGTCAAAAGCACTACATTTGAGCCTTTCTGAAGATTGATTTGTACTTGTCTTTATGGAGCAAGAAAAAGAAAATTAAAAGACAAGAAGAAGAAAAAAATCAAAATACAAAGAAGAATTAAAAGTGTTTGCTAGAAAAATGAAGAAATAACAAGAGAGTATAACACATGTAGCAGCTGGTAGCTGAAGGACAAACGAAAGTGAAGCATGAAGAAAATGCAGGCACAGAAGCAAGAAACGATGGCAGATGATAGGCAGGAGTAAGCAAAAACGTAGTTCATGCCATCTAAAGCGCAAATCATATGTTTTACCATACGCAAACAACATCTGCATTTACACAAACAAAGTTTGCGTACATAAACGTAGACCACATCTGCGTTTCATGTCAAACGTTATGCACGAAATGCAGACGTGGTTTGCATTTACGCAATTATGCATGCAACGTAGACATTTGGCTGATCTAAGTTTTAATATCTATTAACCTTGGTAAAATCGCAAGCGCACAGGTCGTTTGCATAATACCTAAGGTGTCTGCCCCATGAGGAGGGTAATCTAGTCCTAATATCTAAGGTCGCCCTAAACTTCAATAATTCTAAATAACAACTAACCTGGAAATTAATCAATCAAATAATCAATTATGAATATTAAAATGCAGAGATATCAACAAAATAGCAAAATCGCACAACCCAATCCCAAAATCAAGCTAGTAACTATCAAGTGAGATAAAGGGGATTTTAATCTGGAACTAATGAAAATCTACTAATTATGCAATTATTGAAATAATGGGTCTAGACGGTCTAGGGTAGATTACTCTCTCTCGAGTTATAATCCTTAACCCTAACCAATGATCCCTAAGTTAAATTATGGAATTGTGATCTCTCGACTCACAATTTGCCCATAACCTAAAATAGTTCTAAAATTGTCTATTAACCTACCGGGAATCTATGCAGGATCTCTCATTACACGATTCTACCAGTTTGATCCAATTCTTATCTATAAATTTACCTAACTCTCATTAACCCAAATTGATTATTTTCACTTTGCTTACCCTATCAGTCTATTGCCAAATTATTAAGAGAAAATATTTAATCACAATTAAATCAACAAAAACACATTCAATTAAACTTTACTAATCTCAAAAGTCAAAACACGAAGGTGAGTATAAAAACTCAACAATTAACACAACCTATTCTTAATGAATATTGCAAATTCATACATCAATAAATTTGAATAAACAGAAAATATTGTCGAGAATAGAATTGCGAAGGTAGCGATAATGAGAAACCACCTATTCCTGGAAGTATGCCGCGTCTAGCTTCGTCTTCATGTCTCTCTTCGTTCGTCTCCTTCCTTAATCTCTCGATTTCTCTCTAGGTTTTATCTCAAAATTGGTTGATGTGATGGCTCTCCTGCATGACTTTCTAGGTTACTGCTTCTATCACATATTGTTCTATTCATACTTTGGTAGCTAAAAAAGTCTTACAAAATTCAAGTTTTTGTATTAGACTGACATAGGCCACAATCATGGCCCTGCCTACCACGATCGTGACCGATGCCTAAACCTTTCTGTCACAATCGGGGCCTACTATGCCATGATCGTCGGCTATGTCTTTTGTCCAAAACTTTTCGAATCTTCTCCGTTCTTCACCATTTACTTTAAAACATTAACAAACCCATTAAGGCTCCTAAGAAATATAACAATTAAACTCAAAGACTCACACTAACCAATAAAAACACTTAAACATATAAACTAACACAATTAACGCATAAAAACACACTCAACACTCAATTTAACACTAAATACTTAACAAATTAAACCTAAAACACAATGCAATTCCCAACTATCAACAACCTCATACTTAAACGTTTGCTTGTCTTTAAGCAAACAAAACAACATCACATAACAAACACAAAACACATAATGCAATAATATGGCAATCGCTTTAACATCATGAAATAAGTTTAGTCTTGAACACAATTTGACAAGTTATTTCTAATCATTAGTGGACAAAATCTATGTCTAAGGGCATTGAGCTAGATACACTAATTAATCAAGATCTTAGTGTTAATTCACTTACCCTTTTTAATTGTACACACACATTAATAAGTCTTTGGTCCTTCCGACTTTGTAATTGTTCCTAAGTACATTTTCATGAAAATTTAAGCTCATTACAAGTCTGATAGGTGTATTAAGAAAACATACTTTTTTTTAATTTTTATTGAACAGGGGCTTAGTCTTTTTATGCGGAGGAAAACATTGGTAATGAATTTCGATCCAGCTACTTAACTAAGTCATGTTTAACTAGCTTGGTTGAAACATCATTATAGCCTTTTGACGTGAAGGCACACATTTGTGATGCATGTCGATTTAGTTACTTAGCTACGTCATGTTTTCAGCTGGCTACTAGCTTTATTCATAACTCGAAGGTTAGCGGAATAGTGATTTATTAACAAAACATACATTTTATAATTGCAATTTATTGCCTACATTGTTATTCTAGCTATTTGTTTTCATTAAAAAATACTAGTAAAGTTACTTTAGTTGAAGGGCTTCAAATTATGAATGAACGTGATAATCTAGAGGTGTTAAAATTTACACAAAGTCCTAATTAAGTTGTATATTTATCCCAAAAATCCTAATTCACTAATTTTGCAAGCTAATGATTATTCACAATCTAATCGACTATGGCCAAAATTAAATAAATTTCACTCTATCTAGGCCATTGACACTTTCGAACAATTCACATAATGCAACATAATAACTATCATACAATATGTAAAATAACATAAAAGAAAAAAACACATAATCCCTCCCCACACTTAAACAACACATTATCCTCAATGCGAGAAGGAAATACGCCCAAACACATAAAGAAAGTAAAGACAGAATTAAAGTAAACAGAAAATAATAAATATAAATAAAACATAATTGAAGGCTAATTTGGGAAAGATATAAATCCTATGGAGAAGGAGGTGGTGATGGCATTAGAGGATACAATTGAATGCCTTGAGATTCGAAATACAGATGAATTCGTCAGATATCTCGGCTTTGGTGTCATTGTGTTTGCACCATCTCTGTAATTGTTCAATTGGTTTCAGAGATTGCATCCAAAACCTTCTTCCAACCAGGTTCCTCTTCCTCTGATTCTTCACTGGTAGATTCTTCCTGTTGAGGCGATGCTGAACTTGAGCTCACCTGACTCACCCTATTTTTAACCTGTGTCTTTTCGCTGATGTCCTTAAGTTCTATATTGTGGGACTTAAGGATTTCAACTCGCTATAAATGGTGGTGGTTTAGGAATTCAGGTAGGTAGACAGTTAGTCCACTTTAATTGACCCCAAAATGTTTCGTAATGGCAGATACTATATACCCCATTCCAAGATTGTTGCTCCTCTTGTGTGGACATAATAGCTTGTAACACATACGTGGATGTACAGACTAGAATACTATGGTCCATGTAGCATAATATAAAAGGTTCCTTGGTGGAACAGTTGTTGGTTTCTGACTAGTCAGAAACCAACTGACACATAAATTTATGCAGTAGCAAGTATTCATGGGACCTGATAATATTGTTTTGCATATTCTTGCCATGAAAGTGCTCAATTCCAGTAAGCTCATTCTATTATTAAGAGGGATGGAAATTGTCATATTGATCAATGATGGTGGATACGAGGAATCCATACATCTTGCACATGAGTTTGACAGTTAATTCGTACTCCCTTCCTCTCAACCTAAACCAAAATTCCTTGGGGTTGTTAGGGTCATAACTCAGTGAAGTAAAGAATTCTAGGGTAAGCTTTTGATAAACAGGGAATTGGAAGCATATGAACTGGCCCCACTAGATTCTCTCAACTAGGTTTTCTACCTACTCACAAAACTCTAGCCTATCTAGTGTGTCAACATCAAAGTATTTAGGAACAAAATTTTTCTTAGCATTTAAAGACCAAAAAGAGTACCTTACTCCTCAGTGTAGATTGGGAAGGGCGTACCAAATTCCATTGCTCGGTTTCATCTTCCTCGTCCTACAACTTGCTATTGTCCATATGGCTCCCATTAGGCTATTTGTTTAATACGTCACATGATTAAGTATAATTTGGAAAAAATTCGGAAGGTTAAAATTTGTAGTGAGAGGTGAGAGTGTTTGTGTGCTCGAATTTTAGAAAGACAAAGTGAAAATGAAAGTGAGAGTGAAAGTGAAGTTATAACTAAATATATAGGTGGTAAAAAGAGTAAAATGTTAAAGTTTGCTTTCAAAATTTACATCCTCCCCTTTCACTGCATAGTTGTAAGCCACGATCTATTACCACTCTTAAGTTCCTTCTTTTGTTATTTTTACAATCATTTCAGTTCCACTACTTGATTCTTTTGTTGCCCTTTTTCACCTCTCTTTCCATATGTGTACCATCATCCATAAAGTTATGAAAATCTATTCTTTTCTCGATTTTATCGAAAACAAAAACAAAAATAAACCTAATTATAGAATTCAAACGTCTAACAAAAACAATCAAAGAAAGTAATTTTTCTATGGATTGCCTCCCATGTAGCGTTTCTTTTAACGTTAGTAGCTGGATGCTCTATCTTTAGAAACTCAACCAGGATTAATTATGAGTGGCTTGCTTCCACCCTTTTCGTTCAACCTCAGTTTTCTAGCTTGTAGGTAAGCTACAAATTGCAAAATAATCAAAAGGACAATATGGAAACTAATTAAGCTCAATAATCTTCTTTTTTTCATGTAAACTATCAACATAATAGGGCATAACAAAACTCTCTGAATCTTCCATTGAATCCAACATTTAATCCTACAAGATGGTAAGTTCCCCCCTTTCTTCCTTAATCACCTTCGTCTCCTTTGCTTTTTCTGCTTCATAAACATAGACTATCAAAACTTCTTCAAACTCGATATATGTCAACATGTGTTCTTGGTCTTTTTGTTCTTTAGAAGATTCAAATACATCAATTATCCTGAATGAGCTACTAACCTTCAGATTCTTTAATAGATCATTTATGTTGAATGTCTCTTCATCATCATCAATCCAAAGGATAGGGTTCTTTGCATGGAAAACTACCCAAGATTTTTTGATGGTCACACATGGTACACTAAGATCTGGTGGATAGTATCAGGGGTTTCATCCTTTTCTTCATCCTCTTTCTTGATTTCTTAGTCTTCTTAAGGTAAGGCTCAGTATGGTTTCTCACTGGTTCTCCTAGGTCTACCTCATTCCTAAGTGTGATAGCCTGACATAGCTCTATTGAATTTACTTTCATGCTATACAAATAGTTTTCCACACTTTGCTTGCAAAATTCCCTAGAAAGCCGGCCTAGTCGAACCTCCAGATTACGAATAGAAGAGGTATGATCTTCAGTTACTTACTCAAATTTCTTTTCCAATCTCTACTGGTTCTTTTCCATATCCATGAGCTTGTCCATGATTTTGTCCAGCTTGGAATCCCATGAATTGAATTCATCATATTGAACTTCAAATGGGTCTTGATGTCCCATGTGAGTGCTTGCATTGTTTGACCAATAGAAATTAGGGTGGTTCTGCCACCCTAAACTTCAAATGGGTCTCAATTCCTTATTTTGTGGCATTAAGGCCTAAGATTTAAGTATTTTTAGAATAAAATTATATAAATAAATAAAATTCATTGGAGGAGTAAAAACAATTACAAAAATTTTGAATAAATTGACATAGAATAAAATGGACATGAAAATAAATTGAATTAGGTATTAAAACAAATAATCTACAAATGAAAGGAGAAGAGTCACGGCCATGAGAAAAATTTCTCATGGCTGTGACAAAGGGAATATTCTTATAAAAAGACAAAAGTCACGAACACGATTGTGCACAATCATGACGAATGGTAAACAATAACAAAAATTGAGGTACATCGCGATTGTGCTCAAGCACGATTGTGACTTTCCTGAAAATTTGGGATGGTCGCGATCATGCTTATGCACAATAGCGACTTTCCTATCACACACACCTAATTTCAAAACTTCATAACTTTCAATTCAGAAGTACAAAAGTTACAAACTTTATGTCGTTGGAAAGCTAGGAGAATGATCTACAACTTTGATGTAGACCACTTAGCCTAATTCTACCTAGATCTACCTAGATCAATACAATTTATTCCTTAAAGTTTCAGATCACACTCCTCATTCCTTTATTCTCTTATTTTTCTCTCATCTATCAATATACTTACCTTGAAAACAGAAGACCCAAATCCAAAAAACATGAACCATGCATACAAAAGTCCTATTACAACAATTTACTTTAGAAAAATCTATTCAAAAGTCCTCATCAACTATGATTTTATTTCCCAACCGGAAATAGCAAATTCGACAGAATAATAATTAGGCATGAACAAAAGGAATTCTTTAACTCTAGCTGTCATTCATTTTTCAATATAAAATAGATTAGGTACATAATTTCAATTACAAACAAAAGTAACATCAGTAATATAATTACGAAATTACAATCAAGAATGCTATGCTGATATGCTTCTAAAGTTACCAGAAATGATCAAAACTAACTTAGTTACAAATGTAATATTTCTTGGAGATTTGTAGAAGTTTTTGCAAGGTTCACTGATCTGCTATATATATATATATACATAAAGATTCAATTCAAAGAACACATACTTAAAATTTTAGTCACATAAGTTAAATCAAATACCTTTGTATTCAATCATTATCATGAAACATATAGTCATAGATCATGCTCAACAACTTTCAATGAATGCATAGACAATATGGCTCGAGAGAATCCCATGAAATAGAATGGCGAAACTGAAGTTTACACCATAAATGAAATGAGTCCATTTTTTGGAGCTCATATGCCACAAGAGGGCAACCGGAGAAGGCTTAAGGTCAATGTGCATGTGATGAATGGAATGGTATCTCTCTTACCCACATGAGTAAATTTTTTGATGTATACACATTTCAAAACATATTTATATCTTTCATGGTTTTTAAATTTTCTTCTTTTCACAATGCAGTATCTTTCACATAAACATGATATCAAATTCGTAGAACATATTTTCCCCACATTCACATTAAATAAAAGCAAGCATTTAATTACACATGCAACAAATAATTTCAGCTCATCATCACAAAAACTATAAACATATTACGCACCTTTTTTCTTATACATCCAAGCTCAAGCTTGTTCTTCATCTTGTTCTTGATTTTTGACCTTCTTGTTCCCTTCAAACAAGCATATTTTCTTTTAATCATCATACATGAATATAACTTCCATAAATCTCTACTATCCAAAAATAAGCTTAGATTTAACCCACTCTTGGTTTACCTAACTAGAAGAAATAAAATCTAAGTAAGGGTTCATAAAAATCTGAAGTATAAATCTCTTATTCATCTTCTTTCTCTTTTTATTTCAGCTCATAAAAATCTAGTTTCTCTACTTTCTTCTTTTATCAAAACAAGAAAAGAAGATAGATATCACCAAGAACTTAATTGAATCTTCTCTTCCTGTTCTTTCTCCTTTCTTTTTCTTTCCTTCTTCTTCTTTTCTGGTTCATTTTTCTGCTGCTCCTCTTCTACTCCTTTCTACGACTCCCTTTCTTTTTCTTTCTTAACACACACATCTCTCTCTCTTTCTTAACCACTCAAATATATCTCTCCCCTACACGACTCTCTCTTCTCTAGTTTCTTCTAGGTTCTTCAAAAATTTTACCCTTCCTATCTTACCCTTCCTATCTTACCCTTCCACAATTAATCTAATACCTTCTAACTCCTTAACTTAATTCTAACACTTCCATTTAATTCATACAACCATATGTAAATAATAATATACCTAATTAAACTCTAAAAATTATTAACTCAAAAATTCTAATTTTTTTACTTATGAAGAAATGCCATCAAAAGTTCGGAGTCCAACAATTATGATGTAGGTTAAATTGGTTTATAGGCTAATAATGTGGTCTTTAGGTTGGGTTAAGTTAGTCAAAAGACTAGGAGATATTATCCAAACAAAGCCTTTGAGAAAGAATGTGTGAACTCTTACAGTTGAAATGAGAGAATTATCTAAGTTGATTTGTAGTTTGTCTATAGTTCCCCTTATTCCAAAAGCGTTATCATGTGTATAGGCTTAGAATTGTGTTATTGTTAGTGTTTGTATATGTTCTAAGTGTTTGAGTGGCTTAAAACATGGATTTGATCTTAATTTTATATTTCAAGAGGTGTTTGATATGTTTAAAGTACATGGAGGGAGGAAATTAAAGAATGAAGAAGATTATAGATGCACGCAGGAAGGCAAGATCATGCATGGAGAATACCATAAACATTGCATGGCTTTCTATCGTGGCAGATAGGAATCAACCATAATAGGCACGATTGTGCAAAGTTGTTTCCAAGAGAGATTGTTTGAGTTTTAATGTTTTGGGGCTATTTTTGGAAAAAAAAGTGGGGAAACCTTAGACATAGCCGTAGAACCCTCAAGCACTATAAAAGAATATGAAAAACACTAAAAAGAGGCAACAACCACTACATCAAAGTTAATCCAAGAGGAAAGACCAAAGAGCACTTTAGAAAAATTCAACCATTCTAGATCAAGACGTCAATCATTTTTACTCTTTTACGTTTAGTTCTTTCATAGTATCGAATATGTATTTGGATTTCTAAGATGTTTATCATGATTATGGATTTCTACATTGATATTTATGGATTATTCTAGAATTATTTTGTGAACCTTATTTCTCGTTGAATTCAATACATTGATGAATGTTTTTGATAATTTTCATGCATATACTTAGTAACAAATCAAGATAGTAAATCAAGTCATTAGTGTTAAGGTATATGACAGGAGTTAGTAAATTAATAAACCTAAAATTATCAAATTAACAATCAATTAAAGAGAGGCCTAAATTGTTAATTATCTATAAGATTGTGATAGATGTTAAGTATATTTTTACCACATATTTAATGTTTTCTTGCATGATATTTTATACTTTTGTTGTATACTTAGTAGTTAATGTGCTTCAAGTGTGTTTCTAGGTGATAATTGCCTTCATAAATTGAAAGGAGAAGAATTTGGGCGAAAATATAACGTAAAATAGAAAATCAATAATATGGAAGAAGTCCACGATATGCACTTTTGAACTCCTATACACTTGCACGATAGTTGATAAATTATAATTATGCATGGTCTGATGCATGGCCGTGCAAAAGAGTGTACATAACCCAAAAATATAGGTTTCCATATTAATTCAACGCTTTAGCGGCAAATCAAAAGAGGAAGTGCCTGGCATTGTTCTAAGAACTTTAGAGACAATTCTGGAGGTGATTTGGAGCTTAAGGAGGGAAAGATGCGGGATTTTTATCAGCAGATCCATCAAAACACAAAATCAGACGTCTACATTGTCAGAATACGTGATAGAAAATAATAAGGGAGATTTAGAATTATGATTTGGATGTTTTTTATTCTATTTTTTGTATATATGGATATGGTTTCTTGTTTGTTGATGTGTAAATAATTTTTCTGTTAATATTTAGGCTAGATAAATCCTAATTGAATACTTTAACATTTTTTGATTATTTTATGAATGGAATTCAATTGATTGATTGTTGCAATCCAATTGTCTATTTTATGATTATTTATTAATCTGATTCATTATACTTCAATATTATTTCATACTTAGTGATTGAGAAATCCCAGGTTAAGTAGATCCAAGATAATTGAAAAGAGTTTATTGCAATCTTAAAGATTGGATGACATAAATCTTTTGGATTAGGGTCAAACCTAATAAAGGGATTCATAATATGGTAATGCAATTCTATAAGTTTTAACCTGAGTAACTCAGTTAGAGACCTTAGAATTAGTTGTTAGCAGACTTAAGGTCAACTACTAGCATCCTTTAGGAATCTCCGCAGTCCAACGAATGAACAACATAATTGTATAACAAATAATCAATAAGTTAATTAGAGGGATTTAATGCTTAGATACTAATTATTTGATATTGGCAACTAATCTGGTGTCACCAATTCTTTGCCTAATCTATGCTTCTTGTTTAGTTTAACTGCTTATATTTTAGTTTCTTGAATTAAACCACAATTAATCTGTAGGCTAGATAATAAAATAATAGTAATTACTAGTACTTACCATCCTTATAAGATTGACCTCTATTTGTCGATACTAACTACAACTACGTCGTATAATTACGACATTAAATATTAACTAACACGTTTTAGGTCAATCAAGCTTTTGGTGCCATTATCAGGGATGGTGTTGTTAGAAATTGTTAGCTCAAGGCCTATTAAATATTTTGTGATGAACTTATAATATTCAAAATTCAAATTGAATTTATTTCCTTCTATTGCTAACGGGTTAATTCTCAAAAGGAAATAAAATTATATGATAAATGCTTCCTTTCTTGCAAAAACCTTCTTTATTAACTTATCTTATTTATTCTACAAAATCAAGAAGGATCCTACTAATTACATATTTTGTCAATCAACTCTAGATTTCTCTTAACGATTGATTATTACAAGATTCCAATAGAGATATTATTGAAGATTCAAACTCAAATTCAGAATGAAAATGAAACAAAGACTAGTTAAAGAAAAAGTCAATTTAAGTAAGAGCCATTAAAGTTGATAGAGAAGTATAGAAAGAAAGAGGAGAGAAAGCTAAAGCCAACTTATGGAGATACATCAGTACTCTGGAAAGTCGTATCATTATCAAATCTCTTGTGCCTTTGAAGGTGACGATTCTTTTTGAGAGAGATCATTAAAGCTTATATGGAGCAATACTACTAGTTTAGAAGGTTAGGGAACCTTGAAAAATATGTACTCATGGGAAGGTTAGAGAACCTTAGAAACTGTACTCGTTGGAAGGTTGAAGAACATTGAAAAATATGTACTTGTGAGCTTGAAGAGGCTCATAAAATTACTACTTAGTTTTATAGTGAAACACTCAATTTGGATACTTGGGGACTGGACATAGACTTGAGTTGTAAGCTGAATCAGTATAAATCGACTGCATCCTTCTCTCTCTTCTACTAACTTTTATATTGCTGCATTATATTTTGTGTCATTCTAGCAAGAGGCTCCTTCACTTTAAATAGGCTCCTTTTATTTTTCAACTTGTAAGTTCTTTTCAGTTTCTAACAGATGTCTTCTGTTTTAATTTGTCTTAATTAGATTTATCCTTTAGTAGACTCCTTTCATTTAACAGGCTTCTATCACTTAATAAGCTTCTCTTGCTTTGTATGCTCCTATTATTGTTTTAAACTTTGATAGGTCCCTATCATTTTATTCAAATTAAAAGTATCCTTCGCATATGTTTGCTTTATCAGGAACACTTTAGCTTTGTTAATCTAGTCATTATTTTTGTTTGCTTGTTTTGCTTTACTTTATTTGTTTTTACTTTATGCTATTTAATTTATTTTTGTTAGTTAGGTTAATTCCATAGTTTAGGCTAGACTTAGGTCAGTTTATAACCTAGAGTAATACGAAGAACTTATTTAATGTAGATCTTGATATAGAAAGAACTATACATAGGAATCTTCTTAGAACAAACCTTAGGGAATTTGAAATAGATTGTCAAATCAATGAATTGGAAGGTCACGTAGACACTAAGGGATTGAGCAATATGGTTAGTCCCACGAATAATGTTCAATTATACTAGCCCAGATATAATTGGCATGAAATCTAGCATTATGAGTGACATCTTCTTAATTGATTGTATAACTATTCCATAACATCAACAATTAGCTACATGAAATTGCTTAAGATTTTCACTTTAACTCATATGAGATTTTAGGCAAAATTCAGAAGAAAAGAACTTAAATGAGCCAAAAGCACTACATTTGGGCCATTTTTCGAATAATTACACTCACTTGTCTTCATGGAGCAAGAATGATAAATATTAAAGCTAGTAAAGACAAGAAAATTAACACCATGAAGCAATAGAATGTCCTGTGGACATGCTAGAAAAGTTGAACAACCGTGAGTATATCCCTGCGTTTGGTTCATGTCCCCATCGGTGGGGACAGATGACAGAGACAAAAAAAACTTGTCTACGACCTGTTTGCTTGTTGTCCCCACCAATTTCTGTCCCAACTTTGGATGACAGAGACATAAAATTTTTGTTCCTTCCAAAACCAAAGGACAAGAATGCAAAGACGGAAACAGAACCAAAAGACATTGGTGAAATATCAGAAATGCCCTCCCTTCAAAACCTAAAACAAAACATAATTTAATAAGATATAATGTAATGTAATTAAATAATCATAATAATTTAATTAATTATATTGTAATTAATTAATTAATTATAATATTTT
>JAOSBN010000179.1:29402310-29421200 GCA_027563595.1 Erythroxylum suave
GCAAATAAGATTTCTAAAAAGTTTTGAAATCTACCGGTTCTCCAAATATGGCATGCTTTCTTTTCCCAATCCAACAATTACATCTATGGATGCAAATTCACACTTTGTATAACGAGATAATCAAAATACTAGGTAGTTAATTGACGCAGTAGTTGGAGGGACGCTAAACAATAAGACACTTAAAGTAGCCCAATAGTTAATCAAGGATATGGCCATAAATAACTATCAATGGTGCTCGTCTAGAGCACAAACCACCAATAGGACATTTGGAGTTTATGAAGTCAATGTATTAACGAGATTGGTGAGTCAAGTCGAGGCCTTAAGTAGGAAGATAAACAACATTAATATGGCTCCACAAGGAAAAGTGATGTAGAACGAATCATGTGGATTAAATTACCTAGGACAAGATTGTCAATTTAATTAACCTGAACGCGTAAACTATTAAGCGAATGCTCTAAGACCCTAAAAATAATTTGTACGGTAACATATACAACCCTAGATGGAGGAACCACCCCAACTTCTTGTGGGGTAACCAAAGTCAAGAATGAAACAACCCTTCACCTAGATTTCAAGCAAAAACATCACAACCAAAGAAACTGAGTATAGATAAGATGATACTAGAACTTACTTAGGATCCATAGACAAAGCATCAATAAATGTAAGCATCCATACAAAACTTGGGATTAAAATTTGACCAAATGGCAAAATCAGTGGTGGAGAGACCTAAAGGGTGTCGAGCATAACTGAAACAAATCTAAAGGATAGTATAATAGCAGTCACCCGGGCCACTTAAAAGGAACTTAAGCAAGTAGAAGAAGAAGCAGAAGAAGAAAGGGAATTAGAGACAAATTAATGGAAGTTCTTACTAAAATGAAAACTGACCAACACAAATTTAAAAGTAAAGGAAAGACAAAGGTTGGATTCATAAATGGGGGGACATTACAAAAAGAGTTTCTAGAAGAAAAAGAAAGTGCCACAGATCGATTAACAGAAGAGGAAAAGAAAAGGTTGCTAGTGAACATTTCATGTAGAACAAATATATTCTAAAGAGAATTAAGGAATACTAACCTACATTTCCAGACCCCATCCTAGCATAGAGAAAGTCAAAAGAAGCAGAGTTGAATGAAGTCCTTGATATAATCAATTAACTAAAAATGCGACTTAGCCTTACTAAATCTATAAAAGAGAGGTTACTAAATAAAGAGGAACCAAAGAAGTTAGAAAGTGAACTATCAAACAAAGAAAACTCCAAAGAAAAAACAAAACTACCAAAAAAGTAAGCTGACCTAGGAAATTTCTATATTCCTTGTATTATTAGTACTGTCAAAGTGGATAAGGCTTTTACATATTTAGGAGCTGCCATGAGTATAATGCCTTACACTTTGTGCAACAAGATGAAATTAGGTGAATTTATACCAACTAGGATGAGTTTGCAAATGGTAGAAAAATCACTTCACCATCCTGGGGGCATAATCAAGGATGTACCTATCAAGGTTGACAAATTCACCTTTCCTACTGATTTACCATCTTGGACATGGATGAAGATTCAGCGATACCCATTATCCTTGGGATACCATTATTAGCTACCAACAAGTCTCTTATGAACATTGATGGAGGAGAGTTAACTATGAGAGTAGGGGATAAGAGGGTTATATTTAAATTCTCTGATGGTAAGAAAAATCTTCTTGAACTTTCGAACCCTATCAAGATAGAGAAATCTTATGAAAAAGTTTTGTAGGACTCTATTTGCGATGATCCACCTAAGAATCCACAAATTCAAGAGAGTAAACTAAAGGAGAAAAGGGGAAGAAAGCATATACGGGTAGCTTATTTGCAGGTTTAAAACCTGTGATTAAGCTACAATCACATGATTTGTTTGAGCTACCTTTAGTACAAAAGATATGTTAAGCTAATCACATTAACCAAGCACTCTTTGTGAGGTAGTCTAAGATTCAGGATTTTTTTTTCATGTTATTTTCATATTTTTATTTCGTTTTTATTGTTTGATCTTTTTCAATTATATTATTTTTATTTTTATCTCCTTTATTTCTTCTTATCCTCTCTTTTCTTTAACTTTTGCAAGAATAAGTTAACATTGGATAGATCAAAATAAAGAAATTGCCAACATTAGGAAAGTAACGAACAACCGTCTCACTTGCATAATTAATTGTATTATATACATTATGAACAATTTCTAATTTTAAGTGTGGGGATGGGTTGAGACTGAATTTTTAACTAAATTACTCAAGCTTAATATAATCTTGATTGTAAATTTTACCAACTGATGTCTTAAATTGGTTGAAATCTATCCATGAACACCATAGGTTGTTGTTACATATTGACTTGAATTGGTGTGTAAAAGGACGATAGTTACAATGAAATTAATTTTCTAATTCATATTTTTTTGTAATCAATGAAGTTTTCAACTAAATGAAAATTACATATTATTTACACACATATATAACTATTTTCTTTTCTTGTGAGTTTCTGAGTCTAAAGAGAAAATTTTCAAAAAAATTTAAGCTCTTCTTATTCTTTCACATGTGTGATTTCATGTAAGTAGGTGTTGATGGTAAAACCTATCTACTTGTTTTATGCTCAAGAACTGTAAGTAAATGAGTCGTGACTTGTAGTTGAAAAGAAAGGATATCAATCCCATAAGGATTGATGCTTAGACGTCGTTTAATTTAGACAAAAATTTGTTTAAGAGACAAAATTGTTAAATGTGAATAATTTGGAAAAATTAAATTAAAATTAAAAGATTAATATAAACAATGGACAATACCATAATTACAGAAAATTTGAATTCAAGAATCCAAATGGTAGAGATTACTTTTTCACTATTTTGTCTCCCTCCTATTTTATTGAATGAATTATATCTCACCCTAGATTTCTGAATGTACAAATCACCCTCTCTCAAGGTGTAACTATTTGTCCCTAATTTAATTAATGGGAATCAATTGAACGATCTCTCAACCTACCCAGTAACTCTACCTATTTAACTAATTAAGATATCCTATGGGTGATCAATTTACTAGTTGAGATCTCTCTTCTAACTATTCAATTAATGTGATGATTGCTAGTCTATAGGTAGCCAACTCTCGTTGTACAATCCTACGTGAATCTCATCTCACTCACTCTCTCGATTTGTTGCAAGATGACAACTAAGAACAAAAATCAACAAAGACAATTGCATTCAATTCAATAAAATAAGAGTTCTAACAAAATAGTTCCAAAGCAATCCCTACCATGAAATCAGCCTAATATGGTCTCCATAACAATCAACAATCAAATAAACCATTTTTACAAAGAATAGAAGAGATTAGAATGATAGAAAATGGAATAGAAAGTCTCCTTCTCTTCTTTTCCAAAAACTGGAATTTTGGTGTTGATGTGCTATTTTGCCCAATCTTAATGATGATCCTTGTCTTCAATCCTTCCTTAATGCTCCAAACATGTGTTCTTCACTCAAAGATGGTGATTCTACAAGTGGGTGTTGTCTCTCTTAAATATGGAGGCTTAATTGTATTTAATTATCCCAAAAACCCTAGACTTAATAAAACCTCGCAGATTGACTTCGGATACAATTCCAACGTTCGTGGGAACTTTCCTGATTCCCACGAGCATAGGAATTACACGTAGATGCACTCTTCATTTCTGCTGTTATTCCTACATCTAGTGGGAATTTGCATGATTCCCACGAACGTGGGAATTGGGCTCATAATCACTCTTCTTATCTTCTCTTCTTTGATCTTTTGTTCAACCTCTAAGTTGCTCCCTATTCTTTCCTACGCAAAAATAGTCAATTCTTCCCCTTAATTGGCATCAAACACATAAGAACAACAATGGAAATCAAACTTAATGAAAACATACAAAATGAATCCTAAAATATAACAATAAACAACATTTATATTAGAAAACATATGCCAAATTCCTATAAAATCCTAGCCTAATGCACACCTTTCAACATCCCCACACTTGAATCTTTGCTTGTCCTCAAGGAAAATAAATACAACCAATTAATTCTACCACTTCATTTTCACAAAGATCAAAGCACACAATCCTTCAAATTGAAGCCAACTTAAATATCAAGTTAAAGTACAAATCATGACTACTTTTCATTGGTGCACATAAGTAAACTCACACTTGGCACAATCACTCAAAGATAAGTAAAGATGTAAAATGAATTTTCCTCGCACTTTTCACTCAAGTGCTTAAGGGGTTAGTGTTTCGCTTAAACTTCTTATAGGAAACTACACTACCATAGGCTTGCTAGTACACCAATTCTCCTCTACAAAGATTACATGCATAAATAGATCAAAAAGACTTGTTTAGGGCTGTAATGTGGTGAAGGTTAAGGTGGGTCAAAAGAAGGGAAGAGGGTTAAGCACAAGCATTAGTAAAGTAAAAAGCAAAAATAAAAGGGGTAACAAAACATAACTCCGAGACATACAAATGTAACCAATATTCTGCACTATTGATGCTACTCACTTGGTCCTCCTTTTTCTTCTTTTTTTCTTTTTTATTCTTTATACATGGAAGAACTATAACTAAAAATAGCACGATATACAATGTAACTCATAAGCAGAAGTATACTCAACTCACTCGGTAATAAAAATTTCATGACAATCCCAATTAATGTTTTACTTAATACTCTACTAAGCTTGTGAAAACAGTAGGATAATGGGGTTTAAAGTTTTAAATTTTCATCTATTTTCACAAATAAAAGGATAAGGCTTAACGGGGATAGCAAGGGATAATTAACGGGTAGGTTATTGAAGCTAAGGATTAATATAAAAAGGGCCTAGATCATCTCTATTAAGTATGCATCCAGTAGACTCAAACCGATTCAAAGCAAGTTCTGAAGGTAGTAACTTACGGAAGTAACACTCAACAAAGAAATGAAATGATTATAAATAGATTCATATGGCTCATTCCTCACTTTAGCTCAAATGAAACTCATTACGCATCTCTACACTACCTCATTGTTCAAATGACAATTTGTGACTAAGCTTATATAACCCAACTACGTTTCATCACTCTATATGGTTCACTTTCTACTCAAGTAGCCTAATCCGAGTTCTAGCATGCATTCATTCTAATTCTAACTAACATGACAGAATCTCATGGCAATATTTATCAGAGTGACTTAAATGCAGTTTCATTGCTAACACGAAGCACTACTATTGACACAAAGCACATACAATATACCTAAACATGCATCCTATTCAAGACAAATTAAGTAAAAAGCAAGAAGTTTGATGTCACCTCCTCACGCTTAAAGATCACATTGTCCTCAATGTGACAAGTTAACCCCCAAGGGAGTGACAATGACATTAAACCAACTGAAAATGAAAACAACACAAACAAAAGAAATTGAAACAAACAAATGATATTAAACCAACAAAAGATACTGAAGTTAAACCAAAATTAAAGAAATTAGAACTAAACGAAAGACATAGCACACACAGTTGATAAGAAATCAAACAGACATGAAATGAAATGCAATCACATAAAATAAATAGCAAAATTTAGAAGTTTAAAGGTAAGAAAAGCTTATTCAAATGATGGTGGTGACGGTGATGGCTTAGGAGCTTCAAAATTATTCCTCCAATAGAAGTTGAGGAATCTTTTCTTTAAACTACGGTGCTCCTTATGCATTGTCTGCAGTTATGTGCTGAGCTCATTTAATTAAGATTTCATCCATTATTGATTGGAGGCTATTTGTTCAAGGGTTTGTTGGAGTTGATCAATCTCCATTGATGCGCTTGGTTCTACTACTGCTTCGTTCTTTGGATCCTGAGCTGGTCTAGATGTGGAAGGTCGGGACACGGCTGTACTGTTGCTTCTCCTGTTTCTCACTATAGCATGTGTCTGAGGATTACAGAGTTCCATAGAATGAACCTCCATAATCTCAAGATGCCTTTTAAAATTTTATGTCAAACATATCGTGCGGCGTTGTACACACCTCTTCCAAATTTTGGTTATAAAAATGAGCAAAATTACTAACAATATGCCCCATTCCAAAGTATGTACTCTTTTTATTTAAAACACTTACAATTGATCTATTTCGATCTATACACCATAAGCAGAAAAGTTCTTTAGCCGAACATTTGCTACTTTTGGTTAAATTGAACATGGTTAAACACATGAATTTATGCAACAGCAAATGTTCGGCACTACGAATTAAAGCATTTAGTGCATTATGTGAATCAAAGTTATCTTCCCCGTTAACATTTTTCAATAGGCATCCATATTAAAATCAGTATGATCATCTAAAATTTTTGTATTTTGGAAATTGAAATGATGACGCATGACACACCATATGAACCTGTTCCAAAATATGTCCATTTTTTGGGTATAACAGACAGTGGTGAATTTTAATTGACATCATAGGGTGAATATGCATGTCATACCATATGAACCTATTCCACCCTATGTTTTCAACTAGTGACTCAATCTTTGTCCTCACTGCTATGTTCTTTAACAATTCAAAATGGAAAATCCTTAAAATCATGGAAGTGGATAACTTCTTCTTGTGAGTAAATTAGGTAAGGAGATCACTAAGTTGCCGCCAAATATGTTTTTCCTTCACCAAAACTTGACGACACACTTCGTCACCCGATTTTCGATCCATCATCTTCTTCGGTGCCATTGTTATAGAAAAACCTACAAGAACAAGAAAGAGAGTGAGATTCGAGTTTTGGAGAGAGTATAACAAAAACTTACCTAAATCCTTGTTGTTTGGAAAGATTAATGCATGAAAAGATGGAAAGAATGTGAGAATAATGAAAGACTTGAAGAATCTAGACAAAGATTAAGGAGTTTTAGAGAGTGGGAGGAGAGAAATTCGTGGGTAGGAGAGAGAGAGTGTGAAATTTTGAAGGTAAGGTGAGAGAAAAATGGGCAGGGGGTGAGGTAGGGCATTAAGTTTCCCTTAACGTAGGATTCCTATGCTCATTGGAATCCCCACAATTCCCATACGCATAGTTTTCCTCTCCAGAACTTTCGGGAGAGATTTTTCACGTTCGTGGGAATCACTTCAATTCCCACGAATTGATGATCATCACTATTTCCGTCTTTCTTCCAAGATTATATGTACTACCTATGCTCCCAAAACCTACAAACACTACAAGATAATATCATCAACAAGAAATTTGAAAAGAAAACAATTTGAAACCTTTGCAAAATCAATATAAACGTTAATCACATCCAATTCAAATATGATCATAACTAAATAACTCAAATAAAAACTAGACGATAACAACACAAAAGAAATTAAACATGTAACGTTAAGGTCGTTAACTTCACCATTTAACGTATATTCATGAAAAATAGGAAGATAGGGTACAGATAACTTCCTTTGCTTATGGATATATCCCTCCATAATATGGTTTACAATGATGCCCATTGACCTTGAATGTTTCCCCATTGTCATTTTCCAGCTCCATAGCTCTATGAGGGAACACTTGTAGAATTTTGAAAGGCCCACTCCATCTGGACTTAAGTTTCCCAGGAAATAGTCAAAGTCTTGAGTTAAACAAAAGTACTAAATCCCCACTCTTAAATTCCTTCTTCTTGATATGGCCATTATGTCAATTTTTAGCCCTTTCTTTATACAACTTGCCATTTTCATAAGCATCATACCTTAACTTATCCAACTCATCGAGGTGTAATAATCACTTTTCTCCTGCTAGCTTCCAATCCATATTCAAGTTCTATATTTCCCAATTTGCTCTATGCTCTAACACCAATGTCAAATGACATGCCTTGCCATATACAGGTCGATATGGTGTTGTACCTATGAGGTCTTGAAAGATGTTCTATAAGCCCACAGTGCATTGTCCAGTTTCGATGACCAATCTTTTCTTGAATTGTTCACTGTCTTCTTTAAAATCTTTTTCAACTTTCTATTCACCACCTCCACTTGACCACTAGTTTGGGGATGGTACGGGGTACCCACTCTATGATGTTCGTTGTATGTTCTCAAGAGATTCTCAAACTATTTGTTGTTAAAGGCAACTTCCCCCATCACTTATGGTTGCTCTAGGCACCATAAATCTAGTAAAAATCTTCTTAATGAACTTTTAAACCACCTTGTTATCATTGATTGGAGTGGCGACTGCTTCGACCCATCTGGACATATAATCAACTTCAACCAAGATATAGATATTGCCTTCAGAGGGTGGGATTGGACCTATAATGTCCAAACCCTCTACATCAAATATCTCCACCTCTATTCTGTTTGAAAGCGGCATTTCATCTTTTTTTAATATGATGCTAACTCTTTGACATCTATCACACTTGAGCACAAACTCTCAAGCGTCCTTAAATAAAGTTGGCCAATAGAATCCATACCTCAAAATCTACGTTCTTAGCTCTATAATGCCCTACATATGGTGAGCTATGACATTGAGTTAAAATCTCAAGTATTTCATCCTTAGGAACATACCTATAAATTAAACTATTAGCACAGATCTTATATAGTAAAGGTTCATCCCAAATATAATGAGCACATTAGAACAGGAAATGTTTCCTTTGTTGATATGATAGATTAGATGGAAGAATACCACCTGATAGGTAGTTTGCAATATCTACAAACCAGGGAAGGAAGAGGTTATCTACCATCATCAAAGTCTCTTTAGGAAAGCTTTCCTTAATTTCCTCTTTCTCTTCATGATATCTGACTTCAAGCCTCGATAAGTGATCCACTATGACATTTTCTGTTCCTTTCTTATCTTTGATTTCAATATTGAACTTTTGGAGTAGAAGTACCTGTCGAATAAGCCTAGCTTTGGCATCGTTCTTAGAGAAAAGGTAACGTAATGTTGTATGATTTGTAAACACAATAACTTTTGAGCTTAACAAATAAGAATGAAATTTTTCACAAGCAAATACCACCACAAGCAGTTCTTTTTTCAGCAGTTGTGTAATTCAATTGTGCTTTTGTTAACATCTTGCTTGCATAATAGATAGCATGCAATCTCTTCTAATTTTGCTAACCTAGTGCACATCCAACAACATGGTCACTTATGTCACACATAATCTTAAATGGAAAAGACCAATCCGACGACGACAAAATTGGTGCTATTATGAGTGCCTTCTCCAACCTGTTAAAAGCATTCAAATAGTCATCATCAAAAACAAAAGGCACATCTTTTACCAATAGATGATTAAGAGGTTTGCAATGACGGAAAAATCTCTAATAAACTGTCGGTAGAACCCTGCATGACCAAAAAAAGTTCAGACACCCTTGATGTTGGAGGGAGGTGGTAACTTTTCAATTACCTCTGTCTTAGCTCAATCCTTTTCAATCCCTTTATATGAAATATTATGACCTAATACAATTCCTTCTTAGACCATGAAATGACTTTTTCTCCAATTTAAAACTAAATGTAACTCCTCACATCTTTGGAGCACTTTATCTAAATTCTGTAAACAATGATCAAAAGACTCTCTAAAGACAAAAAAATCATCCATAATTACCACCATAAAATTCTCATCCATGTCTGCAAAAATGACCATCATACACCTTTGAAATGTAGCAGTTGAATTACATAATCTAAAAGGCATCCTTCGGTATGCAAAAGTTCCACTTCATTTTATCAGCTTCAAAATCTAACACACAAAAATCAACAGGAATTATAAAATTATCCTCTTTTACCAATGCATCTTCCACAACTCTGAATGGCCTTTTTATTGATTAATCCGCAAGTTGAATCAGTATGGAAGTTAGCTTGACCTCTCCTAACCCCAGTCTCCTGAAAATAGATAAATGCATCAAATTAATACTTTCACCTACATCGCATAAACATTTGGAAAATTTAAAATCGCCAATAACACATAAAATAGTGAAGCTCCATAGATCTTGAAATTTTGAAGGCATTTGACTTGAAATAATGGAACTGTAGTTTGCCAATAGTGTAACTGTTTGATTGTGTCCCTAAGTACATTTTTGTGTGAGTATATCCTTAAAAAACTTTATATACTTAGGCATGCGTTCCAAAGCTTCCACTAATGATAAATTAATCTGTAGCTTCTTCAGTTTCTCTAAAAATTTGGAAAACTAGGTATCCACATGCTGTTGCTTCACTCTTTGTTGATATGGGAGTTTTGGCTTGTACAGTGGTGGTGGTACATACGGCCTATCCTTTCCCATTTCTTCTTCTATCTCACACTTGGTTCTTCCATTTGCTTGGCACTTCAAAGTGTAATTGCTTTGAGTTGCTCTCTTGGAATAACCTCATTATTGCTCAGTAAGCAACCTGCATTTCGTGAAGATAAAGCGTTAGTAAGTTGATGTCCTGGGACTTGCAAGTTATAGATTGACAATGCATAGTTCTTCACGATACGATCAAAATTCGCCTCCAACCGCTTCTGATTTTCCTCTTGGTTTTCATACATCTTTTTTTGACTCTCTGTTTGAACTGCCAGTTTGGAACTAAACGTCTTCATAAACTTGTCCAACTTATTTACCAACACTCCTATTCACTCTTACTGGAATCCGGATGGTACTTGTGGTCTTTGTTGGCCACCTGCATTATTGTTACTGCAAAAAAAGTTTCGAAGAGGATTATTACCTCACTATGGTTGACCTAAGTAGCTTACTTATTCAATCCCATCGGCTCCCAATAGGAAACATTTCTCTAAGCTGTAGTTGTTTTCCTTATACAACTCACATTGTGCTTGTATTGCCTTAACTGCTGAGGTAGACATTCCTTGCATGTTGTTTAGCTGCTTCATCGAAGTTGTGATTTAAGCCTAGAAGGCAGTAACTGAGTCAATAGGTATCATAACTTTTTGTTCCTTTTATCCTTGATTACTCCTCTCACTCGACCACATGCAGCTGTTGCTTGCTAACTCTTCCAACAGATCATGAGCTACTTCCACCATCTTCTGCATTAATAAACCTCTAGCTGCTGCATTTAATGTGCCTCTTGTGCTTAGATTCAGTCCATTATAAAATGTTTGAAGCAGAAATTCTTTAGGGAGGTTATGATGTGGATAGCTCCTCTAAAGTTCTTTAAATCTCTTCGAAGCTTCATAGAGAGATTCTTTATCACTCTGCTCGAAATTTGTTATCTCCTTAATAATCCTCATCATCTTTATCAATGGAAAATATTTGGCGAGGAATGCTAGGGTGAGCTACTCCCTAGTCATCATCTGAAAAGGATTCAAAGAATTGTACCATGCTTTAACCCAATCCTTCAATGTGAATTGAAATAGCACCGTATCGTTGGATATTCTGTTAAATCTAAAAGTGTCGCTAATCTCCAAAAAGTTTGCAATATGGGCATTCAAATCCTTGCTGGATAGCCCATAGAACTACACACTATTTTGGAGGATATTGAGTAGAGCTAGCTTTATCTCAAAATTATTTTCCTGAACTACTGACCTCACCACTCCTTGAAGACTAAATCCTGGCCTTATGAATTCCATCAATGTTCGCTCTGGTCCTCCTTGTTCTCCTTCTTCAGCCATACCTTAATTCAAAATTTTAAATGCTTCACCCTTCGTATTTCTCTTTTGAGCTTTGTAATGTTAGGAAATTCGTCTTCTATAGCATCTTTCATCCTTCGTATGCTCCTTATGTTCATGTACTTGTAATTACATAAGGAAAAATAACAAAAACTCTTAAATCAAAGTAATCTAAATTAGACACGATGCTCAACAATCAATCTTTGGCAATGGTGCCAAAAACTTATCAATGGTAAAACATATCTACTTGTTTTATGCTTAAGAACCACAGGTGAATGGGCTATTACTTATAGTTAAAAAGAGCAGATATCGATCCCATAAGGATTGATGCCTACACATTGCTTAATTTAGAAAATTTTTTGTTTAAAAAATGAAATTGTTAAATGTGAATAATCTGGAAAAATTAAATTAAAATTAAAAGACTAATGTAAACAATGGATAATACTATAATTGCAGAAAATTTGAATTCAAGAATCTAAATGCTAGAGATCACTTTTTCCTTATTTTGTCTGCCTCCTATTTTATTGACTAAATTATGCCTCACCCTAGATTTCTGAATGTACTAATCACCCTCCCTCAAGGTGTAACTATTTGTACCTAATTGAATTAACAAGAATCGATTTAACAATCTCTCAACCTACCCAATTACACTACCGATTCAACTAGTTATTAAGCTATCCTTTGGGTGATCAATGGACTAGTCGAGATCGCTCTTCTAAATGTTCAATTAATGTGATGATTGCCAGTCTATAGGTCAAGATCTCTTTTCTAACTATTCAATTAATGTGATGATTGCTAGTTTATAGGTCGCCAACTCTCATTGTACAATCCTACATGAATCTCATCTGACTCACTCTCTTGATTTGTTACAAGATGACAATTAAGAACAAAAATCAACAAAGACAATTGCATTCAATTCAATAAAATAGGTGTTCTAATAAAATAGTTCCAAAGTAATCCCTACAATGAAATCAACCTAACATGGTCTCCATAACATCATCAACAATCAAATAAACCATTTTTACAAAAAATAGAAGGGATTATAATGACAGAAAATGGAATAGAAAGTCTCATACTCTTCTTTGCCAAAATCTGGAATTTTGGTGTTGATGTCTTATTTTGCCCAATCTTGATGATGATCCTTGTCTTCAACCCTTCCTTAATGCTCCAAACATGTGTTCTTCACTCAAGGATGGTGATTCTACAGGTAGGTGTCGTCTCTCTTGAAGATGGAGGCTTAATTGTAATTAAATAGTCCAAAAATCGTAGGTTTAATGAAACCTCGCAGATTGCCTTCGGATTACAATTCCCACGTTCGTGAGAATTTGCCTGATTTCCAGGAGCGTGGGAATTTGCATGATTACCATGAACTTGGGAATTGGTCACAGAATCACTCTCCTTATTTTCTCTTCTTTGATCTTTTGTTCAACCTCCAAGTTGCTCCCTCTTCTTTCCTACGTAAAAATAGTCAATTCTTACCCTCAATTAGCATCAAAAACACAAGAACAACATTGGAAATCAAACTTAATGAAAACATACAAAATGAATCCTAAACTAGAACAATAAACAACAATTATACTAGAAAACACATGTCAAATTCCTATAAAACTATAACCTAATGCACACCTATCAGTAGGACAATTCTAGAACTTGCTTTATTATACGTGTTGAGACCCTATTTATGGAAATTAGGAGCATTAATATGATAAAGGCACTTAGATTTACCAATTTGTTTAAGCCTATATCTTTGAAATTACTATAACCTTAAATTGACTTTTAGGAATAACCAAGTTGAGCCTTATTCTTTTGCATTGATTTTACCTATATATTAACCTTATTCATATTTTTCTTCGATGACTTATTTATCATTTTAAACACTAAAGGTTATTTACTTTATTTATTTGTTTATTGAAACCTAATTTGGTGAATGGTCCAATATCTATTGAATTATGGTACTAAATATTTAAACTTTAAAAAAAGAAGCATATAAAAGGAAAAGAAGTGAAAGTAGTACCTATAGAGTTGCACTGAAAAAGGACCTATCCATGCTTTGTAAACAAGTCATGTAATATTTCTTTAGTAAATTTCCTTCACTTAAACACCTTTTATCACAATCATAACTTACTTAAGCCCCATTACAACCTACAAAAAGACCTTTTGAGTTTCATTTCTAGTTTGTAGATAAGTGGAGGTGATGCGATTTTACAGCAAGCAAGCATGTGGTAAGGATTCTACTATGCATGAATCAAAACTCTTGATACTTTTCACCCTAAAAAACTGAGCGCGTTGAGTGAAATTTAATAAGGTTATAAAAATGAATGCTTCTAATTTCAAGGCGATTTTTGATGTGATTATTATTACTATTATTTATGAAGTTAATTTAATGACAACTTGACTCTAATTGCATGTTAATTTGATTCAATAAGATGTGATGATGTATAGTATGAATGGACATGTTAAAATTGACAATGGATTGATATTGCCAATTTAGAATTTTGATTATAGTTTACATGAGGGTAACTAAAAACTTAAGTGTGGGATATTTGATGGATGGTTAATTAACCATATTTTTAACCCATATTTAACGTATTCTGGCTTGATATTTTATACTTTTGTTGTATATTTGATACTTAATGTTCTTCAAATGTGGTTACAGGTGAAAATTTCCTTCATTGACGTAAAGGAGAAGAATTTAGGCAAAAATGCAGCGTAAAATAGACAATTAGCAATCTAGAAGAAGTGCACGGTTGTAAATTGTTGCACGCCTATGTACTTTTATAAGACTCAATGGATTATTTTTATACATGGTTCAATGCACGATCATGCATAAGACCCCGCGTAACGTAAAAATCTAGTTTTTCATATAAATTTGACGTTTTAGAGGCAAATCAAAAGAAGAAGTGGTTGTCATTGTTTTGAGAAGTTCAGAGGCAATTCTACAAGTGATTTAGAGCTTAAGGAGTGGAAGATATGATATTTTTATTGACAGGTCCATCACAACACAAGATTGAATGTCTACATTGTCAGAATATGCAATAAAGAATAATCAGGGAGATATAGAATTATGATTCTGATGTTTTCTGTTCTCTTTTTTGTATATATGGATATAATTTCGTGTTCACCGATGTACATTTAATTTTTCTATTAGTATTTAGGATAGATGAACCCTAATTGAATACTTTAACGTGTTTTGATTATTTTATGAATGTAATTGAATTGATTTATTGTTGTGATCCAATTATCTGTTTCATGATTGTCTATTAGTCTAATTTATTAGACTTTAATCTGATTTCATATTTAGCGATTCAGAAATCCTAAGTTGAATAGATCTATGATAGTTAGGAAAAGCTTATTGCAATCATAGAGATAGGATGATATAAATCTTTTAGATTAGGGCCAAACTTAATAAAGAGATTTATAATACGGTAACGAAATTCTATAATTTTTAACCTGATTAATTTATTTAGAGACCTTAGAATTAGTTGTTAGTAAACTCAAGGTCAGCTACTAGCATACCTTAGGAATCTCTATAGGCCAACAAACCAACAATCATTCAAATAAGGTTTTAAGGGGATTGGATGCCTAGTTACTAATTATTTGAAATCAGTAATTAATTTAGTGCCACCAATTCTTTGCCTAATCTGCACTGCTTGTTTAGTTTAATTGCTTATATTTTAGTTTCTTGAATTAAACTATAATCAATATGTAAGCTAGATAATAGAATAACAGTAATTATTAGCACTTACCATCCTTGTGGGATCGACCCTTATTTGCTGGTACTAGCTACAGTTACTTGTAGTATTAAATATTGACTAACAAGATTTCGGTCAATTAGATTGCTTCAAATCTAATTGAATAAGTTAGGATTAGTTTTATGAATCGAGAGATTACAACTCTATACATATCGAATTCAATTAAGTTTACTTCATTAGATATTGACAAAGAGTAATCAAAACCTTAGGATATCATGGATCAAACATAAATTGAATCAACAAGATTAAAGGAAATAAAATAAGGATAGAATAGTTCCTAAGTCTCTAGCTTTGTTTAATCTCAATTACATTGGCAACTCAATTATTTCATTTTTTACTTGTTTTGTTTTATTATTTTTATAATTTAAGTTATTTATTTTAATTCTAATTAAATGTGTAGTACCTTAAATAAATTTATTGTCAATAGTCCTCATGGGAATGATACCCTTGATACTATAGGATACGATTTCTATGCTTGTGGTATTGAGAATTTTATTATTATATAAAATTTTGTCAACAAGTTTTGTATATGTAATTGGATAGCAATTGTGTGTGAATTTTGCAATTGTATTATGTTACTTTTTTGATAGGTTAGCATTGTGTGAGCATTTTGTTGCATGATGTGTGCTTTGTATGAATGTGTTAGTGGTAAGAATTGAATGGAATTAGTTTGGCTTTAAACATGGTCATTTAAATTGTAAAGGCATAGTAACGTCAATTTTGTGCTTTAAATGTCTTTGGGATGAATATGTATGTTAATTAGGATATGACACTTATTCTTTCACTTTATGGCTTTTGTTTGTATACATTTGTAATTATAGTCAATTAAATTAGTTAGCATCATTAGTATCCTTTCATAAGAATGATTGAGTAAGAAGATATGAGATAGGATGAGAAATTAAATAAAAGAAGTGTTAAATAAAAATCCTAAAAAATTTTATTCTGCTGGCCTTTTTTAAGAACATTGGGTTAAGAATAACTCTAGTAGTCAATTGATAATTGTGATATAGCTGAGTAACTGGGGGCATTCATGACAAAATGTTTGACATTCCAACCAAGCTAAATAAAGAACGAGACCTAGTTGAGTAATCGGGGGACATTTATGATAAAGTGTTTACCTTCGTGTCAAAAGATTAGGTTATCATTAAAGAAAATCTAAAAATGGTCTTACAATAAAAAAAAACCTAATAATTTTTAAAGAAATTCCAGCATTGCAGATCATGACTTCAATCAGTTTTACTCTTTTCTTTTTATTTACTTTAAAGTATTGAATCTATATTTGGATTTCTAAGATGTTTAACCATATAATTAAGGATATCTAAATTCATATTTAGGGATTATTCTAGAATAACTTTATGAACCTTATTTCTCATTAAATGTAATACATTGATGAATGTTTGAGATAATTATTGTGTATATACTTAATAAAAACTTGAGAGCGAATAAAGTCATTAGTGTTAAAGTGCACAATAAGAGTTGGTAATTTAACAAACCTATAGTTACAGATTAATGAACAATTGAAGAGAGATCTTAACTCTGAAATTAATTACCAATGGGATCGCTCTAGATCTAATTGAAAAAGTTAGGAGTGGCTTTGTAATTGGGCTAGTAATTATCATTTAAAGGTGGGTAACAGGAAGGATATTGGGTTAGGATAACGCTATAGTGTAAGTTGAATTTGTTTAGAAGATGATAATATGGTCTTTAAGCTAGGCTAGGTCAGTTAAGAAAGAAGGAGATGTTATAAAATTAGGACATTTTAAAGGACTGTGTGACTTGACCTAGTTAAAATGAGAGAACAACTTAAATTGATCTATTAGTAGGCCATAATTCCCCCTTTTTTGAACGCATTGTCCAAAATTTCCACTATTGTTTGGAGCTAATAACCTACTACCAAGACATGCCATAAATGTTGCTTTAAGTTTGGTGTTAGGTGTCAAGTGAGAAGAAGCTATAATATTAATCAAGGTCAAATCATGAGGAGGTTTAAGGAACTATTTCTAGATTGTATATACCAATAGGTAGCATCTATATAACCAAATTTTTACAAATTTGATATTTTATAGGTCTTTGTTTAGAATTAGACAATTAATTATAATTTAAAGGTGCATTGTATAAGTGATATTATTCTTGGCTAGCATTATGGTGTAGGTTGAACTAGTTTATAGATTAGTCTTTGGACTAGGCTAGGTTAGTTAAAAAAGCAGGGATGCCATCAAAACCAAGTCTTTGCGAAGGACAACATGACCTATCCCTATTGAAATGAGAGAATGACCTAAATTGATCTGTGGTTTGATCGTAGTTCCCTCTATGTAAAAAATGTTGTCCAAAATGTCTACTATTGCTAGAAGTTGAGAACTTACTACCAAGACATGCCACAAATGCTACTTGAAATAGAGATTGATGAAGGGACATTAAATGTTATTCATAAAGCAATAGCTTAGCTCACAATTATGAGAATGAAGGGGTGATTTTGTGCTTTTCCACAGCAACAGTGAATGACTCGTAATTAGGAAGTAAGCCATCGAGTGCAAAAGGGACCAAGTCTTCAGAAGAAAGTGGGACACCAATGGCTACTATATCTTCAACTGTTGATGAAATAATCATTTCGTAATCAATGATGAAGAAAACACCTTTTTTATAGTGTGAAGATGAATCCAAAGCAAGGATTTTTAGGTCATTATTAATTGAAGAAAATAACATTCAAGGCAATTCTAGAGATTCCAAATACTTTCACAGCTAAGATGTTTTAGGTCATTATTAATTGAAGAAAATAACATTCAATGGAAATGAGGGTTGTAGTAAGGCAATGGATGATAAGTTTATTTTTCTTTTTCCAATCTAAGAAATTTGTTGAAGAAAATGATGTCCTAATGGTAGTGTCATTATGCTTGGATGGTGAGAAGATTGACCCTTCAATATAGCTGAGTGAATCAGAAGTGAGTAGTATGGATTTAGCTTGATTTCTCCAAATTAAATAATCGTTGGTGTCAAAAGTAGTAATAATGAAATTGGTAATATTTGTGCTTGGAAGTATAGTGTATTTTGGAAGTATTTTAGCATTGAGTCTAAGGCTTGTATTTGGAATGATGTAGACAGATTGATATAGAGGATAGGTTCGGGATAGGTGAAAAAGGGATGAAGGAAAGCTTTAGGGGATGTAATCTCGTGGAATCTAATACCAAGAAAGAAATGTAGTATAATTGAGGTATTTTTACATCATTTTTATATGTTGCACATGAATGTTTACATCTCTATTTATACTTGTTGAACAAATAATAAAATATAGGAATTTAAACTGTAAACAATCTAGAAGGGGGGGTTGAATAGATCTTTGAACCTTTTTCGTAAAGTTCTACAAAAACTAGAAGTTAATACAGACAAAACAATTAAACAAATTTAAATGCAAAGAGTCGGGAAGAGAGGCAAACATTATTTTTATAGAGGTTCGGTGTTAAGACCTACGTCCTCTACCTCAGCTCCCACTTAGGATTTTGGCAAAACACTTTACTATACACTTTTTAGTTTAGTGTGAACTTTTCAATACAACTTGACTTCCGGCTCAAGCTACCCCTCACAATCAATTTGTTTTCCGGCACAAATCCTACCCCACAAGTGATTTTCCACACAATCACTCAACTCACAATAGTGACAAAGATA
>JAOSBN010000179.1:29437202-29459139 GCA_027563595.1 Erythroxylum suave
TTCACAAAATAAGAACAAGAGATGAAAAAGTAAGTGGAAAGATATAAAATCTGTTTCCACGTTCCAACAGCATCTCTCCACGCCGCTTCACCCACATATACACAGACACTCACCGCCTTCTTTTTTTTCTGTCCAAACCCCAAATTCAAAGATAATTTTGATTGGTCATTCAAAAGAAGGGAAGAAAATCCAAGCTAAAAGAAGCAGCCAAAGACACAGTAAAAGAGCAAAAACCCAACTCCAAAATGTTAGATAAAAAGCCGAAATGCAGCGACAGTAAGATTAGTATAAACAAACAAAACAGCAGATAGCCTATGACCCAGCAATAGACAGCACTAAAGCGACACAACTAGGAGCAGCAAAACACATCAGTAGAAACATGCACAACCAAAATGACATAACAGCAACCCACCAAAATAAAAACGCAGCACGTAGGAAAAGAAGGATCCAGAGGAGAACACGTCGGTAGCAAAACACAAAGTCCAAAAGAAAGAAAACGCACAACATAAGAAAAAAGAAGAAAATGTAGCGTAACGCACCAACCAGCAGAAAGAAGGGATCTGAATTGAATTTGCTTCACCTAGCCGCGCCGATGTTCTTCAATTTTAGGAAAACCTAGGGATTCCTTGAAGCGATTTGGAATACGAGGCAATAACTTCTTCGCTTTGAACCCTAATAAACAAAGGCAGTCAAAAATATATGTTTCTAAATATATTTTTCGAAGCTCTTACACGAAATAGAAAGGGCTTTAATTTGGGTGAAAGGAGTTCAGAGGCGAGGGATTACTAATTTACTCCTGAATCAAAGGAAAGAAGCAGATGGTGGAGAAGGAGAGGAAGCTAGAGGAGAGAGCAAAATTGTGGAACCTTCAAGAGTGAAGGAACTGCCGAAGAAATGCGCGAGAAATCAAAATATTTAATTAAACAAAGGACAAACGTCTTTTGAATTTATTTTGTGAAGTTTTATTGATAATCGTCACAAAAAGTATTACAAATCTGCGACATTTTTGTAAACCATCGTAGAAAAGTCTTCACAATCCGCAACGTATTATCAATATAACGTCGCGGATTATCTTATTTTTTTGTAGTGGTAGCTATTAGTAAAAAAAATAATTTTATGTTTGTAATCAATAGGAGAGCTTTGAAGAACCATAAGTTTGTTTTCAAAAATCATAATATCTAGCAATTACCCAAGTATATATTCTTAAGAAAAAGACATACTCTATTTAGCTGAGGCGCTTGCCCAAGAAGATAGTGTACTATAAGACTTATCCCCATTATTAACGTGGAAGTTTCGTTCTTTTTATATAGGTTTGGACTGCTACTCACTTCCTTCTTATAAAGAAAGCAAAATGAATTTCCTTGTTAAATCATGTGCGCCTTTAAAAGGTCTTCTTATTTTAATCCATATGCCAGGTCTATAATTTAGCATGCTATACCACATAAAATAATTTATAGCCTTAATTGATGTATAAATTTAGAAAGAAAATATAAATTTGACTCTATATTTCCTATATAAGAGATTACTAGAAAGCCTAAAGTCAAACACTAAGAATGAGGACGTAATTTTCCAAAATTCAGACATATCTCTCTTAATAACTTAAAAAATATTAAATGGCTACCTAAAACCACATCATCTAGATTTTGCATGATAATCACTCATTTAATTATGTAAAATTATTCTCGTTTATGTTCTTATAATTTTATAATCCTTATGAACAATGGGATATTATATTCGAGTCTCTTATCATATGTTTCCACCTGAAATCCTGCATGAGATAAGGGACAAACTCAAAAACCACAGCCCATTCACAATTAGTTTCAAGCTCATCACCTTCTATGACTATTGTATACATCTTTCTAACCTTAAATCAGTATTAGATATAGACCTAAACCTAACACTAGAATTCTTGTTATTTAACAAATCACTATGTTCTTGAATGCATGCTCTTATTATCTTCACATTATAAGGCATAACTAGTGTTTTGACTAGTTATCTTGAAGTTTTAGATTTATCTTAAAAGGGTAAGGTAAGCGGCTAAGAGCATAAGACGAGGGATTTTATAAAAAGTAGAAATGTGACAAACATTCTTAGGTAGTATAACACATATTTATCCCATCAAACTCAAGATCTTATTTCCAACAAAGACCTCATTGTCCGAGAAAAGTTTTCATGCACTAGATACGAGTTAGAAGATATCTTACATGTGAATTATGGATTTTCAAGGGTTTAAGCCCCATCTTCGTGGCGTATTAACAAATTGGCGAATGAAGATATATTAGGCACGTAGGTCAACTAACATAAAAGAGTGAGATAACAGGCTCGCCACCAAAAGAAATGATTTAGAATCCTTATAGTAGATATGGTGTGGGCCTAATAATAGTGTAGACTTTTACATATAAGCCTAAGCCAAAATATTGTAAAGCAAAAAATTAAACCTAAAAACAAGTATATGTAGATGAATCTTGGAGTAAAATGATACATGTAAATCACAACTTTATAAACCTAAACCTAATGAATTGGCCAATAAATTAAGAATTTCTCAACAATGCGTAAGATGAAGACGAGTGGCACCATCCTATTTGTCTACAATTCATTTTAAAAGTAATTATTATTTAATAATGAGCTGATTATTGTCATTCACACTTTCTCTCACTAAATATCAAATCTTCTCCCTCTAATTTTACCAACTTGATTATTGTAAGTTAACCATAGAAAAATACTCCAACATTTAGTTCAACATCTTGGTTGAAAGGAAGCCCACAAATTAGAATTAAACTATATTCCAACTTATTATGTGAAATCTAATCCCAAATAATTATACTCAAACTTAGACTCAAAAATTTCAAGCCCACCGAAATTACAAAATAATATATTCCCTAACAAAAAAAGGGTTAAATTTTAAAATATTTAAAACACAATATAAGATATTTGAGAACATAACCATACACTTTAATCAAAGGATCTACATCAAATAAAATAAACTAATTTAGTGAAATTTTAATTTTTTAGCATTTTAGGAATATGTTACAAAAGGTAAGCATGTTAAACTTTAGAAGTTATCCGTTTTGTTTTGATTGGCATACAAGAATAGATGCATAAATATTCCAATTTCCCCAGGTTTTTATTAGGAGTTTAATCATACATGGCCTCACCTTTTTTTTCATCATTGTGACATATAAAAATATATATCTATATATACCTGCGTTTTGGTTGCCTATTTCTTTGTTTATTTTATTGTACATTCGTCTTAGTTGAGGTGGACGCGTTTTATGTTATTATTTGATGTACATGACTGTACTTGAAACCAATATAAGACAACAGTAGAGGACAAATGAGACACACAAAAAAACAACTTTAAAACTAAAAGTATCACTAAATCATGTAGTGGGTTATTGCTGATGAATGTCTATAATACAATAAAAAGCGGTCCAACGTGTAAAGTTGACCTAAAGTTGTATACAAAGTTTTTGTTAACGAGGAATTCTAAAATTCCCACTATCATTATGCCCTAAACAGGAGACATCAAGTTCAATGGACGTAATGATTCCATTATTTGGATATTAGCAAGTGAACGGATTGAAAAGAACTGGATGCAATTGAAAGGCTTATTGATTATTCAATTTAATTTTAAAGGGATAGGGTAGAAGTGGCTGTACAACAAATAGTTCTATGAACTTAAATCCTAAATTGATTATTGCAACACAGCTTCTTTACCTTAATTTTTCTCTTATCAAAAGACTAAGCTAAAAGCCCAGCTTCATTGCTAACTGGCTCAGCAACAGATAGTGTCGAGTCATGTCTGTCATGGGGATCAACTTTCAACCAATGCAAGCCTAAAACTTTGGCTTTCCCATATATTAATTGACAGGATAATGAAGATACAATCATTTCACCAGGAAGTAGTTGCATGCTTTTTAATTTTGTAATTCGAATACGATCGTCATTTGAAGGTTGTTTTAAGGTCTAGAAGCTATGTCTCTGTTTTAGTTGCACGTTATAGCAGGCGGCGTAGCTAGATAGGGACCTTTATTGATTATTTAAATAACTGAATTCACATTTTTTTACAAGTATCACGTTGGAATTGTATTGTGGAGCTAGCACGGTGCATGGAATATAATGGATCCATGTCATTCTTTAGATTTGAAGGATCTTTGCATGGGTTGCTTACTCAATCAACGACTCTAGATTAATTAAACAATTATATAGCTAATTGTGCCCGGTGTTGTGCTATGATGGAGAATTGTTGTGATGGAGAAATGAGTGTGATACTTGTGCTGGATTTTACTTTATTATATAAGAAACGGGAATAGCAGGTTTTAACAAATCATTACGTTTATCATATCAACATGCATGATCACAAGCCCCATTTCTTGAAATTGAAACAAAAGTTTTAATTCTCCTGTTGCTATTTTCTAAACGTACTTTGGGGCCTCAATTCTCTGTTCTTCTGTCTTGTTCTTTTATCTTTAAAAAAAAAACATAACAATTTGGTAAGATTCATATTCTAATTATTATAAATGACATTGTAATATATATCAGGATAGTTATGTGTAAATAAGAATATATAACCGTAATCAAAGTTCTAAATGCAAAACTACAACCGCAATAAGTTTTGCTCTTCACGTCATAAGTAACTGAGATTGTGTACATAATATTACTTATAATAGTTGGAATAACCCTCAATCAAAATATAATCTCACTTTGTAATTTAAAATTTTCATATTAATAATAAAGTTCGAGTTGGAAATGTTTCTCATACAATGACTGAGCAGCCTGCCATTTCTAACATAACGTGCTTGTTGCCCACTTGATAACTTCGGTTTTAATTGAAATCTGAATTGACTAGTTATTTTACAACTATTATGGCATGCCAGATCTGTAAGAGTGTGATGATATAGTAGTTTAAATGTGGATGCCACGTATTTACAATGTAGCTACAAAATATAGATGTCAACTTCTACAGGAAAAGTTGAAAAACAGGTTATTAAGAAGTATCCAAGCCGATCCTAGTCCAGTTTGTGACTTAATTGCGTCTCTTTGACGACGTGTTTCCGCACACTTTTAGCCTACACATATGTTGTCTCATCTGATAAATAAAACTCATGACATGACTGTATGAGATTTCCATTGGCCTGAGTTATCGAAGTGCTAAGGTAATAGATAGTATGGCGCCATTCGCTAAGGAGAAGAGGTGAAGGATGAGACCAATTAATTTTTGGCCACTAGAGAAAGTCTAAAAGCCAAAAGCTTCAGTTGCTTCCTACTGTCTTTCCCCCGTGCAGATTACGACAAGCTGCCCCATTGAACAGTCGGTGTGGAAAACAAAATTCCACACTCCTAATGTTAAATAAATATATATATATATGGATCTTAGATGCGGCACAGACTGATTTCTAACTTGAAAAATGTGTCCTAGTCGCTTAAAGCTAGGTTAACTCTATCATGGACCTTTAGAGGCATTTTATCGCAAGATTAATATGGAACCAACACGATCATCGATAAGAGACATCACAAAGTATTATGTCAAGTTGCAAGACGAGTTCTGTATTTGGAGTAAGCTAGTTCTCAGCGCTCAATATAGTTTAGGGAAATAATTCCAGTAATCTCTTTTCAAGTTTTGTGATAAAATCGATCGATTATCTGAATTTTATGACACTCCAATTGCCTAAACCAATTACAAAATAAATTACTATTACAATATGACCTATACTTCTCCTCGCTAAGAAACAGTTTGTTACAATCTAACTAATTTTAATTTTACTTCTTATTACATATTTCTGATTAAGTCTCCTTCATTATATAACTTTTGCTGAAGTTATTTTATTAAAAGTAATATGGATGGGCCATTTACATTTAACCTTGCGACCTCATAGAAAACAAACCAAGGAGATGCAGTGTTTAATTGGGCGCCGCAGGCATTTCTTTATCGACAGTCTACTCCCCGGCTTCTTTCCCGCAATTTTTTAAGTTTCTTAGAGTTTACAAAGCCAATGCAAGTGAAACAAAGAATTTTTAGAATTTATTAAATAGTAAAATAAAATATTAATTATAACAAAAATTATAATCTTGTTCAATAATTTAGAATACCTAAAAACAAATATTTATAAGATAATTGCTAGTAATTTTAACAGAGTCTTAATAATAATTGAAAATGCAGAAAATACCTTTAAACACAACGAAAAGCTATTAAGAAGACTTAAAAAACATGTAAAACAGTAGACTTTAACCTTTAAAAAAATGATCAATTGAGTAAACTTAAATGCCATATTATCCAATTTGAGAAGAGCTTTTTGTTTAGTTCATAAACTGCTAAATTTTAAATTTTATCCCAAATAAAAATTATTATCGTTTGAAATTGATACACATACGACTTACAAATCCTTTGATTAAATTTCTTATGTTCAACTCGTTACAGGAACTCATCTACTCGCAAAAGAATTATAATAAGAGGAATTAAAATATGAAAAGAGCACCCAATCTAAGGAAATCATTAGATTGTTTATATTTGTCTACTGGTGAATCGCATTGCTATATATAGGCTACATTTTATCAAAAAACACAGTAAATTATGCATATTTATTAACAAGAACGTATTAATTTAGTTTTTGAAAATTTGTTGGTAGGATTCTGTATGCCATTATACCATATGCCCTATATATACATGACAATAGAATCGACTAAAATTTTAAAAAGATATATAAAAATGTAAATCAGTGATGATGTAGCATAATTATGAAATTTTAAATTTAAACATGTTAAATTTTTTAATTTAAAAATATTATAGTTAAATTTGAATAATCTGAAATATTAAGTTATATTGTAATGAAAATTTTGATATTTAAATTACATTTTTTGCATGCAGTCATAATAAATGGACCAAGTTATAATTTGCTCAAAAAGAAAAGAAAAAGACAGAAAAGCAATACTAAAAAGCAGCAGGGTTGAATGTAAATTAGAGATTGATTCCATACCAACCGTTGTCTCTGTGATCACTAGCATAGCGGAGGAGAAAACATAAAGCTTTTGATCAAAGCTTTGAAGTATCTTGATATCTTTTCCGCTGGATATGCCAACTCTGCGAATTTAAGAGGTGATTCTTTTTATTGAACAAGAAATAATACGAATAGGATAAAATCTGAGTCAATTTCCAATCTATATCTATGCTACCGAAAGACTATTCCAAGTTATATACCCTAGAAATAGCCCTACCTTCATAGCTTTGTAATCTCGCAAGACTGGAAAGGGGCTTAGGTATGTCAAGGCAAATCTTGAGGAATATCGCATCAACAAATGATTTTTCAAAGTGCTTGGAAATTTATAGTTGCATATGCAACAAATCAGATTCTGAATATGAACTTCTACTTAAATTAAAACTAGGAATCCGGAACTTTCTGTTCTAGAAAATGAAGGTAGTGCACTAAAAAGCAAATGATTGAATGACAACATTTTGAACTGGTTGTCCTAATATAATTACAACGTTGATAGCTAAATTTGATGACATCACTTTCGACTATTTCAAGTGCAAGCAAGTCAAGGCACCTAACAAGACCGTAATATACGTGAGCTGTATTGCCCTAATCACAAATCATTACTGGCAACGAAAATCAATAACAAGTACGGTTGTTGGAGACCTGAAATTTTCGATTATCAATCATGAAAAATTGGAGTGCAGAGTTCTCATTTCCTTGGAATTTAATAATTTTGAGATTTTTTTTTAATGTTCTTAATCACATGCTACCGTTGAGTCGAAGCTGTATGTATGTATAGGATGAAGCATGACATTAATGAGTTTTACAGATCATATCCTCTACCAAGGATTTTACCTAATAGTTTCAGTTAGATGTCGAGTGCAGGCAGCCACCAAAAGGAAAAGGATCGCTAGCAAATACAAGCTGCTCCTTTAGATATGGTTAAATAATTGAGTGCGTTCTTAAGTACAGAACGCAAAGGAGGAGGTTATTCTTGATCTTGACGCGGGGAATGCATTCAGCTACATAATCTTATGCAATTTCGATTTATTATTATTTTTTCTTCTGCCACTGCTGTGTTATTCTGCTGAGGAATCGGAGTCTAAATGTTTTTGAGACTTCTTTCTCGCTTTAACAAATTGAAAGTGATTGTGGGGTATAGGGGATGCCTATTTTGCTTAACGCTACATTTTTTCAAAGCTTAAGATGATGAAATTCCAAGAGATTAGGTCAAACTCCTTTATACACACACAGATTTTGATTCCTCTTAATTAACAGATCATTTCCTATCTTTTTCCCTTTGCACGCTTTCTTAACAGAAGAACCTCTTTGCAGGTCTAAAAAGCTGTGCTCGTTGTGGGAGGGAGAGAGAGAGAGAGTAGAGATACTGAAAGGGTACACTTGTCAATTCCCCACTAAGCCAATAGACAACTAGGTATATTTTCATTCAATAAAGCCAAGGGTCACTCATCAGATGTTCGCCATCAATCTTTAGCAAGAAAAGAATCTGACAATTATATATGTCCTTACCCTTCAACTTCATATTTAAAGACTCTTTACCTCAAGCTTCTCATGGAAAGCCGAAGAACGGTTGCTTCTTTCACTAACATGACAACCTTTCAATCTCTACCTACAAGAACTAGCATTTCTTTCTCTAACTATCTCCATGCCCTTTCTCAAACTCCTCACAGGCTTAGGAAGAGATTTTTGGCTACTTGGACCCCCGACCAGGAGCTTAACCAAGTGAGGCTCAGGTCTGGTGCAGACATGAAGAGGAAGCTCAAGTGGTATGACTTGATAGCTCTTGGTGTTGGAGGGATGCTCGGTGTTGGAGTCTTTGTCACTGCTGGTCCTGTAATTCATGACAGCTCTGGCCCTTCAGTCTTCATTTCCTACATTATTGCAGGAATCACAGCCCTTCTCTCTTCTCTATGTTACACAGAATTTTCAGTCCAGATTCCTGTTGCTGGAGGCGCGTTTAGTTACCTAAGAGTGACTTTTGGTACTGACAACTCGTCCTCGAGCTACCTCTCTTTATCTTTAGATGGACGTAGCTGCAGTCCTAAAATCTTTACCATATGTTTTGATGTTTTCTAGTTTGTCACTGACTAATTTCCTTGTACGCTTGCATTTTCGTGGGGGCGTAGGGGAGTTTATAGGCTATTTTGCTGGGGCGAACATACTAATGGAATATGTGCTATCTAATGCTGCGGTAGCAAGAAGTTTTACAGACTATCTATGCCAAACTGTGGGTACAAGTGATTCAAACGCATGGAGAGTTGAAGTGGATGGCTTCATAGATGGTTATGATAAATTGGATTTCCCAGCTGTTGCTCTCATTCTTCTTCTCACTGCCTGTCTTTGCCACAGGTTTTTTTTTTTTCCTGTAATGCATTATTTTATTGTTTTGTTGAACTGGATTGCTGCCTCAAGTAAGCTTGGTACCGGCAAAACACTCGTCACTGTCCTCTCTTTAGCAAGGCTTAGTGGTCATTTTACTCATTTAGCTAATTTATAACTTATTGGTCTGCAAACACATGAACGTTAGATGAGATTATAGTATTTGATATAGGTTCACAGTGGAAGGTTCAATATATTAAATTTTGTCTCGTATGTATGATATTATTTTTTATAGATCTACTGCTTCTATAGCAAATGATAATCACTAACAATTAATGGTTATATATTGCTCTACTTGTTGGAGCGTCTGGAAATTGGGGACAGTAGAATATGAAAATGATGGATGATCCTACTTTTGTGATTGCAGCACCAAAGAGAGTTCTATCGCGAACCTTATAATGACAGTCTTTCATGTGATTTTCTTTGGATTTATCATAATTGCTGGCTTTTGCAATGGGAGTGGCAAGAACTTGATTCAACCAGGAGGCCTTGCACCTTATGGCGTGAAGGGTGTTGTTAGTGGAGCAGCCATAGTCTACTTCAGCTATATTGGGTACGACTCTGTTTCAACCATGGCTGAAGAGATTCAGAACCCTCCTAAAAGCCTTCCGGTGGGAATTGTAGGTTCTGTTCTTATAGTGTCTGTGTTATATTGCCTGATGTCCTTGGCCTTGTGTGTTATGGTGCCTTACAATATGGTAAGAGATCAAATTCTAAACAAAAAAGGCATACCATTAACTTATCATAAGCAGCATTAAATATCAAACTTAACGGGTATTCATATCATTTATAGATGCCCCAAAACGCAGCTTTCTCCATCGCTTTTCGAACCATTGGTTGGGACTGGGCTGGCAATTTTGTTGGAGCTGGAGCAAGTTTGGGAATTGTTGCTTCTCTTCTTGTTGCTATGTTAGGTCAATCAAGATATCTTTGTGTTATTGGAAGAGCCAGGCTTGTTCCATTTTGGTTGGCCAAGGTCAATCCTTCAACAGGAACTCCCTTGAATGCTACTCTATTCTTAGGTAAGTTGTGTTATCTGATTAGTTCCGGCTATTGAGGGTGGTCCAGTTAACTACATATCACCATATAAATTAAAACCGTACCGGGGTTTTAATATTGCTTCTGGAGACACATGGCTTTGCAAAATTTGAGACAGGGAAATGAACATTTTTTGCTATTTTTTACCCCTTGTTGTAGGGCTTTGCACCGCATCAATCGCACTTTTCACCGACCTCAGCATAGTGTTTGAAATGATCTCAATCAGTACCCTCTTAGTCTTCTACTTAGTGGCCAATGCTCTCATTTATCGTCGATACGTTATCATCAGCCACAACCCTCCATGGCATGCCCTTGTGTTCCTCTTCCTTCTCTCATCCACTGCTATTGGGTTCTCTATTTCATGGAAACTTGGAGACCACTACAAGTGGGGTTTGCCTCTATTTGCGGTTTCTATGCTTGTCATCACAGCTCTCTATTGTTATTTGGTCCCTTTCACATACCAAGACAATGAAGAATGGTCAGTGCCAATCATGCCATGGCCGGCTGCTATATCAATATTTCTAAACGTGTTTCTGATGGCCACACTAAAGCTGCTCTCATTCCAAAGATTTGCAATATGGGCTTGCTTAATAACTGTCTTTTATATTCTTTATGGGGTTCACTCAACTTATGAAGCTGAAGAGATGGAAACGGGTGTTAATGAGGTGGCACAATCATCAATCCAACAAAGTAGTGATAAGCTAGATATTCAAATACTATAGACAAATTGTATCTTTCTTTCGCTGTCTTTTCACCTTGTCTCTTTTCAATCCTCATTTTAGTTTTGGAGTTTTGGAATGTAGATTTCATGGAAGTGCCGTTAAGCAAGAAGCTAACGTCATCGAAAAGACCGAAAAAATGAATTGAGAGAGATTGAACGAAGAAAATAAACCATATAGACTTCAGGCTGACTGTTTGCGAGAGAGAGAGAGAGCGTACCTCTATGGGGGGAAACCACGATATAAATTTGTTCGCACTCTCCTCTTGTCGTTCCATATATTATGATACTATCCTATTCCCACGAAGCAGCATGCATATCTTATCCAGAATGACTGAATCGTTTTGGGCCATAAGCAGTAATCATGAAGGCGATATTGACCAATAGCAAAAGGCATATGGACAACATTTTTCAAATTTGTCATCACTATAATTCATCCAAAATGGATAAGTTGACTTGTAATAATTGGAAGTGAAGAAGAACCAACTGTAGAATCGAAGATGCAGTGATTTTACTATAGAACATATTTGAGGATGAAACACATTAGTTTTGAAGTTAGTTTGCCTATAATGAATGAGCACTATAATATACCTAACACTTTAATACATTGTTTCTAGGTCCTCTTTTATACGTAGACCACTTTTAATTAATTGGTGTCTTTTTAAATATTGAATGATCTTGACTTTTTTAAGTTAGCCAATGTCGAAATAATCACAAGTATACGGCTTAGGTGTAGCTTTTACCAGCAAGAACAGGTTGACCCTATGAAAATAATAAATACTAGTAATTACAATTATCATATTATCTAGCATATGAATTGATTTTGATTTTTAATAAAAGAAAATAAAACTGAAGCAAGTGAAATAAAATAGGCAACAATATTGAATAGAAAATTAAGAATTCACTTAAGGGGTGCTTGGTTCATGGGTTTGAAAGACATCAATAGGTATGGAAATGAAAAACATCGGATGGTTTTATATTATGATTGCACGAACAGTTTCTCGATATTTGAGTTTTGCGGATTACTCCATAACCCCTAAATATGTGAAGAAATGAAAGTCATTTCTTCCTTTTTTTAGTAAAATAATATAATTAATTAGAATATATTAAATACAATTAGTTAAACATAATTAATTAAAATTAAATATATTTTAAATATAAGTAATTAGAATATATTAAATATAATTAATTAAAATTAAATATATTCTAAATATAATTAATTATAATATACTAAATATAATTAATTAGAATATATTAAATATAACTAATTAGAATACATTAAATTAACTTTAGCTAAATTTTTAAGATATCCTTGATTAGATATATGGTTCAATAATCCAAGAAATTTTTGAACTTTGGTGATATTTTTTAATTTCTCTAAAAACTATTGTAATTTTTCAAAAATATTTGGTTGTAATTTAAAAAATCCATTATAATTAATTATAATATATTCAATTTTCATACAAAATTTAACAAATTTTTATTTTTTCTTTTTCACTAAAACGATATTATTAATTAAACATAATTAATTATAACACATTAATATTAAATATAATTAATTAGAATATATTAAAAATTGATGTAAAACAAAAATTTAACAAATTTTTATTTCTCAAACTTTTTAACAAATCGACTACTATCAATAGTAATGATAATCATTCCTTCACCCCAACCAAGTATCATAAAAACAATAATTATATTCATTCTCATTTCTATTACCATGACTCATATGAACCAAACGCTCCTTAGAAAATTACCGATATAAAAATCAGTATTTAGGTTTCGAATCCCCCTGAAACCTCTAACAAATTGATCTTTTATTATGTAATTATTTTATTGACTTTTTGGACCGTAAAGATTCCTATGGTCTATTAATAGTTGACCTTGAGTCTACTAACAAATAATCCAAAGGTTTTCAACCGAATCACTCAGTTTAAAGTTTATAGGATTGCTTTTATCGAATTGTGAATCCCTCTATTAAGTTTGACCCTAATTTAAAAGATTTGTATCATCCTATCTCTAGGGTTACAATTAACTCGTTCCAATTATGGTAGATCTATTATTCAATAAGATTTCTCAAATTGGATTATGATATAATATTCCTAGGTCTGTTAAACAAAAATAAACACGTAATCGAATTAAAATATAACAATCAAACCAATTGTATTAATAAAAGCATAAAATCATATCAAAGTACTAACATAGGGTTCATGTAACCCAAATACTAATAAGATGCTTAGTATACACATTATTGAACAAGAAATCAAACATATATTGAAAGAATAATGACTTGAAAAAATGGGTTCATAATTCTAAAAATTCTTGATTGTCTTCTATTGAATATTCTTGTAATGTCCAGGGTTGATCTTGTATTATGATGGATTTGTCGATGATTTCCTTCTGTTTTTTGCTTCTTTAGACCAAAATAGCCCTTTGAGGATGATTTTCATGTTTGGAGTCGCCTACTAAAGTCTACTATCTCCCTATGCTGTCAAAAATGTCTTTTATGGTGCAATTACGGTTATGGGAGATGCACGGGCTAATACATGATCATGCATAACCAAAATGCCCAAAAAATTGTGAAACTTCACAGCCTAAGAGAAGTGCACAACCTATTGCATGACAGTGCATCCCTTATGTGCTTATAATATTAGTTTTATGTTGTGTTTTCTTCCGCATTTTTCTCCTTTAAGTCTATGAATGCACGTAGAGCAAATCAAGTACCAAGAATACAATAAAAGTATAAAATATGAAGAAAAATATATCAAGTATGGGTGTACAAATATAGTCAAATTTTCATTTATCAAATATCCCCACACTTAAGCTTTGGCTTATCCTCAAGCAATCCATAATCAAAATTATAAATTTTACACACCAATCCGTCATCAATTTTGTTTAATCCATTCATACTCTACATCATCATATCCTATTGAGTCAAATTAACATAGAAGTATAATCAATTTATCATAAATTTTTCTAAGTAATATTAATATTAATGACGTCATAATCTAATTAAGGTAAAAAACAATAATATTTACTCCCTCACTAAGATGTTCTTAATGCATTGAAGAGTTTAGGGTGAAAAGTATCAAAATTTTCAATCAATGCATAGTAGAATGCTTACCATAGGCTTCCAATAAAATCACATCTCCTCCACTTGTGTATGAACTAAAAAAAACTCCAGAGGTCTTTATAAGGCTATAACGAGGCTTAGATAAGGTATGATTGGGATAATAAAAAGGTTTCTTTGAAGGAAATTTACCAAACAATATATTTCAAGACTTATTGCAAACATACATAGGTCCTTTCATTGTAAATCTATTGGCATATATATATATATTTGCTTTCTTTTTCTTATTCTCTTTTCAACACAATAATTTGAGCATTCAATACCACAATTAAATAAATATCAGACCTTCCAAGAACTTCAAATCTCAAACAAGTAAATAATGAAAATAACCTTCAAGATGCAAAATAATAAAAAGGTCTTTAAATAAAAATAGGATAAGGGTTAATATGTGAGACTAATCAATGAAAAATACTAAGGCTCAACTTAATTATTCCTAAAGGTAAATTTAAGGATATGGTAATTTTCAAATAAATAGGCTAAAGAAAGTTGTTGAATCTAAGTGCCTCATGTAAATGCTTCTAATTTAACAAATATGGTCTCAATATGCATAATAAAAGCAAATTCTAGAATTATCCTACTATACATGATAGCACATACAAAAAAAAAAAAAAAAAGAAGCTTAAAATTTTTAAGATTTTTGCTCTTAAGCTCAAAAACTCACGAAAAAACGGGTATTATGTGTGTAAATAATATACAATAATCATTGAAATATCATTCAACTTATATTAATGATTATTAAAAAACATGACTTATAAAAGCAATTTTATTCTAACTCTCATCCTTTTATGTATGAATTCAAGTCAATATTCAATAATGAAACACATTATTAATGGACATATTTCAATCAATTCAGAATATCAGTTGATAAAATTTTATAATCAAGACTATGATAATCCTAAAGAAAATCATTAAAAATTCTTTCTTCCCCACTCTTGAAATTGTATATTGTCTTCAACTTACATAATATAAGTATATATATATAAGTGAAAGGGTTTTTAGTACTTTCTTAATTGTGATGATTTTATGTTTTTTTTTAAAATTTTGATCTATCCAATGTTAAACTAAACCCTTGAAAAATATAGAAAAAAGGGATAACAAGAAATAAAAATAAAAAGAAAAATAACAAACATAACTAAGAAATATGAAAGTAAAATAACATAAAATAAAATCTATCTTAATTCATAGGTTACTTCCTACACAGTGCTTATTTAACGTTCTACACGTTACCCTTATCCTGGGTTTATAATGAGCAACTTGCTTACACTTTTTTCTCTAAATAAGATATGTATTGCAAGATAATAACAAGGAAATAATTTATCAAATTAATAAATCCAATTACAAGCAGTAATGCCCTTTCTAATGACAAAATGTTAATGAAAGAGAGAATAATAAAACTTCTTGAATTGTCGATGGGCTCGAATAGTTTGTATTTGAGGAAGTGGGAACCCTCCGTACTTAAGGTCACTATCCAGCACCTCACTGATAGTTTCCTTATTTGGTTCCTCCACTTGCTCTTCCTCAACCATCTCTGTCCACTCTTCTTCTTCATTTTAGACATAGGCTTTCGACTTATCTTCTTCAATTATTTCCTGACACTTCTCTACTTTCTCTTCTCGGATAGAGGTTTCTTTGTCTTCTTCTTAAGGAAGCATTTCTTAGAGTGTCCCTCTATTCATGAAACTAACCTTTATCTTTCCTTCACTTTTGAATTCACTTTGACCAACTTTCAATTCAGCAAAGAGTTCCATTAATTGATTTATAATACTTTTTTTCCTATTCCTCTTCCTATTCTTCTTCTACTAGGATTGCTTTTTCACTACTAAAGGTTATTGTCTTTTCACATTCGGTAGTATACATTTCAATAGTATGAAACAAACTCCCTTGCATCTCATCATACATCATCTCCACTAACTGGTCCATCTAATTCATCAAATTCTGTATATAAGTCTCTGCTTCCTAATGCTTCATGATTGATTCTTGAACAAAATCAGTTATCATATCTGTTGGCCCTCAAATGTTTTTTTTTACTTAAACATGATTTATATAATTATGAGGCTTGGATAAGTGAATTTTTGGGAGTTAAATTATTTTATTTTTATTTATGTCTATGTTAGTAGAATTTATTTCATGGGTTAGTTGAATTAAAAGTGGTAAAAAATTCATAAAGGGATATTTTGGGTAGTTTACTTAAGGTTAGAAGCACTAAGGCATTAAAGGAAGGTCAAGGTGGACTTTTCTCATTCATTAAGGGTAAAATGAGAAAGGAAAGGTGTTGATTTGTGCTTGAGAAGAAGAAAAAACGTGGAATAGGTGAAGGCAGAAGTGAAATACGAAAATCAAAAGTGAGAAAGAGAGGTTTCGATGAAGTTAAGGAAAGAATAGAGTTTTAGGCTAGGTTACATCTTTTCTTAGTCTTAAAAAAGAAGGGAAAAAGAAAGAGGAAGGGAAGAGCTTTTTTTAGAGCCAATAATCTCATCAATTGGTGAAGATTCAAGGTAAGTTTGATTTTTTCTACTTTGGTTATATAAAAGGGTTTTGGTTCACGAAGTTTAGGAAATATATGGGCTTAAACAATCTAGAGTCAAATTTTAGTGAATGTGCTTTATGGGTTCTCAAATTTGAATTCCTATGGAATGAGAATTTTGTCTTTTATGAAGGAAATCAAGGAAGGGATCAAGAGAGACAAGGGGAGCAAGAGGAAAGACATCCTTAAGCCAATTCCTAAGCAAAGATTTCAAGTGGGTTTTATGTTTTAATTGGATAATGAGCCATTATATTTTCTTTTTAGTCAAGAAAATAAAATGATTTTTCATTGTTGTATAATTGTGGCATTTATTGCTTTTGAATGATTTGAGAACTTGCAATATGCTTGATATTTTAATTTGGTTGTTTAATTGTGAAAAGATGATGGAAGTGCATATGAAATATTGCATGTTCATGAAAAACATGTCTTGAAAATGTGCCATTTGGGCAACATGTTTACAAGTTATGAAATGCATGTTATATGGGTTTGGTTAGGTCCCCTAATTTAAGTCAAGTGCACTTTGACAAAAGGCTTCTTCCGCTTGCCCGCTAGTGACATAGAGCTCCTTCATGGACTCTCTTAAGTTCACGGTTATACAAAACCAATTTGTGGGACTACGATAGTCTGTTCTTTTCAAGGCTACACAGGACCCTTGTGGGAAATGTGTAGTACATTATTTTTTTGAACCAACCCAAACCATTTTGATGTGATTATGTGTTCGTGATATGTTGAAAATATTGATGCATACATGATTTGTTTTATTGTGAATTTTGGTTGAAAATTTAAGAACCATGTGTTTTATGATTCAACAAGAATTTAAATGGTTTTGCTTGTTATTCGTTATAAACTTGTTACCCACGAGCTTTAAGCTCACCCCCCCTGCCCAATTCCTTCCCATCTCCAGGTGATGAGCAAGAGATCGATTGAAAGAGAATTGAGGCATCACCCCAAAATTTGCATATTTTGTTTTTTAAGCTAGATTTGTAACCACAAGACTTTAGCTGTATTTTGAGCAAATTACTGTTCATGTATCTTTTTGTACTTTGGGTATTTTGAGATATTGATGTATTGTGGCTGAAAATTCCCACTAGAGCTTTGTAAAAACTCTTATATTTTGATGTTAATGAAGTATGTTTGCGTTTTGCCGATGAGATGACAAATTTGTTCATTGCATTTTTCAAGTTTTCCATAAGGGTGAGAATTTGTGTTCCAGCTTCGAGGGAAATACTATATTGATATAGGCTGAATTGGATGAAGTTTCCTTCTTGGAAATTGTAGATTACTTTTCTAGATTTTCAATGATACATAGTATGAAATTTTGGTACATTGGAGTTGAGAGATATGATTATTAGAAGTTTGGGATGTTGCATAGGATGGACTTTCGGGACAGCTAGAGTATTTTGAAATTTTGATCCATTTTAGAGGCAAATTTTGTTTTTGAGGTCTGCATGGAATTTTTATATCTCAAAGTCTTCTTTAAAAAGGTCTTTGAATGACCTTAATCCGATATTTGTAGTGAGAGTTATGCCCTGTTTTCTAAAATAGGTTTGAGGAAGAAAAGCAAAGGAGGAAGAAGCGAAGCAACTCGCGGCCTGCCCAGACCTGAACACCTCTCACTTTTTATAATCATAACTTTGTCGCCCGACTTCCAAATGACCTGATTTTTAAATCATTGGATTCGTAACACATTTCTATAAAATTTATAGCTTTTGATATGGATTCGAAAAAGATTGATCGAATCAAAGTGAGGGTATCAATTGAAAGAACATAAACTGGACATTTTTACTAAACACGCTTCAATTTTTTTAATGATATCTTGATCTTTGGAGCTCCAAATGAGATGATTATTACCTCTAAATAAGCTAGAGACATAGAGCTACAAATTATCTGAAGGAATCGAATTTTAGTTCAGTCCCTAAGACTTTCAATTTCTGGAGTTAAGTTGGGTATAGTGTACTGTTTTAGTGCAAAAATAGTCCGAAAATGTTTGGGCTATAATTTTCAGATTTTTGAACCAAATTGAATGATTTTGGTGTCATTAGAGACTTAAGAAAATGGGGAACAAATGTTCTGAAGAAGTTCAATTGAAATTCCAATTTGAGTTTTCCCAAAATCTGTTCGGAAATAGAAAAAGTGAGTTCTTTTTTATGATTGACTGATGTGGGCATGCCACCCTTGTGGGATGCGCGTCTAGATGTCACTTAGGATGTCAGGCACGTAACTCACAAGGGCGGGGTCCCAACACTTATGGTATCAGAGCGTCTAGGTTGAGGTCCAAGTGTAGGACCAGGTTTTGGAGTATCCTAAGCACGAAATGGGTAGGTTGAGACATGAAGTGTACATGCATTGTTTTAAATTAACTACTTGCATTGTTTTGAATTGTTTCACATGACTTGAAATTGTTTTATATGATTTCAACTGTTTTGCATACTTTGAAAATTGTTTTGCATGAACTAAAGGTTTTCAATGGTTTTATATTAAAGGAGTGAAAATGCCACCTCGAAAGAGAGCTCGAGGAGCTATGACTCGATCTCACTCTCGCCAAGGGAGCACGGATGAATCCCATATCCCGCAAGATGTTGGAACACACTCTGCCCCTGATTTGGAGGCACCTAGTGTGAAGCATGAAGTGCCATCACCTCCACCTCCTATGCCTCAAACAAACCCTCTAGATCCACGATTCTTTCATGCCTTTGCCTAGGCTTTCACTTATGCTATGGGCCAAAGGTCACAAGTGCCAGTTCTAGCTCCAGTGGAGAGGAGCGAGTAGTATGATAAGCTCCGCAAGTATGGGGCAATAGACTTTAATGGTACTACAAATCCAAAGGAGGCGGAAACATGGTTGAAGAGGACTAAAAGAGTCCTGCTTCAAATGAAGTGCTTCGATGAAGAGAAGCTGGATTATGCAGTTAACTTGCTGTAAGGGGACGTACTTCATTAGTGGGAATCAGTGCCCCACAGTCAGGTTATGCCTGCAGTGTTGTCATGGAGAGATTTTGTGGAAGTGTTTAGGAAGAAGTACGTTTCTAGGGTTTATGTATAAGAGAAGGCCAGGGAGTTTCTGAATCTCATACAGAGGGAGATGAGTGTGAGTGAGTATGAACTGAAATTCACTCAGCTTTCCCGATATGCGGCCAACATTGCGGTGAATGAGGAAGACAAGTGTCATAAGTCTAAGGGAGGTCTCCATCTGGGGATCAAGGAGAAAGTCTTGATCTATAATTTCTATGACTACTAGTAGTTGGTAGATGTCGCACTCCAGGCTGAGAAGCTGGAGAATATCAAGTATGAGGTGAGAAGGAAGAGGAAGAACTAAAAGCAGTCTTCCAGGAAGGGTGTGAGTGCTCCAATACCTGAAAGGGGTGTGAAGAGCTCCCGCACATAAACTGAGGCGGGGAGTAGTGCCTCTACTAAGAATAAGCAAACAAGGGCAGTGTCAGTACTAGCCTCAATAGCAGGGAGGAGAGGAGCAGGAACATAAACCGCCATTGTGAGCATTGTGGGAAGTTGCACAGGGGAGAGTGCTTTAAGTTACTGGGAGCAGGCTTTCGATGTGGAGAGAAGGGACATATGATTAGGGATTGTCCCTAAGTATCAACGTAAGAGGGGTCGCGGTTGCAAGCCCGAAGTAAAGCTGAAATAATGGGAACTCGGTCAGCCACTGAAGTGGGCAGTTCTGGATCTGCAAAGAAGGCTATTCCTCCAGGAAGGCCAAGGGTCAGGCATAAGTAAGAGTGTTTGCCATGACAAGGGAGGAAGCAGCAACTGCACCAGAGGTTGTCACGGGTATGGCCCAGTTATTTGATTTAGTAGTTTATTTACTAATTGATTCTTGTTCCACGCATTCTTTTGTTTCTACAAGTGTGATTCTGCATGGTGTGAATTCAGTGTCTTTGAATAGTCCTTTTCTTGTTAGTACACCTCTGGGGAGGAATGTAGTAATCAGTCAAGTATATAAAAGTTGTGAGCTCTTCATTGATGGTGCTAGACTAGTAGTGGATTTACTACCTCTAGACCTAAAAGGCTTAGATGTTATATTTGGAATGTATGTTATGGAAAAATATCATGCAAAGTTGGATTATAGCCTTAAGGAGGTGGAATTTGATCTGAGCAATGGTGAGCGGGTGATTTTCAGAGGGGACATGAATGCGCCATCACCAAGAATTATTTTTGCTTTACTAGTTGATAGGATGATGAAGAAGCGATGTGAAGCCTTCGTAGCGCATGTTCTGGACGCCGATGTGGAGGAAGGGAGGTTAGAGGATTTTTCGGTTGTAAGGGAATTTCCTAATGTATTCCCAGAGGACTTACTTAGTTTGCCACCGATGAGGGAAATCAAGTTTTCGATGGACTTGATTCCTGGAACTGCACCCATTTCAATACCATCATATAGGATGGCTCCAGTTGAGCTAAGGGGGCTTAAAGAACAGTTGGAGGAACTGTTAAAGAAGGGGTGTATAAGGTCGAGTTCGTTACCTTGGGGAGCGCCTGTTCTATCTGTCAAGAAGAAGGATGGAACATGGCGGATGTGTATTGATTACTAGAAACTCAACAAGGTGACCATTAAAAACAAGCATCCTCTACCACGAATAGATGATTTGTTTGACAAGCTGCAGGGAGCAAGGGTCTTTTCTAAGATTGATCTCAGATCAGGCTATCATCAGCTTAGAATAAGAGAATCTAATGTAAATAAGATAGCCTTCAGGACACGGTATGGGCATTACGAGTTCCTAGTTATGCCTTTTGGTTTAACTAATGCTCCAGCTGCATTCATGGATCTTATGAATATGGTCTTTACGGAGTATTTGGATCAGTTTGTAATAGTGATTATAGATGACATTCTGGAGTACTCCAAGAGTGAAGGGGAACATGAGGAACATCTTAAGATAGCACTATAGACACTGAGGGAGAGGGAACTTTATACCAAATTCAGCAAATGTGAATTTTGGCTCTATGAGGTGGTATTCCTTAGACATGTAATTTCTAAGAATGGGGTACATGTTGATCTGAAGAAAATTGAAGTAGTGGTGAAGTGGCATACACCTAAAACAGTGATAGAAATGAGGAGTTTTCTAGGTCTGGCAGGTTACTATAGGAGGTTTGTGGAAGGATTCTCTATGATTGCTACTCCACTAACTAGGTTATTGAGGAAGAAT
>JAOSBN010000179.1:29459239-29477855 GCA_027563595.1 Erythroxylum suave
ATTCATTCATTAATTAAAATATTGTAATTAATTAATTAAAATATAATTATTCATTAATTAAACTATTTTAATTAATTGATATATTATTAATAATTAATTAGCTATAATATAATTAATTAAATTATATTCTTTCATTAATTAAAATATTTTAATTAATTAATTAAAATATAATAAATTAAAATATAATTAATTAATCAATTAAAATATAATTAATTAATTAGTTAAAATTAATTAAAATATTTTAATTAATCAATACATTGTAATTGATTAATTACAATATAATTAATTAACTAATTAAAATATAATAAATTTTTATTTCTCAATATTTTTACAAACCAACCACTGTCAATGGTAATGATAATCATTCCTTTCTCTTAACCAACCATCATATTTATAATGATAATATCCATTCTCATTCCTCACTATATTCATTCCCATTCCTATTACCATTTCTCCGTGCGAACCAACCGCTCCCTAAGTGTTTATACATTTTAAAATTTTATTCAGAAATTATAAGCTAATAAATAAATCAATGAGACGCCAATCTATACATGATATTGTTAATCAAAGTTATTGACTTTATTAATACCAAAATATCTATTTTACGTTTATGTTCTAAGTGAATCCAATAATATTATGATATCAAAGTCACTCAGATAAGATATTTTTTAAAGTCATTCATATAAGATATTTTTTTATTAAAGTTATAAACTTAATTTTTATAGAATTAATTATCTAAATTCCAAATTCTTATAAAAATATTCAATGAAATACTAAGATATATAATATTCATATCCTTATAATTTTTTTAAAGTCATGTCCTTATAAGTCATTTTACACATAAACAGCTAATACTAAACAACTAATGTTACCAAACATCTCTAACAAACAGCTAATGCAATCCGCTGGTCAAAACAGCTGATAGAATCAGCTATCAGCTATCAGCTAATAAAATCAGCTAACAGCTAATGTAATCAACTAATTGCCAAACAGGACCATGATTACATTAGACAATGGTCAATTGGATATACCTAGTATATTGGCCGAGTTTGTTTCCATCCCTCATAAATCGCCATCGTGGGCAATTAGATGAAGTTAGCGTTCTTTGAGTTCTCTCAAGCTTGGGGCCATTTTCTGGCGATTTTCACCCAAGTCACGCATACACTTTGGTTTGACTCTCTCTTGGCGTTCATTTACTCTTGTTTGCTGTGATGGCTGTGTGGGCTTTGTGTGAGACACGTTTCCTTGTGGGATTGGATTATGTCTTCCATAGTTTGGGGAAACATACGTAGACGTAATTTTTGTTTCCAAAGATCTGTGAGCGTGTTACGACGACGCTTTTGTGGGGAGTTATCTGCAGCTTTGATTGTTAGGTTTTCTGAGTTCTGTTTCGTTATTGTCGATCTGGTCTAGCGACTTTTGGGTAGTTTTGGGAGGCCTTGGGTCTCGGCGTCCATGGGGAAGAGGACGAACTCGGCGAAGAAGTTCAGAGATAGAACAAAGGAATGCGCCATAGGTCTACAATCCCCTCCTTTGAATACTGTTGCGCGTCATGTAAAAAGAATGCAAAATGCAAGTACGCTTCCTAAAAACCCTATTTTGCGACCTCATCGGAAGGGGGATGAGGATGCATCCACTTTTGATGAGACTACTGGAAATGAGGACATGAACGAGGATTCAGGTGAGTCGGAAGAGATAGGGAGTGAGTCCAGTCACAGTGATGCTAAATCAGTAGAGGATGACAGTGCCCACCAGGTGCTCGGGGAAAAGTCAGAAAGAGCGAAAAAACAGGTGCCTGTTGAGGAGTCATGTCCGAAGGATAGGGGGGCTGCTGGTACCCGACGGGAGAACAATTCCTCCTCACCAAATACCCACCCACCCAAAACACCTACCCACCCCAAACCCTCCTTTGCTAGCTTATTCAACAACAACCGAGAGTTAAACCAAGGGCTACATTTGGAGCAATTTGATGTGGAGGATGAGGTTGTTATGGAGTCTACAGACGTTTCCTCTCCTGAATCAGAATGGGGGTTCGGAGCATTCCTAGAGTCGAAATTTTCTTCCCCCATTAGAGTTCTCCAATAAGAATCAACGTTAAAATTAGTGTGATCATCTAAAATTTTTTATTTGGAAAATCAAAAAGACCACACATGACATTATAATCCAATTTGTAAACAATACCGAGTATTCTAAACGAGAAAATGTTCATTTTAAGGATATACTGAACAATAGTAAAAACTTAATGGTCATCATTGGATGGATAGGCACATTACAATGGACAAACCTATTCCAACTTATGTTGGCAGCTAGTTGTTCAATTTTTTAATCTTACTCCTATGTTTTTTAACAATTTAAAACCAAACTACCTAGGAGTGATGTTGGGCCCCGAATTCTTTATTATTATTTTAGCAAGCATGATTTAAAAAATTTGGTGGTCTAGTTAGGTAAATCATTTTTTTATTTGGAGTTTAATTATTATGTCAAGTTTAGGAGGATTTAATTCATGGATTAATGGAAATTTGAAGTATTAAATGGAAGAATTAAGATTAAATTAGAGTATAGTATGGTGTAAGTTAAATTGAAGAATTAAGAATGCATAAGGGTATTTTGGGTGGATTACTTAAGGTTAGAAACACTAAGGCATTAAAGGAAGGGTAAGGTGGACTTCTCTCACCCATTAAGGGTAGAATGGGAAGAGGAAAAGAATGTCTTGTAAATTAGAAGACCAAAAACGTGAATGAAGGAAAGAAGGAGAGAAAATCAAAAAGGAAGAGAGAGAAAGAAGAAGAAAGGTTTCGGTGAAGTTAAAAAGAATAGAGCTTTGAACTAGGTCATAATTTTTCTTAGTCTTAAAGAGAGAGTTTGAGGTTACTCAAGAAGAGAAAAAGAAAGAGGAAGGGAAGGGTTTTCCTCAGAGCTACAAATCTCATTATTTGGTGAAGATTCAAGGTAAGTCGATTTTTAATCTCTTAGAGTTTTAAAGGGTTTTTGGTTCAAAGAGCTTAAGAAATGTATGGGTTTAAGTATTATAGGGTTAATTTCACGCTTTTGGGTTCTATGGGTTCTTAAATTTGAATTCCTATTGAATGGAAATTTTGTCCTTTATGAAGGAAATCAAGGAGTGGATCAAGAGAGGCCAAGGGAGCAAGAGGAAAGTCATCCTTAAGAAAATCCCTAAGTAAGGACTTCAAGGTGGGTTACAGTTTTATGATTAAGTAATAGGCCATTATTGTGTTCTTTCAATGATGGAAATAAAATGATTTCAATTACTTCATAGATGTTATATTTGTTTACTCTTGGTTGGATTGTAAAATTGTTATATGTTTGCTACATGATTCTGAAAATGTTTCTTTTTGAAAAGATGCAAGTTTATGAAATCATGTTTTCGGATATGAAAAGCAAGTTTTCAAGAATTGCCATTTTGGGCAACAAGTTTTCAAGATCATGAAATACATGTTATGTGGGTTTGGTTTGGTCCATTCTATTGTCAAGTGCACTTAGACTAAAGGCTTCTCCCGCCTGCCCGCTGGTGGCATGGAGCTCCTTCATGGACTCCCTCATGTTTATGTCTACACAAAAACTACTAAGTGGGATTGTGCTAGTTCGTTATGTTCACAACTTCACACGACCATTATATGGAACTGTGATAGTTCGTTCTATTCATGGACCTTCCAGACCATTTTGATGTGCTTATGTGTTAGCAAGTTTGATGCATGTATGGTTTATAAGTGCTCATGAATTGTTTGATAAAGTGAAATTTTGAGGAATAAGTATTTGATGATTTTTCAAGCAAGATTACTATGGTTTCTAAAATGTAAAATGCAATGAGTTTTGCAAATGATTTTTGCTTGTTTCTTGATTATAAATCTGTTACCCACGAACTTTAAGCTCACCCCCTCCCAATTCTATCCCACATTCAGGTGATGAGCAAGAGATTGAGTAAGTCAAGAGTCAAGGCATCACTCCAGTCTGCATATGTCTTTTGTATTTTTAAGTTAGATTTTTGGGAATTCAAGGCTTTAGCCACATTTCAAGTGTATTTTGTATTTTAGTTCTCAAACTCAATGGATGTATTGCGTCTTGAAGTGTTATTAAAGCTTTGTAAAGACTTCTACCAATTAATATGAATGGAATGCATTTGGGTAAGTTATGACCACTTTTAAATTGTCACATTGCATATAATGTTCAAATGAGTTTGAGGCTTGGGAAGTAGTTGATGTTTATGTTTTGTGTATTATGCCCTTGGAATTGAATGAATGAGGGTGGTTGAAAAGATTTATGTTGTATTAAGTAAGGTTGGTGGCAAGAGGTTTGGGATCTACTTCAGGGGTTTTCGCTGTGCAAAGGAAAACTCTTACAAAAGGAATCGTCTGTGATGGCGTCAGAAGACAGACGCAAGGAAACACAGATGCAAGGAAAGCACAGAAGAAAGGAATCGTCTTTGATGACATCAGAAGGAAGACGCAAGGAAAGGCAGACGCAAGGAAAGACAGTTGCAAGGAAAGACAGACCCAAGGAAAGACAGATGCAAGGAAAGGCAGACGCAAGAAAAGGCAGACACAAGAAAAGACAGATGCAAGGAAAAACAGACGCAAGGAAAGGCAGACGTAAGGGAACACAGACAATAGCCAAACCCAGATGATTGACAAACACAGACGATAGGCCAAGCACAGATGATACAAGAAGAAGTTAAGCCGGTACGTTGAACAGTTACTTAGTTGGAGTTAGTTACAGCACTCAACTAAATTACAATTTTTAACAAGAATTGGTTATCAAGGATCAAGAAGCAGTTAGAGACTTAGGCTATAAGTACAAGTCAAGGGACAAAGTGTTTTGAAGAGGTCAAGATGAAATTTCACTTTGAGGATTGTCTGGTGTGGGCACTCCACCCTTGTGGGATGTACGTCTAGATGTCACTTAGGACGTTAGACTCGTGACTCGCAAGGGCGGGATGCCAACACTTATGGTATTAGAGCATTTAGGGCATTGGACTTGTGACTCGCAAGGGTGGGGTCCGAACAAGTGACTAATTATCTAGTCCTAAAGTCTCAAAAATACATACCTTCTTCTTTTAAGTAAATCGAGAATGAGGCTCGATAGGTTGTAAGTAAATCAGACTTAACTTCCCCGAAAATTTGACGACGGAGTTTGTCAACTTGTTTCCTAGTCATCATCTTCCTTGGTGCTATTGTAAGAAGAAAATCTACAAAAAATAAAGAGAGAATGGAATTTGTATTTTAGAGAGAGAGAGAGAAAAATCTTACCTAAATCCTTATATTTTTGAATGATTAATGCATGAAAAACATGAAGGAATGTAAGATAGATGAAAAGAGATGAAGAAAATACAGAGAGTTTAGAGGAAAAATGAAGAGTTTTAGAGAGTGGGAGAAGAATTTCGTGGGTTTGGGAGAGGAGTGAAATTTTTGAGAGTGAGTGAAAGAAGAAAATGGGAGGGAAGTTTAAATTTCTTTTTAGATGGAATTCCACAATCGTGGGAATTTCCACAGTTCACACGATCATGAGTTTTCTCTCTAGAAACTTTTTAGACAGATTTCACATGATTGTGGAATCATCACAATTCTACGATTATGGGTTTTCTCTCCCAAAGTTTCTAGAGAGGTTTCTCACAAATGTAGGAGTTCAAGTGAGATTCTCACAATATCCAAAATCCCATTATAGTGGTAATCACTTCAATTTCCACGAATAGGAATTAGTGATTTTCCACTTCTAAACCTTCTTTCAATTGTACATGTATTCTTCATGATCCCAAAACCTATAAACACATCAAATTAATATCATCAACAAAAACTTTGAAAAAAAAAGTTGAAATTCAAATAGAAAGCAAATTGATATCAATCAAACTCAATTCAAACTTAATAATAATTGAAGAATTCAAGCAAACAAATAAGTAAGAAAAAACAATCAGATGATAGTTGAATCTTATAGGTTGCCTCTCATACGGCGCTTCTGTTAATGTTCCTTTTCACTCATGGCAGTTCAAATGACTTGTACGATAGCAGTGCATAAACTGATCTCATATTTTATATATGAGCTACGTTATTTTGGACTATACTTTCATTGTTGTTTTCCTTTCTAAGTCTTCTCTTGCATGATCATTTTTTCCTGAACACATTCCTGGGGTCTTTGATATCTTCCCATCCTTCTTAGGGTTTAGGTTCCTTGATATCCGTCAGGGGGGGGGGGGTAAAGGTACATAGTAATCTTTCTTTAATACCTTGAATGTTAGGTGCTCCTTTCCGATTCTCAATGTTAATTCTCCCGCATCGACATCAATAATCGATCAAGAGGTAGTTACAAATGGTCAACCAAGAACCATCAGAGATTCTGCGTCTTCTTCAATATCCAATATATAAAAGTCCTCAGAGAAGATACATTTATCAATTTGTATCTGCACCTTCTTGATGATCACCTTCGGCAAATTTATTGTTCTATCAACCATTTTCACTAATGTCTTAGTAGGCTCTAGTTCTTCTAGACCCAACTTCTGACTGAATGAGTAATGCATCATGTTAATATTGGCTCCCAAATCCACAAATGCTCGATCTATCATAACTTTGTTTATACTGCATGAAATGAAGAAGTCCCCTGGGTCTTCTTTTTTTTTTTGTGCTACGTGTGGACTTCCTTCTAATATATGCTCTTTAAATTCTTTCTTCGCCGGTTTTTCTAGCGTGAGCTTTGTTTGGAGTTGATTTGTTATGTCCGTCATCTGGTCAAATTTCGCTTCCATCCTCTTCTTATCCATTTTGCTTTTCGACGCTTCAATATCCTCATGGTCCTTGTGGTCTTGCTTGTCCACCTGCATTGTTATTAGTTCACAGAAAAGGATTATATATGTTAAAATAAAGGTTATTACCTTTTTGTGGCTGACCTAGATAACTTACCTATTTGGTACTAACAGTTCCCAATAGAAAACACTCTACTGAGTTGTGGTTGTTCTTCTCACATAGCTCACATTGTGCTTGTATCGCCTTAACTATTAAGGTAGATGCTCGTTGCTTGTTGTTCAACTACTTTGTAAAAATCATTATCTGAGCCTGCAAGGCAGTGATCGAGTCAATAAGTATTATACCTTTTTGTTCCTTTTGTCCTTGTCTATTCCTCTCACTCGACCACATGCAGTTATTGCTTATCAACTCCTCTAACAGATCATGAGCTGCTTTCATAGTTTTCCTTATCAGTGAACCTTTAGCTACTGCATTGATGGTTCCTCTCATGCTCGCATTTAATATATTGCAAAATGTCTGAAGCAAGAACTCCCTTGGAAGGTTGTGATGTAGATAGCTTCTCTGTAGTTCTTTAAATCTCTCCCAAGCTTCATAGAGAGATTCTCCATTATTCTGCTGAAAATTTGTGATTTCCTTGATTATCCTCATCGTCTCCATCAATGGAAAATACTTGGTAAGGAATGCTTGGCCAAGCTGCTTCTAAGTTGTAATCTGTCCTACATTCAACGAGTTGTACCATACTTTAGCTCGATCTTTCAACGTGAAGGAAAATAATCTCAATTTTACCATAACATTAGACATTCTGTTGAATTGGAAAGTATAGCAGATCTCCAAAAAATTTGGGATGTGGGCTTTCCAATCCTTATTGAATAGCCCCTAGAACTGTACACTGTTCTGTAGAATGTTGAGGAGTGTCAGCTTTATCTTAAAGTTGTTCATTTGAATTATCGGTCTCACCACTCCTTCAGGTCTAAACCCTCACTTCATGAAATCCATTAGAGTTCTTTCCGATCCTCCTTATTCTCCTTCTTCAGCTATATCTTGATTTGAAAAATTTAGACACTTTTTCCTTCTTATTTCTCTTTCTTGCTTCTTAATGTCAGGAAATTTATCTTTTATAACTTCTTTTAATCTTCGTGTACTATTTGTGTTCATGTACCTGCAAATGTGCAAGGAGAAGTATCAAAAACTCTTAAATCAAAGTAATCTAAATCAAACACTATGCTAAACAATCAATTCCCAACAATGGCGTCAAAAACTTGTTGTTGGTAAAAACAGTCTTCTTGTTTTCTGCTCAAAGACTGCAAGTATAAGGGTCGTGACTTGTAACATAAAAGTGAATATCAATCCTATAGGGATTGATGCATAGAAACCACTTTATTTAGATCAAACTTTGTTTAAGAAACGAAATTATTTTTAATGAAAATAATTTGAAAAATTAAATTAAAATTAACAAATTAATAACGAACAATGAACAATACCACCAATGCAGAAAAGTCAGAATTCAAGAATCTAAAAACTAGTTATTAATTTCTCCCTACTGTGTCTCTCTCCTATTTTATTAATTAGATTATGTATCATACAAGATTTCTAAATGTATTAATCACCCTCTCAAGGTATAATTAATTTTCCCCAATTAAATTTACTGAGATCAATTGAACGATCTCTCAACCTATCCGATCACTCTACAATTTCACTAGGTATTAAACTATCCTATAGGAGATAAATTAACCTAGCCGAGATCTCTCTTCTAACTAGTCAATTAATGTGATGATTGTAAGTCTATAGGTCATTAACTATCATTGTAAATCTTACATAAGTTTATCTTACTCACTCTTTCGATTTATTGCAAGATAGAAATAACATTAATAATCATCAAAGACACTTTCATTCAATTCAACAAAATAAGAGTTTAACACAATAGTTCAAAAGCAATCTCTAAAACTAAATCAGCCTACATGGTTTTTATAACATCTTCAACATTCAAATAAACCATTTTACAAAGAATATAAGTGATTAAAGTGACAGAAAATTGTATAAAAAAACTCCTCTTCTTTACCAAAATCTGAAATTCTTGATGTTGATAAGCTATTTTTTCCTAATATTGATGATAATCCTTGACTTCAATCCTTCCTCAAGACTAGAAACATGTTTTCTTCACTCAAGAAAACTCTTTTCCATAGAGGGGTTTGATACTCTTCAATCTTGGAGGCTTAATTCTCTTTTTTATAGTCCAAAGATCTTAAGTTTGATGAAGCCCTGTATAAGGTCTCAGATTATAATTCCCACGATCGTGAGAATTGGCAAAATTTCCATGATTGTGAGAATTGGCAGCAGAAAAACTCCTATTCTCTTCTCCTCATTAATCTCTAGCTCAATCCCTAAATTTGTTCATCTTCATTCATACATAAAAATAGTCAATACTTACCTAGATTAACACCAAACATAAAAGAACAACAAAGGAAATCAAACTAAATGAAATCATACAAAATGAGTCCTAAACTATAACAATAATCAACAATTATGTACGAAACACATGTCAATTGCATAGAAAAATATAGACTAATGCACACCTATCAATCCCACGAGAAGGGTACTAGCCTAATCCTAAGTCATTTAAGGCTCAAACAAAAGAATAAAAAAGAAATAAAAACTACACAAGTGAACATTGAAAAGAAATACGAGAATTTAATTCAAGAATTGTAAAGCAAAAATTTCAGCAAAACATAATTAAACTGAGCATTCACACAGGTCACAATGGAAGCCCATCAAGAGAGTTATTCAAGTTATGAGAGAGGAGATTTTACCTGCTATTAATGTTAATCTAGCCAATTATATGTTTACGAGGTGTTGGTTTTAGACAATCGTAGGGTTGATTACTCTTTCTCGAGCTATAACCATTAAACATTAAATTGTAAACCCTAATCGAATTATAAAACTTGCAATCTCTCAATTAGAAAATTATTCACAATTCTAATTAGTTTTAAAGCTCTCTAATAAACAATTGGGTCTTGCATGGGATCTCTTTCCATGAAATTACCGACTATATTGATTAAGTGATCAATTAAATCGCCTAACTCTCATTAATTCAATCTAATCATTTTTATCCAGCTCACCCTCTCAATTTTTTACCGAAACATGCAATTACATTAATCAATTACAACACCCAAAAAAATAAATAAATAATAACAAAATCAACATTAACTTAAAGTAAATTTCTAAAGTTAGTTCAGAATATTATCAACAACTCGAAGTCTATTTCTATACAATCCATCTCAACTTTATACATTTAAATGAAAGAGGAAATGAAGAGAAAATGTAGCTTAGACTGGACAAATCGGGAAGGCAACGATGTCGGAATACTGCCTAATTTAAGAAACAGCGGCGTTAGGATCCACTTCTTCTTCCTCCTTCTTCCTCTTCTTCTCTCTTTCTCTCTCCCCCTTTAGGGTTTCCAAAAGTGGCTAAATGTAAACCTCCTTCTTTCTGTTCTTGTTGTTCTATTTATTTTCTTTTATGTTTAAGGTTGAAATAGGATTTTTCGCGGTCTTAAAGGTCCAAAAAATCCCATGAGCCGTAAAGTTTAGAAGTGGCTACACATCTGCTTGATGTAGGCCATGATTGTGACCTATGTCAAGCCTTTCTGTCACGATTTTGGCCTATATCATGCAATTGGCCTCAATTTGCTCCAAAACTCCTCCTTTCTTTGATCTTTACCCTGAAACACTACCAAACACATCAAGGTATCTCAAAAACATTATATTTAAACATAAAGGATTATTCTAACCCATAAAGCACTTAAAACACAAATAAATCACAAACTAACACAACTCTACCCTAAACATATACTAAACAATCAAATAAATGGCTAAACATATGTCAAACTGTACCTTAAAATACGATGCATTTCATACCTATCAACATCCCCACCCTTAAACGTTTTCTTGTCCTTAAGCAAACAAAACAACAAATAACACAAAGCACAAAGCACCAATGCAACAAATGAGACAATAACTTCAAATTCACGAAATAATTTAACTCTAAACACAATCATTCAAATTGTTCCAAATTATTAACATGTGAAATTCGCGTTTAAGCACCTTGGACTCAATATACAAACTATTCAAAATTTTAATGTTGATTCTATTCACCCCTACATTTGCACACACACATTGATAATCATTCAGTCAAAACAAAAGTGTAGTTATTCCTCAATATGATTTCATGAAAAATCAAGTTACTAGCAAGTTCGGTAGGTTTTTATTTAAAAACATTTCTTTTGTTGATTTTTTCTTTAAAGACATGAATAAAGTCTTTTTACACAAAGGCAAACAATAGTGATGAATGTGGATCCCGTTAGGCAACTAAGTCATATTGTTATTAAGTTGCTTGGTTGGAAAGTTATTATAGCCTTTTTACATGAAGACACACATTTGCGATGTGTGTCGATCCAATTACTCAACTACATACTTTATCAACTAGCTACTAGATCTATTTATAATCTGAAGGCCAAAGAAATAGTTATTTTAGTGAAAATTTATACAACTTTCTTTCTTTTAACACAATTTTGCCTACTTATTGCTTTAGCTAATCATTCTCATGAAAATGTACTAATAATGCTACTTATTTGATTGGTTTAAAATTATAAATGAGTATGGAAAATTCCTAGGGTGAATCAACTGACATCGTATCATAATTGACTAACATATTTATCCCTAAGTAACTTACGCCACTAATTTTATAAGCTAATAAATCTTGGCAATTCAAAAGACTATGTATAAGGCCAATTCTATCCCATCAAATCCTAACCATTGATGCATTCACACAATTCACATCATGCAACTTAAATAAGCTATCATACAATATGTAAAATTCACACTCAAGGTAAAAATGCACAACCCTCCTCATACTTGAATAACGCATTGTCCTCAAAATGAGAAGGGTACACAAACACACCAGGGGAAAATAGAACACAATATACGAAAAACATGAGAAAAAATACTAACTATCAAAAATGAAAAGAAAAGGTTATAACACAAAACCGTTTATGGTGATGGAAGTGGTGATGGTGATAGTGTTGAGACCAAATCTACTTGACATCGAGAGTGGTCCCCTATCTTATAAGTGATCCAAGAGAGTAAAAGAACTGGCAATCCAAACCATTCCAAATCATTCAAAACTTATTTTAGAATTTAAAACAAGCCTAACTACACAACAATTTAAATCTAACTACTAAACGTGCTAATTTAGGGTCATTAGTTTGAGCTTGTATCATTGGAAACTCAGTCTGGAGAGACTTGCTTCCACCCTTTTCATTGAACATTAGTTTTGTAGTGTAACATCTCTTTACCTACGGAAGGTTAAAATAGTAAATGTGAGTGATTTATGAGAGGCTTAGAAATGTGTTTCCATGCTCATGCATAATATGTCATACACATACAAATAAATAGTGAATTTTTCTGCACATGAAATTAATTGTACATGCATTCATGAATAATTCTGGGTATAATTGGATTGAGTTGTGATTTTTGGAAATTTGGTGAATTTTGAATTTTATTTATGTTGAAAATATTATTGGTTAGTAAAATTGTAATATTTTTTAATTTTGGTTATTTTAGGATTTATTTTCAAAAACTATAGAGAATTATGGAAATTTATGGAAAATAGGAGAAAAAGAAATTAAAAGAAGATTTGGAGATAGTTGGATTGTAAAGATGAGATTAAAGGAGTTAGTTTCAAAAGAAACTTAGTTAGAGTTAAGCCTTAGGGAAGTGACAAGTGTCACTTAATAAGTGGCTTAAGAAACTTTGTTAAAAGTAAGTAGTGTTGTGAGAGTGAAGTTATCTGAGAGCTAGAAAGTTAAGTGTTTAGTCTAAAGTTCCTTCTCTTTCGTTATAACCTCCTTCAGATTCTCTTCAACACACAGAGCTTTCCATCAAATTCCTTCTATGGAAATACTTTGCTTTTCCTTCCTCTACCCTACTGCTAAGTATTTCTTTTACCCTAAGAAAAACCAAAAGCTAGTCATTTTGCATAGTAAATACGTGAGTTTTGCATGGAGTTAGGGCCTGAAGATAGTTGAAGCTTTTGGAGGTTTCAACAAGTAAGTAGTGAATAAATTATTTAGAGATGGAGATTTACAAAATACATTTGATGAATTACTTTCATATACATGGAAAATGATGTTTGCGTGTTATATATATATACATGGCTACTATGAAAATGGAATGAAAATATGGATAAAGTGTTATTTTAGTTTTGATGGATTTTAGTGATCAGGTGATGTGGAAATAAATTTTGGAGTTTGAAATAGCAATAAAATGGTGTATTAAGTGAGTGTAGAAAATTAAAGAATAAAAAGGTGGTATACTTTGTTTCTTGTTTTTCTTCACTGTGCATGAATATATATATATGTGTGTGTTTATGTGAGTTGGTGTTTTTCTTAGAGATGACCAAAAAGTTGGTATTTGAGTTGAAGTGTAGTTGTAAAATGATGGTTTCATATGAGAATGAGTGCTTAAAGGATAGTTAGAGGAAAAGATTGAAGAAGATGTAGAGAATGAAAATATAGGAAAATGTATAGAATGGTGAAATGCAGAGTTGAAAATCTGATATCTCACTTTTTGATGATTTTGAGGATTTTGATTAAACTTGGATATTTTGGGAGTAGAAAGAATTTATAGTGAATGAGTTGATGGAAATGGAGTAGAAAAACTAGAAATAAAAATTTGAAATGTGGGTTTTTGAAAAAAATGGAAATTTGAATTTTTTGGGAATGAATAGTAACAGTGTTGAATTTTCAGGCTGAAAGTTTCATGAATTTTCTGTCTTTATCTAGGAAGATTTTGATAAAATTATCTTCATGAAAGTTGTATATCTTTCCTTTAACTTTCCATTGATATAAAGTATGAAATTTTTGGACTTTGGACTTGAGAGATATGATATTTAGAAGTATGTGATATCACATGGGATGGGCATTCAGGACAACTGCATTGATTTGAAATTTTGACCCTTATAGAGGCAAAATTTTGTTTTTCAGTTCTGCATAGAAGTTGTAGGTCTAAAAATCTTCTTCAAAACGATCTTTGAATCACCTTAATTCGATACTAGTAGCAAAAGTTATACTCATTTTACCAAACAGGTCTGAAGAAGAGAAAAGGGAGGAAGAGGCGAAATTCGCGATCGCGACGCGTCGTGATCGGGACTCTGCTAAAGGCTCGCGTAGGTCGCGCTCACGACTTGTCGCGATCGCGCCTGAACATGTTTCAATATTTTGGCCATAACTTTTTCATCCGACCTCTGAATGACCTAATTTTTGAAGCTTTGGATTTCTAACACATCCGTCTATCTCTCCACAAAATTTTATAGCTTTTAGATTTGATTTGAAAAAGATTGATTGAATCTAAGTAAGGGTATCGGTTGGAAGAGCATGAACTGGACATTTTACTGAACACCCTATAGTTTTTTAATTATATCTTGATCTATAGGATTCCAAATGGGATATAGGCCTAGAAATTGTCTCCAGAAGTCGAATTATGACTCAGTCTCTAAGATATTGAATTTCTAGATGGAAATTGTGCATAGTATACTGTTTATGAATGTGAACATTCCGAAAATGTTCAAGGCATATCTTCCAAATTACTAAACCAAATTGAGTGATTTTGGTATCAATGTAAAGATAAGACATAGAGAAACACTTTTCTAGAAGAGACTACGACCAAATTATATCATTTTTACTTTCTAATTTAATGTGAATAGTAGACCCAAAGGTCTTGAATTTTGGAGAATTTATAAGAAATGAGAGTTTTGATAATGTGTGATCATGTAATGACGGAATAACATTAATGAGTGAATTGTTGGTATGAAAGTACCAAAACATGTGTTTAATGGAGATGAAGTGGTCCATATGATTAAAGTTGTGATTCAAAATGAGGAGTAAAGTATATCTAGTGGAAATGACTGAGAAATGAGTTATTATGAAAACAATTTATGCGGAAAAAAAGTGATAATGTGATAAAGTGGGAAATTTGATAATATATCCGGGATTGTTATGAAACATAATTCATTTCATACATGTGTGTTGTTAAATAATTATAATTGTGCATATTGTGATATTTGTGTATATTACTTGTTATAGAGGGGCAACTGGAATGTCAACCTCCAGACGTTGCCAGATCTTCTAGGTGTTAGCTTCGGGAGCAACTTGTGAGTAACCTACACAGTTTCTCTCAATTATTGTTTGTTTTAATTATGCTTTGAATGATAAATGAATGTGAAATGAGTGTGTTGGATTGTTGACTCCGAACAGAAGGTCCGATGATTGTGAATGTGGAATGTATATTGAAGTGCTACTTGAATTTGAATGTAAAGACCTAAATGCATTATAATGTGAGTGATTGTGGTTCATGCATTCCATATATGAATGCATAATCAGATAATGACAGTTGTGTCCAGAGTAGCCACCGATCAGAGTTTAAAGCTCAACGAGTGAAAATGAGTCTCGAGCTCAAAAGTAAATTAGAGTCTCAGGCTTAACATTTAATGAGCCTTGTATTCCCAAGTAGATAAGGGACAGTTATTAATGATTTCAATATCCAAATTGGATATGGAACAGTTTAGGCACTTGGTCATAACAACGTAATAATTGGAAAGTGTCTCATAAACATTTCATATGCATTTTTATCAAGTATGTCTGATTAATTGAAATGCCTAATTTGACTATGCCTAAGTGAAATTGTGATATTATGTAAAGTGTAGTATGTGATTATACGTTATGTGAAATGATGTGTTGCATGAATTGAGTGAACCATCAATGATGGTTACCTTATTGAGTTCATAAAACTCACCAAAATTACAACGTTGTCTTTTCAGGACCAAGAGACGACTCTAGCTACTGAGAGGCTCTACCAGCGGTGTAGATTGTGATTTGGCAAGAGAATTCATGGCTCAAAGGTCGGTCAGCTGGGATTTTTGGACAGATTAGATAGACTTTGTATATTTTCCTCTTTCATGTAGTACTTTTGTACTAGGTTTTGATGATGTACATGTAGTAAGTGTTGAAAGATCCAATATAGACTTTTAGTTTTGTGAAATGAAATGAGGAAAAAGTTGATTTTAAAATATTGTGATTTTCTTATGAAGCTTTATAAGTGAGAAATGATATGATACCATTTGAAGTGAAAGTAGTTATCGAACGTAGCTTGCCCTTATCGTAGGATATGTACTGGAATGACCTCCGGGCATCCTAGTTTGTACCCTACGGTAAGGGGGCACTACATGTAGCCTGTAATTGAGCTACAAAAGGCAAAATAATCAAAAGGACAATATTGATAAAATTATGAAAACCAATTAGTTTTAATAATGTCTTTTTCACTAACAAACTGTGAATAAAATAGGGAATAATGAAACTCTATAAATCTTCTATTAAGTCTAGCAGTTTGTTTGGTAAAAGGGTGAGCTACTCTTGTTCTTCCTTAGTCACTCCCTTTTCTTCCTTTTCTTCTACTTCATGAACAACGACTTTGATAACTTCTTCAAATTTGATATTTATTATCATATATTCTTCATCCTCATGCTCCTTTAAAGATTCAACATCATCAACTCTTATGAATGGTATTCTCGGTGGGAACATAAGGAGGGTCCTCATTCTTTTCTTCATCCTTTTTCTACCTCTCTTTGTCTTTTACAGTGTGAATTTCAGCTGGTCTATCTGTTAGTTCTCCTAACTCTTTCCCACTCCTCAGTGTGATATCCTTAACTTGCTCTCTTGGATATACTTCCATGTTGCTCGAAAGGCTTCCCACACTTTTTTTAGATAACACATTGGCACTATTCCACTTGAACCTTTAGGCTAAGAATAGAAGAGGCATGAGTCGATGTTACTTAGTCAATTTACTCTTTTAATGTCTTCTGGGACTCATCCATACTTATGAGCTTGTCCATGATCTTGTCCAGTTTGAAATCATAGTTATTGTATTTATCCTATTGATATCCATAAGACCCTTGATTTCTAAACTAAATTTTAGAACTGTTGGACTAATGAAAATTGAGGTGGTTATGCCACCTCGACTGGTATGTGCTGGAATAATAAAGATTGCTATCTCCTTGACCAACTTGTATTCCATTAAATTTGAATTACTCCATATTGTTGTTTTCCCCTCATAATCAATCAGTTGTTATATAGTTCTCTTGTCCACATAACTTATATTCGTACTGCATTACTGTTACTAGAGAGGAAGAGGTGTTGGGCTATTCAATTGCTTAGTTAGGTTAGCAATCTTAACCTATAATATTGTCATTAAATTTGTAGCAACAATCATTCCTCCTGGGTCCCAAAAGATTGATCGGTTTCTACTTCATTCTGATGTCCAAAGAGAGCTAGTGTATGTCATGTCTTCTAACAGATTGTGTGCTGCTTCAACTGTTTTCCTTAAAAACGATCCTGCAGTAGTTGCGCCTGTGGTGCTCCTTGTGGGTGGATTAATTCCAGTGTCGAAGGTCTACAATAGGAATTTGTTGGGTAGGTTATGATGAGGAAAACTCCTTTGCAACTCCTTATACCCTTCCCACGCTTCATATAATGACTCCCATCATTTTACTGGAAATTGATAATTTTCTTTATTAATCTTGTTGTCTTGTTTATAGGGAAATACTTATTTAGAAGAACTCGCACCAATTACTCCCAAGTTGTGATGTTGAATGGATGGAGAGAATTTACTAGGCTTTGGCTTGACCCCTAAGTGTAAAGGGAAAGAATCACATCCTAACAGCATCCTTTGACATCCCATTATATTAGAAGGTGTCACAAATTTCTAAGAAATTAGCTAAATAAGCATTGGAATCCCCATTGGCTAACCCATAGGATTGCATGTTGGTCCGTAACATGTTTAGTAGTGATGATTTGATCTCGAACATATTCATTTGCACCAGGGGTCGCGTTATCCCTTGACGATAGACATTGAGTTATGGCCTTATGATGTCAATAACGGTCTATCGCTCTATATGATGTATTTCCTCCACCATCATTCTTTCCATCTCTTTTTAGCATTCAACTCTTAAGATTCCTCATTGTCCTCTGGTGATATCCAAGTTGATGTGTCGTCTACTTTTTGCCTAGTTTTTTTCACAAAAGATGGTGAAAATCCTTAGACTATAAGAATTAAACTAATCTACACCTCCTCAGCAACGATGCAAAAAACTTGTTTAGTAAGCTTTACAATTGATAAAACCCTCAATAATCCGCAAGTGCACGGGTTGTACTTTGTAGTATTGAAGTGTTGATCTCATGAGGAGGATACTGGCCTAATACTTAGTCGTCTAAGGCTCAAAGAAAAGAATGAAAAAAGAAATAAAAACTGCAGAAGTGAAAATGGAAAGTAAATATGAGAATTTAATTCAAGAATTGTAAAGTGAAATTTTCAACAAAACGGAATTAAATTGAGCAGTCATACAGGTCACAATAGAAATCCATCGAAGAGTTAATCAAGTTATGAGAGGGGATTTTATCTATCATTAATGCTAATTTAGTCATTTATGTGTTTACGGGGTGTCGATTTTAGACAGTCATATGGTTGATTACTCTCTTTTGAGTTATAACCATTAAACACTAAATTGTAAACCTAGTCGAGTTATGGAACTTGCAGTCTCTCAATTCAAAAATTAACCACAATTCTAATTAGTTCTAAAGCTTTCTAACAAACAATTGGGTCGTGTACAAAATCTCTCTCTATGAAATTACGGGTTAGATTGATTAAATGGTCAACTTGTAACATCCCATCACTGATGGGAAGAGTAGAATAGTAATTTTGAGTGGTCCATGGGCGTTTAGAAATGCCTTTACATGTTCATGCATAATCTAGCATCCGCAT
>JAOSBN010000179.1:29483020-29519235 GCA_027563595.1 Erythroxylum suave
ATAAATCATGATTGACGTCTAGCAATATGTCATGATTACCCAAATATCAGGAATGTCATAGTGATTGACTTAACCTGCCCATGCATGGCTATAATGTATAATTTAATCCTTTCGTCATTCAATATTCTAATTGGATAGAGTATGGATATTGCGTCTACTCTTATCATCCAATTATGTTCGTTCTTGCTAATTAGCAATTGATTTATAATTGAAATTTGAAACCACCTTTTTCAAATGTCAATTCACTTCGGCCAGAGAATTCCATAAATCATTACTAATCAAGAACAGTAGAACATTCTCTCTAATTACTTTAGAGTGACGAATCCTATATTAACTTACCCAACTATCTACATATGGTTCATATTGTATCTAATTACTACTGATTGAATTATCCTAGGACGATTCATAAGAAACATCAAAATACAGTAATTCTCACACTAGATACCTTCATAATCTCAAGTTTAAGGATCAATTATACAACCATCATTATGAGATAATCCACAGACACATAAATAATGTTCCATTCGGGATTCTCATAATCGGGTCAGTTCAATGAACTTATTCTCTAATAAGCACCCACATGTTTGTTTAAGTGTCTTTACACTTTAATCTATGAGATCAATTACTTTCTTCATAAGAAAGAAACAAACATGTGCTAGTCTAACCATTTCACCAATATCCCGTCTTGATGAAACGACGACTAGGAATATTTAGGAATAATATATAAAAATTGAAATTCAAATATCATACTTATAATCACATTATAATTTCTAATTGCATAATAATTATTCCATGGATTTTATCTTTATGATTAATAATAAAATAATTTACAAATACACAAAGATAAAGAATGCCTTTTATTGAATTATAATAATGTCATACAAATAAATTTACAACCAAAATAAATTGGCTATAAGGGTATAAACTAATAGAAAGATATCCTTAAGCCAATTCCTAAGCAAAGATTTCAAGTGGGTTTCATGTTTATAATTGGATAATGAGCCATTATATTTTCTTTTTAGTCAAGAAAATAAAATGATTTTTCATTGCTATATAATTATGACATTTGTTGCTTTTGAATGATTTGAGAAATTGCAATATGCTTGATCTTTTAATTTGGTTGTTTAATTGTGAAAAGATGATGGAAGTGCATATGAAATATTGCATGTTCATGAAAGACATGTCTTGAAAATATGCCATTTGGGCAACATGTTTACATGTTATGAAATGCATGTTATGTGGGTTTGGTTAGGTCCCCTAAGTTAAGTCAAGTACATTTTGACAAAAGGCTTCTCCCGCTTGCCCGTTATTGGCATGGAGCTCCTTCATAGACTCCCATTGTTGGAATCCTATTAGGGAGATCATCGTCAGAGAGTCTGTGGGCCCACGCCTGGGCCTGCACGCACAAGTGCATACATATAAGAACAAACACCATCTATAACCCAAAATCCTAAGCTGTTGGGTTAATGGGTCTTCATTGTATAAATGCACTATATCATTCTTATTCCTTTCCCATGTGGGATTTCACTCACATGTGACTATTCCAACAATCTCCCCCTCAAATGTGAGTCCCATCCACATCAAGCACACTCCCCCTCGAATGGAAGCATTTTTTCACACATTCGAGTGCGGCATCACGAGAGAGCTCGGTGCCAACTCTCTCTTATTCAACCATGGGGAAGCCCGCCAAGCTATGGGAGCACACTTCTTGCTCTACCATAGGACCAACATCTATGAGATCCAAATTATGCCGTCACCACTCATTCAGTCGAACCATCAGCTCTGATACCACTTTTTTGGGAGATCATTGTTGGAGAGCCTACGGGCCCACACCTAGGCTTGCACGCACAAGTGCATATATACAAGAATGAACACCATCTATAACCCAAAAGCCTAAACTATTGGGTTAATGGGTCTTCCTTGTATAAATGCATTATATCATTCTTATTCCTTTCTGATGTGGGATTTCACTCTCATGTGACTATTCCAACACCCATAAGTTCATGGCTATGAAAAACCATTTTGTGGGACTGCGATAGTCTATTCTTTTCACGGCTACACAGGACCCTTGTGGGAAATGTGTAGTACATTATGTTTTTGGACCAACCCAAACCATTTTGTTGTTATTATGTGTTCATGATATGTTGACAAGTTTGATGCATACATGATTTGTTTAATTGTGAATTTTGGTTGAAAATTTAAGAACCATGTGTTTTATGATTCAATAAGAATTTTCTATGATAATGAACATTTTAAATGGTTTTGCTTGTTATTCGTTATAAACTTATTACCCACGAGTTTTAAGCTCAACACCCCCCCCATTTCTTCCCATCTCTAGGAGACGAGAAAGAGATTGAGTGAAAGAGAATCAAGGTATCACTCCAAAATTTGCATCTTTTGTGTTTTAAGCTAGATTTGTAACCACAAGGCTTTAGTTGCATTTTGAGCAAATTACTGTTCATGTATCTTTTTGTATTTTGGGCATTTTGAGATATTGATGTATTGTGGCTGAAAATGCCCACTAAAGCTTTACAAAAAGTCTTATATTTTAATGTTAATGAAGTATGTTTGTTTTTTGCCGATGAGATGTCAAATTTGTTCATTGCATTTTTCAAGTTTTCCATAAGGGTGAGAATTTATGTTCTGGATTTGAGGGAAATACTGTATTGATCTAGCCTTAACTAGATGAAGTTGCCTTCTTGGAAATTGTATATTAGTTTTCTATCTTTCCAATGATATATAGTATGAAATTTTTGGACATTGGAGTCGAGAGATATGATTATTAGAAGTTTGGGATGTTGCATAGGAAGAACTTTTGGGACAGCTAGAGTATTTTGAAATTTTGACCCATTTTAGAGGCAAATTTTGTTTTTGAGATCTTCATAGAAGTTGTAGATCTAGAAGTCTTCTTTAAAACAGTCTTTGAATAACCTTAATCTGACATTTTTAGTGAGAGTTATGCCATGTTTTCTAAAATAGGTCTGAGGAAGAAAAGCAAAGGAGGAAGAAGGGAAACAAGTCAGGACTTGCGCAATCGCGATTCTGCGGCCACGCCACAGGTTGCGATCATGATCACAACTTTGCTGGTTCGCAGACCTGAACACCTCTCACTTTTTATAATCATAACTTTGTCGTACGACCTCCAAATGACTTGATTTTTGAAGCATTGGATTCGTAACATATTTTTATACCTTTACATAAAAATTTATAGCTTTTGGTATTGATTGAAAAATGATTGATCTAATCAAAGTGAGGGTATCAATTGAAAGAACATAAACTGGACATTTTTACTGAACATGCTTCAATTTTTTTGATGATATCTTGATCTTTGGACCTCCAAATGAGATGATTATTGTTTCTAAATAAGCTAGAGACATAGAGCTACAAATTATCTGAAGGAATTGAATTTTAATTCAGTCCCTAAGACTTTCAATTTCTGGAGTGAAGTTGGGTATAGTGTACTGTTTCAGTGCAAAAATAGTCCGAAAATGTTGGGGCTATAATTTTCAGATTTTTGAACCAAATTGAATGATTTTGGTGTCATTAGAGACTTAAGAAAATGGGGAACAAATATTTTGAAGAAGTCTAATTGAAATTCTAATTTGAGTTTTCCCAAAATCTGTTTGGAAATAGGAAAAGTGAGTTCTTTTTTATGATTGACTGATGTGGGCAAGCCACCCTTGTGAGATGCACGTCCAGATGTCACTTAGGACGTTGAGCACGTAACTCATAAGGGCGGCGTCCCAACAATATCTTCCAAAGTTGGCTCATTAACTGAAGGTGTATGGTGTTGTAAATATTCAGTTGGAGTGTAATCGTTCCATTTATAGGCATAAGGGTTGCCCCATTATGAATTGTAGTTATTCCCATATAGTGCACCTTGAGGTTCCCACATATAGGTTAGTGCTTAACAATTATGATTGTAGTAAATACTCCCAAATATGTCGTAACATTGCATAGACATCCGCTGAGCCTTTGAAAATATGTGATGAAACCTCTCTCTCGCATATGGTGATGTCATAGATTGCGAAGACTTATTGTAGCTCTTATAAGAATATCGTTTGCTCCATCTCTTCATTATTAGTTGTGGTTATAACAATGAATCTTGAATCCTACAGTAGACCACAAACTTAATATCAAGTAAAGAAGTGTAAACGATAATTAAATAAATAAGCCACAAAAACAATAATATAATATAATATAATATAATATACAATTAATGATGACTAGATTAATAGAATTCAGGTGTTCATAATATCAAAGTCCCTAGAAACAACATCAAAAACTTGATTGACTTTTTCTAAGTTAGCCAATGTTGAAATAACTATAAGTGTACGACATAGTTGTAGCTAGTATCGACAAGAACAAGTACTATTATCTAGCTTATACATTGATTTTGATTTTTAATAAAAGAAATCAAAAGTAAAGTAAGTAAAATAAAATAGGGAATTAAGAATTCACTTAAAAAATTACCAATATCAGAAATTACTATCTAAGTTTCGAATCCCCGTAAAAACCTTAACAAATTGATATTTTATTATGAAATTTTTTATTTGTTTATTTGATCGTGCAGATTCCTATAGTATGCTAATGGTTGACCTTGAGCCTACCAATAACTAATCCTAAGGTTTTCAACCAAATTACTCAGGTTAACGTTTATATGATTGCTTTATCAATTTGTGAATTCCTCTATTAGGTTTGACGTTAATCTAGAAGATTTATGTCATCTTATCTCAGTATTGCAATTAACTCCTTCCAATTATGGTAGATCTATTCATCAATAGGATTTATTAATCTCTATATATGAAATTAAATTATGATATAATGTTTCAGGGTCTATTAGAACACTTGCAATCGAATCATAATATAACAATAAAACTAATTGCATTAATAAAAGAGTCAAATCATATCAAACTATTAACATAGGGTTCATCTAACCTAATTACTACAAGACTTTTAGTTACACATTATCGAACATGAAATCAAACATGCACTGAAGGGAAAAAAATTGAAAATAATGGATTCATAGTTCTAAATCTCTCTGATTGTCTTTTATTGAATATTTTTGAGATGTAGAGAGCTGATCTTATATTCCGATGAATATTTTAATGATTTGCTCATGTTTTCCACTTCTTTGGACCAAAATCACCCCTTAAAATGATCTCCACGTCTAAAATTGCCTTATAAAGCTTGCTCTCTTCCTCTACCCCTTAAAAATGTCTTTTCATAGTGAAACTTAGGATTCTGGGGGCCATGCATTAGCCCGTGCATAACTAAAATGCCGAAATTCATGAAACTGCTCAACTGCTTCTAACCTTTATTTTATGTCATGTTCTTCTGAATTCTTTTTCTTTAAGTTTATGAAGGCAATTATCACCTACGAATGCACTTAGACTGAATTAAGTACCAAGTACTCAATAAAATTATAAAATATCAAGTAAAATACATCAAATATGGATGCAAAAATATAGTCAAATATCCATCTATCAGATCCTAATACTTTTCTATCACTTCCCTTTATAAGTGAGAGTATCTATATTGATTTGGGTCTTTCTTGATATGTTTGGAAGTCAATTAAGAATGAACTTTTATGATCTTTAAATTAGGCTATTTCTTCTTTAGAACTTCAAATTTTTTCTTCAATTTTTTTATGACTGATTTTATCAGCTTGACTTTAACATAAATTGTTTGACTGAATTTAAAGAGATTATAACATATCTAAGGAAAAAAATATATAGTTAAACTGAGTCCACATACAAAGATGAAATATTATGTATTTTATTATGAGTCCTCTCATATATATAAGTCAATTTTATTTTGTCTCTTTTGTACATGAGAGGACTCTTGGACTTCCATTAGTTGCTTAAGGCTTGTTTTTTCCATTCTTACTTTTAGTTTTTGTTTTTGTTTTCAAATTTAGTAAAAAAAATTAAAATGTTTTGGACTTTTGGTTCCTATTTTCAGTTTTTGTTTCTTTCAATTTTAAAAAATTATGAAAATGATAAAAAGTAGATTTTGTTTTTTGTTTATGTTTTATTTCCATAATTTGATTCACTATCAGTGGGATTAACACTAGGTGGTGTTGTTGTTATATCAATAAAATATATACATATTATTTAACTATTTAATATATTAATTATTAGAGTAGTGCTCTAAAGGAAATAGAATTAATAAGATAGGACACTGTTAATCAGGATAGACTAAGACATGTTTTACCCCTTGATTTGATTAAGCAGTGGATCTCATAAATTGTAAGTATGAGATGCATGCTACATTATGAAATGGTATTACATATTAGATATGTGCAATCCATTTCTAAAAGTCAATGACAATAAAAGACAAAAACTAGATAACTTAAAATCATCTTACTTTTGGCATAGCCAACTTAGCCATATAAGTGAGAGATGTATGTCTAAGCTACACAAGAGTGGTAGCTTAGGGTCATTTAATTATGAATCATATGAAACATGTGAATCTTGCTTATTAGGCGAGATGACAAAATTACCTTTTAAAGGAAAAGGTGAAATAGTGAACGGGTTATTAGACCTAATACATTATGATGTATGTAGTCTGATGTTCATTAATGCCAGGGGTGGTTTTGTGTACTTCATTACCTTTATCGATGATAATTCACTATATGGGTATATGTATATAATGAGATACAAGTTTGAAGAATTTGAAATGTTCAAACAATTTAAACATGAAGTAGAGAAATAACTCAATAAAAATGTCAAGACACTTCTATCAGATCGAGGTGGTCAATACTTGAACGAGGAGTTTCTAAGTTATCTTAAGGATAATGGGAATGTATCCCAGTGGACTCCACCTTAGACACCTCAATATAAGAGTGTGGTTGAAAGGAGAAACCAAACCTTATTAGACATGGTAAGGTCAATGATGGGCTCAGCAGATCTACCAAATTTCTTTTGGGGTTATGCACTCAAGATTATTGTTTATGTGATAAAAAAGGTCCTTTCAAAAGCAGTTGATGTTACTCCATATGACATATGAACTAACAAGAAACCCTATTTTTCTCATGTGAAATTTTGGAGTTGTCCAACTTACACAAAGCAGATTCAATCAAACAAGCTTAAAGCAAAATCTGATAAATCTCTATTTGTATGATTTCTTAAGGTAACAATCAGATATTAGTTCTACAATGCTTTAAAGCAAAAGGTACTTGTCTTAAAGCATGCTATCTTTTTAGAGAAAAAGTTTTTTTTAAGAGAAGATAGTGGGAGAAAAGTTAAACTTGATAAAGTTTATGATGCTCAAACAAACACAGATCACTGCCTAAACTTAAGATTCTTGCTCATAGAGATGAGACAACAGTTGAACCTTATGACACAGAAAACATTCGTAGATCAAGTAGGATATGCAACCTTCTAGAGAGATATAGATTTCTCATAAGTGAACATAGTGATGTATTGCTTATAAAGGATGATGAGCCTATAACCTATGAAGAGGCTTTAAAGAGTTTAGAATCTGAAAAATGGATTTAAGCCATAAAGTCCAAAATGGATTCCATGTTTGAAAATCAAGTATGGACTTTTATTGACCCACCCAAAAGGTTAAACCCATAAGGCGCAAGTAGATTTTCAAGAAGAAAATCAACATGGATGGTAATATGATTACCTATAAAGCGAGGCTACTCGCTAAAGATTATCGTCAAAGATAAAGAATTGAATATAACAAGACATTTAGACTCGTAGCCATGCTGAAATCTATTATAATACTCCTAGTCATTATTTCTCATTATGATTATGAGATATGGCAAATAAATGTGAAGATTTGTATATGATATAACCTAAGGGCTTCATATCCAAAGATGGCGAAAAGGTGTGCAAGCTTCAAAATTCCATTTATGGATTGAAGTAAACATCTAGGAGTTGGAACACTCCATTTGATATGACAATCAAGGAGTTTGATTTCTCAAAAAATCTGGATCAACCTTGTTTATATAAGAAGGTTAGTAGGAGTGCTATAATATTCCTGATGTTATATGTGAATGACATATTAGTAAAAGGAAATCGAGTATGCATTCTGTCCAAATTTGGTTATCCTAAAATTTCTCCATGATTAAAGAGCAACTTATATATTAGGAATAAAGATTTATAGAGATAGATCAAGGAGGTTACTAGGTCTTTGTCATTCTACATACATAGATAAAGTACTAAAAAGGATTAGCATGGAGCTATCTAAGAAAAGATTTCTTCCCATGACTCATGGGATAAAACTTTCGAAATCTATGTATCCCAAGACGTAAGATGAGAGGACTCACATGAGTTTGATCCCGTATGCTTCGGCAATAGGATCAATTGTGTATGCTATGTTATACATAAGACCCAATATATCATATGATTTAAGTGTTACTAGCAAATATCAATCGGATCCTATTGAGTGTCACTAGGTGGCTATCAAGAATATCCTGAAGTACTTGAGAGAGACTAAGAATGTATTCTTAATATATGGAGTTGGAGATCTCATAGTCAGCAGGTATAAAGATGTTAGTTTTCAATTTGACCAAGATGACTCCAAATCCCAATCAGGTTAAGTTTTCATACTGAATGGTGGAGCAGCTACTTGGAAGAGTTCCAAATAAGAGAAAATTTTAGATTCAACAAACAGAGTCAGATTACAGCTGCGGAAGTCATAAAAGAAGTTGTTTGGATCAAGAAGTTCATTATGGAACCTAGAGTGGTTCTAAGCATTGTGGACCTAATACTGTTGTATTGTGCCAACAACGAGGCTAGTGTTCAAGCCAAGTAACCATGGTCTCATCAGAGCTCCAGGTATGTACTCGAAAGATATCACCTAATAAGGAAGATCATTAATAGATGTAACATGAAGATAAAAAGAGTGCCTACAGATCAGAACATCGCCAATCCTTTGACTAAGCCACTTCCTCAATTTGATGTTCACTTATTTATAAATTGATGTCGATCTTAAATCGAATTAATGAAGTCCATGATACAAACCATAGCATGAAGGAAATCATGAGGAGATTATGATAATGAGATTCCTATCATGTTCAATTATGTTAGTGATAGTGTCATTCAAGCTTTAAAATTTATAAGCCCTTAAATACGGCAAGCACACAAGTTGCAATTGTAGTATAAGAGGTGTCGATCCCATAAGAAGGGTGACTAATCTAATCCTAAAATCTAAAGCTAACAATATATGAACTTAAAATAAATAGTGCAACAAAAAGTAATCACAAAAATTGAATTCAACCACTTAAATCATAAATTAAACACAAAGGAATTAACAATTTAGCAATAAGCATGCATAATGGAAATCAACCACATAGTTTACCAAGTTATGAGAAAGGAGATTTTACTTACCATTAATGCTAACCTAACTAATTATATGTTAACAAGGTATCGATTCTAGATGATCCTAAGGCTAGTTACTCTCTCTCGAGTTATAACCATTAAACCCTAATTGAATTAATAAATTTGTAATCTCCCAATTCAAAAATTATTCCAAACCCTAATTAGATAATGAAGCACTCTAATAAACTATTGGAATGTCACATAGATCTCTCTCTGCAGAATTACCAATATGATTTGTCATGGCTTCTGTTAAATTGTCTAACTCTTATTAAGTTGATTTAATCATTTTTAATTGATTTCACCCTCTCAATTTGTTACCAAATTATGCAAGAACGTAATCAAATCATGAAATTCATCAAAATAACACAATCGACTAAATTATCATTAAATCAAAATAAAATTTCGAATGAGAGTTATAACACCTTCATCATTATACTATTTATCATCATACAATCCATTCCAACTTGATACGTGAATAAAATTGAAAGAAAAAGGAAATAGACACTTAGAATGGACAATCTAGGAAGGCAGCAACGTTGAAAATTCTCCTGACCTGAGAAGCACGTCAAGACCACTTCTTCTTCCTCTTCCTCTTCCTCTTCCTCTTTCACTCTTGAGGTTTTTCAACAGTGGTTATACGAAAGCTCCCCTTTTCTATGCTGCTTTATGTTCCTCTTTCTACTCTTATATGTTTTGGATAGCCCTAGGGTTTTTTTCAAGGTTTAAAAGTCCAAAAAATTCTCCAAAACATGAAGTCTATGAGTGTCTGCACGATTGCTCGATGCAGGTCATGATCGTGGCTTATATTTAAGCCTTCTATCACAATCGTGGCATGTAGGCCACAAACGGTCATGGCAAATGGGCCATAATCATGGGCCAAACCTAGAGCTTCTATCATAATCGTGGCCTACTTACCACGATCATGGGCCTATGATGTGGCCTGGATTCCCTCCAAAACTTCTTTGCTCTTCGATATTGACCCTGAAACACTAATAAACACATCAAAGTACCTTAAAACATAATATTTAAGCTCAAAGACTTGCACTAACCTATAAAACACTTAAAATGCAAATAAATCACAAACTAACACAATTTTAACCTGAACATATACCAAGTGATTGATTTAACAGCTAAACACATATCAAACTATACCCTAAAACATGATACTATTTACACTTATTACATCTCCATACTTAAACATTTGCTTGTCCTTAAGCAAACAAAACAAAATCACAAAGCATAAAGCACACAATGCAATAATGAGACAATAACTTTAACTTCATCAAACAAATTTAATTCTAAACACAATCATTCAAGTTATTCCAAATCATTAACATGCAAAATCCACGTCTATAAGCTCTAGACTAAATATACATATTAATCAAGATCTAGACGTCAAGATATTTACCCTTTTTAATTGTACACACACATTAATAATTATTTGGTCATTCAAACTTTATAACTAATACTAAGTGCATTTTCATAAGAAGTTAGGCTATTTACAAGTTTGGTAGGTTTTCATTAAAGAACTTTTAGTTACTTTTTATAGATATGGTCCTAGTCTTTTTACACGAAGGCAAACATCGTTAATGAATGTCAATCTGATTACTCGACTAAGTCATGTCTTTATTAAGTTGCTTAGTTGGAACATCATTATAGCCTTTTTACACGAAGGCACACAATTGTGATGCATGTCATTCCAATTACTCAGCTACATCACGTTCTCAACTAGCTACTAGCTCTATTTATAACACGAAGGCCAGCAGAATAGTTTTCGTTTATAATTTACAAACACACTTTTTTTTAATAAATGCCTAGCTTATTGCTTTAGCTACTTGTTTTCATGAAAAAATACTAGCTAAGCTACTTGATCAAAAGACCTAAAATTATAAATGAATGTGAAAACTTATAAGGTAATAAACAAACAATAAATCCTAATTAACTTACATATTTTAGCTAAAGAATCCAAATCACTAATTTCACGAGCTAATGACTCTTCACAACTTAATAGATTATGTTCAAAATTAAATCAATTTCATTAAATCTAAGCCATCAATACATTCACACAATTCATAATATAACCTAAACATACTAATATAACAATATGCAAAATTTACACTAAAAAAAACAGACAACCCTCCCCACACTTGAACAACACATTGTCCTCAATTTGAGAAAGAGACAAACAAACACACATGGAAGGAAGTAACATAAAATTAAAAAAATTAAAACTAAAGTTAAAAGAAAAAGGGCTAGAAACAAAACCTTACAGTGATGGAGGTGATAATGGTGAGGGACTGAGAAAAAAATCTGTTGGATGCCAGAGATTATTGTCTTATCTTGGAATTGCTTAAAGAGAGTGACAGAATTAGTGATCCTAGATCAATTCAAATTATTAAACTTTTATTTAAAATCCAAAACAACTCTAATTAAACACAACAATTTCAATCGAACTATTGAACATGCTAATTTATGGTCATTAGCTTGACCTTACATCCTTGGAGGTGACTTTAATTGTTCGAATAGAAATCACTTCCTTGTCCTTAGGAATCACTCCTTTAAGATATAGTTTGCAACAATATCTATTGACCTTAAAGTTTCCTTGTTAGCATTTTCCACTTTGAGGGCTCCATGATTGAAAACCTGAATGACTGTATTAGGTCCACTTCCTCGAAATTTTAGCTTCCCTGGGAACAACCTTAACCTTAAGTTATATAGCAACACTACATCTCCTACCTTAAATTCCTTCCAATTAAGATGAGAATCGTATCATTTCTTTACCTTTTCCTTGTAGAGTTTGGCATTTTTGTGCGCACTGTAATGAAACTCTTCAAGTTTGTCCAATTACATAAGCCATTTTTTGCCTGCTTGCTTCCAATCAAAATTTAATGCTTTTATAATCTAGTATACCCGATGTTCTAGTTCGATCGGTAAATGACAAGCTTTTTCATATAGAAACCTATAAGGATTTGTTTCGATAGGTGTCTTAGAAGCAATCCTATAAGCCCAGAAGGAATCATTTAGCTTTATTTCCTAATCCTTCCTAGAGCTATTCACTGTCTTTTCCAAAATTCTTTTCAGCTCTTGGTTAACAACTTCCACTTAGCCACTAGTTTGCGGATGATAAGGTGCAGCAAAGTGATGGTGCATTCCAGATCTTTTTAGGAGGTCAACAAAAGATTTGTCGTAGAAATGTGTACCTCTATCACTTATAATCGTATGTGGCACTCCAAATTGATTGTATAACTGTTTGATGAAATTTTGCACAGCCTTTCCATCATTGTCTGGGGATGCCACTGTTTCAGCCTAACATGATACATAATCCACCCCCACTAAAATGTACATGTTCCCTATTAAGGACGGGAAAGGACCCATAAAGTTGATGCCCCATACATCGAAGATTTCCTCTTCTAAAATGTAGATAAAGTCATCTCATCTCTTTTGGAGATGTTACCTATACTCTAACATAGATCGTATTGGGCCACAAAATTTTGAATATCCTTAAACAATTGTGGACAATAAAATCCACTCTCAAGCATCTGAGTTGTTGTTTTGTTAGCTCCATAATGACCAGCATATTGAACTTTATGATATTGCTTTCAGATATCCAACATTTCTTCCTTCGGAACACATCGTTGCATTAACCCATTAGCGTATATTTTATATAAAATTGACCCATCCCATAGATATCAAGTACACTCATATAGAAATCTCTTTCTTTGTTAATAAAATAAATTAGAAGAAAGCTTACCACTAACAACTTAATTTGCGATATCGGAAAACTATGGTGTAGTTAGCCTTCAAGCAACATCTGGGTTTCCTCATGGAAATTCTCATTAATATCTTGACTTGGATTACATTCCCCTATTTCCAATCTTGATAAATAGTCTGCAACCACATTTTCTATTTCCTGTTTACCTGTCACTTCTATATCAAATTACTATAAGAGTAGCACCCATTAAATAAGCCTTGGTTTTAAATCCTTTTTATTAAAAAGATATTTTAACGTCCCGTGATCGGTGAATACAATTACCTTTGATCCTAGGAGGTAATGTCAAAATTTGTAACGTCAAAATTTATCTTATGCATAGACTACTGCAGGTAATCCCTTCTCTGTCATGGTTTAATTAAACTAAAGTCCTATAATGGTCTTGCTAGCATAACAAATCACATGCAACCTTTTATCTTTCCTTTGGCCTAATACACAACCTACATCCAATCTGGTGATTATAGAATTGGTACTGATGTTAGTGCCTCTGTTAGTTTATTGAAGATAGACATACACTTGTCATCAAATAGAAAAGGACACATCCTTGACTAATAGGTTTTTCAAAGGTCTTGCGATTTGCGAGAAGTCTTTGATAAATCGACAGTAAAACCTTACAGGACTTAAGAATCTTTGAACACCTTTTACATTACTTAGTGGTGGGAGTTTCAATATAACTTCTATTTTTGCTCTATCCACTTTAAATCCTTGGTGTGAGATTTTATGCCTTAGTACTATCCCCTATTGCACCATAAAATGACATTTCTCCCAATTTAGCACTAAATGTGACTCTTCACATCTTTGAAGCACTCTATCCAAACTAGTTAAACACATTTAAAAAGAGTCTCCCAAAATTGAAAAATCATCCATCAACATCTCCATTTTATCTTCGATCATATCGGCAAAGATAGACATCATACATCTTTGAAATGTAGCTAGGCCATTGCATACTCAGAAAGACATTTGCATGTATGCAAAGGTACCATAAGGGCAGGTGAATGTGGTCTTTTCTTGACCATAACGGTAGATGAGGATTTAATTGTATCCCGAATATCCATTTAAGAAGTAATAAAACGAATGACCGGCCACCCTTTCTATCATCTAGTTTATGAATAGGAGAAGAAAATGATCTTTCTTAGTCAATAAGTTGAGTTTACGATAATCTATGCACACTCTCTATCCTGTGATCATTCTTGTTGAAACTACTTCTCCACTCTCACTTTCTATCACCTTCATTCCACTCTTTTTAGGTACACATTGTACTGGACTGAACCATTCACCATTGGAGATGGGATAAATTATCCCTACATCTAAAAGTTTGAATATTTCCTTTTTGACCATCACCTTCATGTTGGGGTTCATCCTTTGTTGACGCTCCCTCACCATTCTACCTCCATCCTCGAGGTTTATTCAGTGCATGCAAACATTTGGGCTTATACCCTGAATGTCAAAAATCTACCATCCAATGGCTTTCATTCGCTTTCTAACAATTGCTACCACCTCATTTTATTATTTGTCATTCAATTTGTTGGAGAAGATTATTAGTAACATTTGACCTTCACCTAGAAATTTATACCTAGGATGTGTAGGTAAAGGTTTAAGCTCTAATGTGGGTGGGTTTTGTGGATGGTGGTATGGGTGCTTTGGTCTAGAATAATTTATACTAACGTGTTTGAACATTAGAATCCTCCATTTCATCATTTCCTTTAGACTCACATTTCTCATATCCATTATATGTCACTACTTCCACTAACTGTACTTCGTTGACATAACTCTCACTTTGATCTTGCAAATTTTGATCCATAATTTCAACTTTCATGCACGTGTTGCTTACTGTTTGATTCTTTAAAACTTTATTCATATTGAATTTGATCTTATCTTCTCCTATTTGAAGTGTTAGTTTCCCTTCATAAATGTTAATTATAGCTTTCCCTGTATTTATAAACAGTTGACCAAGGATCAGTGGATAGTTCTTATCTTCTTCAAAATCGAAAACCACAAAATCTATAGGAATAACAAACTTGTCCATTTTCATTAGAAAATCTTCCACTATGTCAAACAGTCTTTTAATAGATTAATCAGCCAGCTAAATTAACATCGATGTTAGGTTGACCTCACCTAGCCCCAACTTCTTGAATATCGGTAAAGGCATAAGATTAATACTTGCTCCTAAGTCGTATGAACTCTTTGTGAATCCAAATCCACCAACCACATAAGGTATCATGAAACTCCTTAGATCCTTCAATTTAGATGGCATCTGGTGGTGATTATGGAATTGTAAGTGCCCGTTAGAGCTACCGTCTAGTTATCTTCTTAAGTACGCTTCTTTTATAATATGTCCTTCAAAAATTTTACATATTTAGGCATGTGTTTCAAATCCTCTACAAAAGAGAGATTTATTTGTAACGTCTTTAATTTCTCAATGAATTTTGCAAATTGCGCATCCAGCTTCTTTCATAATCATTAGGGAAAAGGAATTTTGGGTTGATATCGTGAAGGGGTGACATAAGAAGGGTATTCGCTCATATGCACTTCTTTCTTCTTTTCTTGATCTTTCTCATTAGGAGGGAAGGGCTCTTCTATTGTCCTTGTAGGTGGTTCAAGTTCCTTCCTACTTCGAAGTGTAATAGCCTTTAGTTGCTCCCTCGGTTTTGTTCCTGAAGTGCAAGGAAGAATTCCCACATTTTGCGTAGAAAAAGCATTTGAAAATTAACCTCTAGATTGTGGATTAAAAAGGCATGATTCTTTATTACTTGCTAGAATTTGCCTTCCAAACTTGGGCATTGTCTAGGGTTCCAAGCTTGTCTAAAAATTTTTCTAGTTTGGATTCCATTAAACCTAGTTTATCTTGCTGGAAACCTGGTGGTCCTTGAGGTCTAAACTATTCTCAAGCATTGTTTAATCAAGAGAAGTTGGGTGATTTTTCCACCAAAGGTTGTATATGTTGGAATAGGAATTGTTTCCCCCTCCTCGACTGTATTCGGTTCCCATGTAGTTTAATTGCTCTTATCAATTGTCCTTCATCAAGAAGCAATCGACTGTATCATGATCCATCTCCCCAAAAAGCTTAAACTTTAACTGGACAACTTTTACCGTATTTGAGGATGAATCCTTCATGTTGTTTAACTATCGAGTTAAATTATCAATTTTAGCCTGCATTTTAGTCATTTGATCAACAACTACAACTCCTTTTTGCTCACGGAGATTTGTGGGTTGTCTACTCCACTCGTTCGTACATAAGCAATTATTATTCACCATTTCTTCTAACAGCTCTTCTACTTCATCTTCCATCTTCATCATAAGTGATCCTCTTGAAGTCGCATCAATTATGCTCCCATACGAGGGATTACTCCCTTATAGAATGTTTACAGAAGAAATTCTTTAGGTAGTTTATGGTGTGGACATTTTCTTTACAAGTCTTTGTATTGTTCCCATACTTCATAATCGATTCCCTATCACCCTACTGAAAGTTTGTGATCTCTTTGATAATCTTCATAGTCTTAGTGAAGGGAAACCACTTATCTAAGAAGCACGAACTAATTGGTCTCAAGTGGTGACACTATTTGGGCTAAGGGAATGGTGCGATGATTTTGCTCTATCCTTTAATTAAAAGGGAAGAGTATAATTCTTATAACATCCTTTGACATCTGATGATCATGGAAGGTATCGCAGATTTTAAGGAAATTGACAATATGTGAATTTGGGTCTTTATTTGTTAATCCATAAAATTACACATTTTGTTAAAACATGTTTAGGAGAGTTGGTTTAATTTCAAAGGAAGTTGTTTGCATAAGTGGCCTAGCTACACCTTCATTGGCTGCATTGAAGCCTGGACTCATGAAGTCTATAAAGGTTCTCGGTTGATGCCCTTGGTTCGCTCCATAATCTAGCTCTGGCTAAAACTCCTCGGCCATTATTGCTTTTGTGGTTTCTTCTTCTTCTTCACGTCGAGCTCTTCTAATTGAACGTTGTAGACAAATGGTTTCAATCTCTACAGTTTCAGCTATATGACTCAAACTCCTTGTAACTCTTGTGTTCATGCAAGAGCACAAACACACAGAAAAACTTAAAACTAACTAAAATGCCTTAGAATCTTCACCCTCCCTGACAATGGTGCCAAAAAATTGATCGTGTCGTTCAAGCTCTAAAATTTATAAGCCCTTAATTACTGTAAGCACATGGGTTGTGATTGTAGTATAAGAGGTGATGATCCCATGAGGAGGGCAACTAATCTAATTATAAAATCCAAGGCCAATAATATATGAACTCAAAATAAATAATGCAATAGAAAGTAATTATAAGAATTGAATTCAACTACTTCAATCAGAAATTAAACATGAAGGAATTAACAATTGAGCAATAAGCACACACAATGGAAATCAACCAAAGAGTTTACCAAGTTATGAGCAAGGGGATTTTACTTATTATTAATGCTAACCTAGCTAATTATTTGTCAATGGGATGTCAGTTCTAGACAATCCTAGGGCTGATTACTCTCTCTCAAGTTATAACCATTAAACCTTAATTGGATTATGAAATTTGCAATTTCTTAATTCACAAATTAGTCCAAACCCTAATTAGATTTGAAGCACTTTAATAAGCTATTGGAGTATCACACAGGATCTCTCTCTGCACATTTGCCTATATGATTTGTCACAGTTTCTATTAAATTGCCTAACTCTCATTAATATGATTTCATCATTTTTCATTCAGTTAACCCTCTCAGTTTATTTCCAAATTATGCAAGAAAGCAATCAAATCATGACATTCATCCAAATAACACAATCAACTAAATTATCATTAAGTCAAAATAAAATCCTGAATAAGAGTTAGAACATCATCATCATTCTACTATCTATCATCATAAAATCAATCCTAACTTTATATATGAATAAAATTAAAACAGAAAGGAAATAGACATTTAGACCATATTGTCTGGGAAGGCAGTGGTGTTAAAAACCTCTTGATTCCGGAAGCATGTCGAGACCACTTCTGCTTCCTCCTTCCTCTTCCTCTTCTTTTGCTATTCCTTTCTCTCTCTTTAGGGTTTTCAACAGTGACTATATAGAATCTCTTCTTTTCTTTACCATTTTATGTTCTTTTTATACTCTTTTATGTTCTTGGTAACCCTAAGGTTTTTTTAGGGTCCAAAAGTCCCTCGAAATACCAAGTTATGAGCAAGGGGATTTTACCTAACATTAATGCTAACCTAGCTGATTATATGTTAATGGGGTGTCAGTTCTAGATAATCCTAGGGCTGATTACTCTCTCTCAAGTTATAACCATTAAATCCTAATTTATAAACCCTAATTGGATTATGAAATTTGCAATTTCTTAATTCACAAATTATTCCAATCCCTAATTAGATCTAAAGCACTCTAGTAAACTATTAGAGTATCACACAGGATCTCTCTCTGCACATTTACCTATATGATTTGTCACAATTTCTATTAAATTGCCTAACTCTCAGTTTATTTCCAAATTATGTAAGAATGCAATCAAATCAAGACATTCATCCAAATAACACAATCAACTAAATTATCATTAAATCAAAATAAAATCCTGAAGAAGAGTTAGAACATTATCATCATTCTACTATCTATCATCATACAATCAATCCTAATTTTTATTCATGAATAAAATTGAAACAAAAAGGAAATAGACATTTAGAACGTATTGTCTGGGAAGGCAACAATGTTAAAAACCTCTTGATTTGGCAAGAATGTCAATACCATTTCTTCTTCCTCCTTCTTCCTCTTCCTCTTCCTTTCTCTCTCTTTAGGGTTTTTCAACAGTGGCTACATAGAATCTCTTCTTTTTTTTACCTCTTTATATTCTTGTTATACCTTTTTATGTTTTGGGTAAACCTAGGGTTTTTTTAGGTTTCGAAAGGTCCAAAAATCCCTCGAAATATGAAGTTTGTGCACGTCTATCCAACACAAGCTATGATTGTGGCTCACATCTAAGCCTTCTGTCATAATCGTGGCATACAGGTCATGATCACGAGCAGTTCCTTGAGTTTCTATCACGATCCAAACCTTGAGTTTCTGTCACCATCGTGGCCTACCTACCATGATCGTGGGCCTGTGTTGTGGCCCGAATTTCCTCCGAAACCCATTCGCTCTTTAATATTAACCCTAAAACACTAGCAAACAAGGTACCTCAAAAACATAATATTTAAGATCAAAGACTTTTAGTAACCCATAGAAATCTTAAAACACAAATAAATCACAAACTAACACAATTTTAACCTAAACATATACCAAGTGATCAAATTAATTGCTAAACATATAACAAACTACGACCTAAAAGATGATGCAATTTACACTTATCAGTTAGTATCTAAATTATCCTTAGTCAAAGGATTAATGAGACAGGACATTGTTAATCTAGATAGACCAGCGTATGTTATAGTCCTTGATTTGATCAAGCAGTGGATCTCATAAATTGTAAGCATAAGATATTTGGAGTTAACATGTGGCTGCTTACTAAGGGTAGTAAGTGCATCGGATGACCCGTTATAGGATTATCATATAGATGATCTGTCAAATGTCAGTGATTAATCGCATCATAGTAATGGTGCATATATCCTTAGATTTGAGGCATTCAAGGATATCTTGGATATTGATCCTATTCTTTAACACCATTCCTTTTTGGCTCAAAAAAAGGTCGCTCATAGGGTGGTAATTGGGTATAACTATTAGTATTCGAAAGTAATTGGGTAGCTAATAAAGGATTCACCACTCCTGATAGAAGGAGATGATACCCCAGCCTCTTATTGGAGTTATTGCTTAGGAGTCTCTGGCCAGAGCAGTTATCTGTCATAAAGAGTGTCTTCAATAACGCATAGAGTAATGAGATCCCCAGGACAAAAACTAACATCATTATTACTAGATGTGACATAGTCAGTCTAATGGGAGTTGACACATGGCCCATACTCTGAACCAAATGGGGTATAGGATGGTAAAGGGATGACTTGCACGGTAATTGTCTATGGAAAGGTTCATAATTTGGATAATTAACTATCGAAGAATTCGTGTATTAATCCACTTACATTCTAGTAAATTGGCATCATGAAATCCTTCATGATTTGCTTGGATTAAGAGTTAATTTAAATGGCATGAAAACCATTCATGTTATGCTCGAATTAAGAGTTAATCCAAGTGCCCAAAATAACTGGAAACTTAAGGATCACACGTATAAAAGACTGGATGAAAAATATAGTGTGCATGGTTGTCATTTTAAGTAAGTCACAATCGTGACCCACTTTAAGACAAGTGGTATATAAGTAAGTTCTTCACTTATGTACACACAGCAAAATTCAACCAAAAAACACACTCCATTGAGGGGCCAAGAGTCCAGAAGAGTTTTAAAGGTTGAGAGGAGTGATCTTGAGGTTTGTTCATGGAATTTTATGCAACTTTTTCATGAGTGTAATTGTACGTAACTTGATTATCATCTAACTCTTAATTAAGCATCTACTTGAATTCATCTTCTTTGGTGCTCTAACCACCCTTACACATTACTATTCTCCACCTTTTCATGCTCTCAAGAGGAAAAAAAAAGTGTTTGATGTTTGTAACAACACAAACAAGGATAAAAAGCAAGAAATGAGGAGCTATCCTTAATGTACACAATTTTGATTACATGTTCTTTCAATTCTGTCTATTACATACATATGATTTTGGATTTTCTAAGATGTCGTGGGGTTGAAATTTTGATTCCATCGCTTCCACTACATATCCATAAACGAGATGCATTGACCCATGGCTCCTCTACATTAATTTCTATTAATAATTATAAATAATTTAATTTAATATTATATATTTAATTAATTAAAAATAATTATTAATAAAAATTAATTATAGTTTAATTTTACATAAAAATTTTAATTTTTCTAATTAATTAAATTAGTTAAGTATTAATAAATATAATTAAAATTTAAATATCTTTAACTTATATATTTCAAATAAATTTTGATTTAATAATTAAAATATTGTTTAAATTAATATTTATTTTAAAATATTTATATTAATAAAATAAAATAATTTTATTAATAGTTTGTTAATAAATATTATATAAGAGATTAAATAAATTTCTTTAATTAAGAATAATTCATATTTAAGTTTTATTTAATACATAATTATTATTAGTAATAAAAATATAACTACATTGATATGAACAACCAAACTTATTTTGTTTTTATTTAAAAAACAAAACTGAGAAATTGGAAATAAAAATTGAAAACTACAATAGAAAAACATAAGTGAAATCAAACGATTCCATAATTGTCCAAAAGAAACTAGAGAAATAAACATAAAGTTGGTGTACACGCAAGCAAGAAGCTGTAGAGCTTTTGCATAAATAAATTTGGGTTTTCCTTTATAGGTTTGGTTGATCAATCCAACAAAATTTCCTTTACTTTTTTTTTTCCAATATTTGACCTGTTATTTAAGTATTTTTGTAACTTAGTTAAGTAGTTCTTTAGTTAGTGAAATGAATGTTTAAAGTATAGTTAAAGAACTTGGATATTATATATGCCATCATTTGGCAGTAAAAGCATGTTCAACTTATTTTTTTCACTTTAAAAAAAAGGTAGATACAAATGCAGCTAGAAGTGCAATTATGTTTGCCTTTTTGTTAAGGCAAAAAAAATCATATTGCTAAATAAAATGACCCTACTATAGGTCTTATGTAAGACAACAAAAAATATTTTAATTAGGCAACAAATGTTACTTTAGATTTTGACCAAGGCAAAAAATTTGTTTCAAACTATAGCAACAATGTTGAATAAATATAACAGTAATTTAAGTCTTTATAAGGCAATGAAATGATATTTTAAGCAATAATATTTAATAACAAAAGTAACATTTTATCCTTTCATTATTTTTTTGAAATTTGAAGAAATTTCATTGACTATCGTTAAACTATTACAACATTACAATGAGTTACCAAAAGATACTAATGATACCAAATTACAATGAGTTAACTCAAACATATGCTAGAAATGTTTTTAATGCAAGAACTAAGGTTACAAGTTCCATCTTTGCTTCATTCATATTGACAAGTCATTATTTACAAAATTAGCTATAACTAAAGCTCTGATTTCCTTGATGATTGACAAGTCATTATTTATAGAATTAGCTATAGCTATAGCTTTGATTTCCTTGATGATGTTCTTTGCTAGTAGTTGCTTTCCTCCCCTTTATAAATTCTTCTATTTCTTTCTCTCCACAAGTTGTAGATTTATTGGTGAATGAACCACTAACATCAACTTTCCAAATGAGCTCTCTCAAATGTAGCTTGTGAGTGAAGATCCAAGAGAATTCCTTGTTTATTGACAACTGTGGATCCATGAAATTACTTTAGATCATACAACTGCTAGAAGTTGTATGATCTAAAGTAATTTCATGGATCCACTTGATCCATATTGCATTTTTGTCAACATGAAGTCTCTAGATTTTCTTACATAGGAATACCTTTTACGTGAGTAAGTTAGAGATTATTCCTAATCCTCCAAGTCTTCTCAGCATAATGACTTCATTCCACTTGACTTTAGCCTTCTTAACATTTTCAATTGAGCCAGACCATAAGAGTGCGTTGATTGTTCAGTTGAGTTCCTTAATAATCCTTTTAGGAAAAATCAGATGGTTGATCCAATGAAGATTTAGGTTGTTCAGAACTAATATAATTAAATTTACTCGAGCTATATATGATAAGAATCTATTCTGCTAGGGATTTATTCTTGATTTGTATTTCTCCAAGAGAGGGATACAATATTTTCCTTTTATCTTTTCTTATGATATTGGAACTCCTAAGTACTTAAAAGGAAATTATTGAGCACTAAGTTTTAATATGATTAAAACCCTCAAATACTGCAAGTTTTGGTAAGGGGGAAGTATTTGTCTAAAAATGCTCACACTAATTGCTCCCACATAGTGACATTTGTGGGACTTAGAGAGTGATACCAAGCTTTGGTTCTATCCCTTATGTAAAGGGGAAAAGCCTTATTTTAATAGTGTTTTTCTACATTTGATGATATCGAAAGGTATAACATATCTCGAGGAAATTCACAGTATATGCATTGCGATCCTCATTTTTTCAGACCATAAAACTACATATTTGTTTGAAGCATATTCAACAGGGCCTATTTAGTCTCAAAAGAAGCGGCTTGAACTAGTGGTTGGGTTACTCCTTGATTGGTAGCATTGAACTCTAGTCGCATGAAGTCCATAAGGGTTCTTGACTGTTATCAAACTCTTAATGAAACTCTCCTACCATTGGTTCCTCAATTATTTCTTCTGGACATTTGGCCTTTTGGATGGCTCGTTCCAAACAAGTGATGTCGAGTGCTAAGGTTTCTGTGATCTAACTTGTACTTTAAGTAACTCTTATGTTCATGCATGTGCACAAACATAAGAGCAGAGCATACACATTAAACTACAATGATTAAACTAATCGTACGCCTCTGTAGCAACGATGTGAAAAACTTATTGAGTGCTAAGTTTTAATCTAATTAAAACCCTCAAATTCTACAAACGAATCAATCGTAGGTGTAGTACAAGAGGTGTCGATCCCATGAGAAGGGTGAACTAATCTAATTCCCAAGTTATCTAAAGCTTAAAAATTAATAAAATGAAAATAAAAAGTAGATAAAAAAGTAAACACGAGAAAATGATTATTGAAAATTTAACTTGTAAAAATAATGCAAAACGAAATTGAAGTTAAGAAACATAAAAATCACGATTAAAAATCAACCAAGATAATTAACCAATTATGAAGGAAGAGGTTTATCCTATCGTCAATGCTAAACTAGTCACTTATGTATTAATATGCTGTCAGTTATAAACTATCGAAGGGTTTATTACTCTCTCTTGAGTTATAATCACTAAGCCTTAATTGATAACCCCTAATTAAATCAACTAAAAATGTAATTTCTCGATCGACGATCAGCCCACAACCTAATTAGTTCTTAAGTGTTCTAATGAACAACCGGGTCCTCTCATAGGATCTTTCTTCATACAAAAGACCGTTTCACTAATCGTAAGGTCTATTGAATTACTTCACTCTCATTAATCCAACCTAATCATTTTTATTCGGTTCACCCTCAGTTTATTACCGAAACAGGCAAGTATTTCAATTAATCATAACACCTAATCAATCAACACAAAAGATAACTAGATTAACATTGAATCATTTCAAAATCCTTAAAAAAAAGTTAGAACATATCAACAATCCAAAACCCATAATCATCATTCTCATATTCATCTTTACATTCAAAGTAAAAAATATAAAGATGAAAAGAAACAATCACTTAAAAGGGATCGAAGGACTTAGGAAAGGCAGCTACTACAAAGACCTGCTTCCTCTCTCCTCCTCTTCCTCTTCTTGCTTTTTCCTCCTCTCCCTTGAAGTCTTCCAAATGTGGCAGAATGTAAAGCTCCTTTAGGGTTACATCATTATGCCTTATATAGTTTTTACAAAGGTAATCCTAGGGTTTTTTGGGGTCTGAAAAGTAAGAAAAGTCTGTTAAAAACTTAAAAGTAGAAGGTTGCCATGATCGTGTCACACTATTTTGCCTTCTATCGTGATCGTGACATATAGGTCATCTCTCCTAGTTTTATCATGATAGTGGCTTATTGGCCATGATCATAGCCTTAGGTTCAGCTTCAGGCTTTCTTTGAGTCATCTCTGCTCTTCAATATTTTCCCTGAAATACTTGTAAACACAGCAAGGCACCTCACACAAAAGAAATTAAAGCTCAATAGGGCGCTCTAGCTCACAAAACACTCAAAACACAAATATTTAAGTAAATAACAAAATCCTAACTTTAAAATGCACTAAACATTAAATTTAACCACTAACCACATCCTAAACTACCCACTAAATATTATGCAACCTACCACTATCAATATCCCTATGCTTAAACTTTTGCTTGTCCTCAAGCAAAACAAAACAAGCAAAAAAACACACTAAAACACAATATACACACAAATGCAATAATGAGACAATGGCATTAAACTTCATGAAACAAATTCAACTACAAACATTATCTTTCAAGTTGTTCCAATTTATTAACTTGCGAAATCCATGTCTAAGTACTTCGGAATAAATATACATATTAATCAAAACCTTAATATCAAATTTATTCAACCCTATCATTTGCACACACTCATTGATAATTATTTGGTCAATCAAACTTATAACTATCCCTAGGTAGGTTTAACGAAAATTCAAATTGTTCATAAAGATCGGTAGGTTTATTTGACAATACATTGTTTTTGTCAATTTTTAGTGGTATGAACCTAGCCTTTTTACGTGAAGGCAAACATTTATGATGAATGCCGATCCGGTTACTCAGCTAGGTCATATTTTTATTAAGCAGCTTAGTTGGAATGTTATTATAGGCTTTTGACATGAAGGCAGACATTTTTTATGAATGTCCCATGATTACCCAGCTACTTCACATTCTCAACTGACTACTAGCTTTGTTCATAGCCCAAAGGCCAATGGAATAGTTAATTAATTATGATTTAAATGCACAATTTATTATTATTATTATTGCCTACCTCATTTCTTTAACTAGTAATTCTCATGAACAGATACTAACAATGGTACTTATTTGAGTGGCCTAAAATTATAAATGAAAATTTTCTATGGTGAATAAACTAACATCTTATCCTAATTAACATGTATATTAAACCAAAGTAACCTAGGTCATTAATTTCACAAGTTAATAAATCTTCACAACCTAAAAGACTATGTTCAAAGTTAAACCGATTCTGTTAAGTCCTAACCATTGACACCTTCACACGAATCACATCATGCAAGCCTAAACAAACTAACATGAAAAATTCAAATTCAAATAAAAAACATATAATGCACATAGCCCTCCTCACAATTGGGCACTACATTGTCCTCAATCTAAAAACAACAAGCAACAGTAGAAAAGGTAGGAATAAAAAATAACGAAACAAGAGAAACGTAAGAATAATTGAAAATAACAATAAATTAAAAGACAAGGGTTAGAGTGTAGAACTCGTCATGGTGACCAAAGTGGTGATGGTGGTGGAAGTTAAACACTTTGAGCCTCGAAATAACTGTGAATTTGATGTATATCCTGGCTTTGGCATCTTTTTTCTCTAACCATCTCCTTTAACACCTTGGTGTTTCCCGAAATGGCTTTTTTAGTGTTTGAGATGACCTCCATTACCTTCTCCTATCCCGTTTGTTCTTCCTCTTCCAACTCCTCACTGGTTGAATCCTCCTCCCGCTGTAATGGTGCCAAACTCAAACTGGCATGTTCCCCCTACTCTTGACATGAGATTTGGTGTCGATATCTTGAAGTTCCATATTATGGGACTTCAAGATTTCAGTTCTTGTTAAGTTACAAGCGTCAAGAAATTCAAGATGATGGACAAGTAGTCAACAATTAACACCATAGTACTCCATAATGTATGTGACCAAGTACCCCATACCCAAATTATTGCTTCTCTTTCTTAGAGAAGTAGTAATTGCATTAAAAATATGGGTGGAGGTACAAATTTGGACACCATGATCCATGTACCACAAAATGAAAAGTTCTTAAGTTAAACACTTATTAGTATCAAATTTGTCAAAGACAATTTGATATATAAATTTGTGCAATAACAAGTGGTCTTGTGGGAATTTTTGGCATCAAAGCCCTCCAATCCAGTTAGCTCAATCCAATATTAGATGGCACGAAAGTCATCATGCTAATGGACTATGGTTGAATTAGGGATCCACCAATTTCACATAAGATGTCATAATCTAACCCATATGGTTAACCCCACAACAGAAACCATAGGTCCTTAGGGTTGGTTGGATTAAATTAGAGGGAGGTAAAGAATTCTAATGTTTGTTCCTCGTAAATAGGATAATTGAATTTCATAAATTTTGCCACTGAATTCTTCCACCTAAAGCCTCGACCCATACGATGATGTTCTTTAAACTAAATGGGTGATAATGGTTGCCTTCCTACTCCGAGTAAATCGGGAAAGGTGCGTTGTAATCTGCTACCATGTTTTGTTATCCGCGGATGATACTTGGACTTTGCCTTTAGGTTGGGCTTGCTTAATCATCTATTTGATGTGTGGTCCCATTGTATTGAGAGTTGTGAAAAGCTTGGAGAGAGTTAAAAGTTATGCATACTACCACCTTTCTTCTTCTAATTCGTTCTTCACTTTTTCCTTCGAGATTTTCCCTTTTCAAGTAAGCCCTCACGATCATCAATATTTTCTATTTCCCTATGATTTTTTATTCACTTAATGAAAGCCATAAGTTGGAGAGAATTTTTTTTCATTTTTAGATACTATAAAGGACATCTACGCATTACCTACTCTCAATATCAGTTTACCCCATCATCGTCGATAATTGATCAACTGGTGGCCAAAAATGGTTGTTCGATGATCATTGGTGTCTCTATGTCCTCTTTTAGTCTAAAATAAAGAAGTCTATAGGGAAGGTAAATTTGTCAACCTTAACCTAAACATCTTTCATGACACCTCTTAGCTGATGAACTGAGCTATCTACTGCCTTCGCGCACATCTTAGTGGGTATTATCTCTCCCACCTCTGATATGTGACATAAAGCATAAGGCATCATATTTAAGATAGCCCCTAAATCAGCAAATGCCTTATTTATTTTAACACCTCCAATAATGCAGGGGATGTAGAAATCTCCTAGATCCTCCTTCTTTGGTGGGAGTGACACTGCCAATTCATTTTCTACCTGCTCTCTAATAGATTCCATTAGGGTGAGTCATGTCTTCAATTGCTTTATCAATTCCACAACCTCATGAATTTGGTTTCTTTGGATTTCCTCATTTCTTTGGTCGAATATGGAATCAGAGGCTAGTATTTCTTTATTTCAAGCAGGTTGTACTTAGCTAGTAGGGAGCTATCCTTGTTCTTCTACCCTTCTACTTACCTTTCGTGCTTGACTAGATTTGGCTTTCTCTATATTAAAATAGGGTAGGAAATTTTAGATTAATGGTCCTCGATTGGCTTCAAGTCAGGTTCACTATGTAGGAAATTTTTGTCAGTCCTTTTCTTTTTCTTTTCTCCATCGTCTTTAGTTTGGTCAAGCTTCTCCTCATTAGCCCAGTAGAGAACCATGATTCTTTCCTTTAGGTTTGTCTCAATGTTACTTGGAAGAGTTCATGTATTCAGGTCGATAGCGCTTTTGCCAGTTGACCCATTTGGACTTCCAAGTTGTTTATTGAGGAGGTGTGATTCTTTGTTAGTTGCTCAAACTTGCCTTCAAGCCTCTTAAGAACATCTTCCATGCCTCCAATCTTGTCTAATATCATATCAAATTTGGATTCTATCGTGTTCAGTTTCTTTTGTTGGAAACTAGGTGGTCTTTGAGGTCTGACCTGGCCCCCGCATTATTCTACCAAGCGAAATTTGGATGGTTCTTCCACCCAGGATTATATGTGTTAGAGTAAGGGTTGTTTCCCCCTCCTCGACCAGATTACGCTCCCATATAATTTACTTATTTTGCTTCATAACCCTTCATTAGGAAACAGTCGATAGTAACATGATTATCCTAGCCACATAACTCACATATCTACTGAATGACCTTAACAGGAGTTAAAGAGGATGCCTTCATGGTTTTTAACTATTGTGCCAAGTTGTCAATTTTTTATTGCATTTTTGTCATTTGGTCAACAATTATAACTCCCTTTTATTCTCAAAACGTTGCAAGTTGTCTACTTCTCGCACTTGACCATAGATAGTTATTGCTAGCCATCTCATGTGACAACTCCTCAACTTCATCCACCATCTTCCTAATCAGTGACCTGCCCGATGTTGCATCTATAGTCCCTCTTATAGGTGGGTTTCTTCCATTATAAAAGGTTTGCAAAAGAAATTATTTAGGTAAATTATGATGTGGAAATCTCCTTTACAAGTCCTTATATCTCTCTCACACCTCGTAAAGTGATTCCCCATCATTCTGCTAAAAGTTTGTAATCTCTTTGATTGTCTCTGTGGTTTAGTGGGGGGAAGCACTTGTCTAAAAATACTCACACCAATTGCTCCCACGTTGTGACATTTGCAGGACTGAGAGAGTGATACCAAGCTTTGACTCTATCACTTAATGTAAAAAGGAAAAGCCTCATTCTAACAACGTCTTCTGACATCTAATGATATCGGAAGGTATCACATATCTCGAAAAAAATTCATGATATGTGCATTGTGATCCTCGGTTGTCAATACATAAAATTGTACATGAGTTTAAAGCATGTTTAATAGGGCTGGTTTAATCTCAAAAGAAGCAGCTTGAACAAGTGGTCGGGTTTCTCCTTGATTAGTAACATTGAACCCCAATCTCATGAAGCCTATAAGGGTTCTCGACTGATATCCTTGGTTTGCTCCCTGATCGAACTCTTGATGAAACTCTTCTAGGTTCCTCAATTACTTCTTCTTAGCATTTGACCTTTTAGATGGCTCATTCTAAGCGAGTGATGTCGAGCACTAAGGTTTTCGTGATTCGGCTTGTGCTTCTACTAACTCTTGTGTTCATGCATGTGCACGAGCACATGAGTAGAGCACATACCTTAGACTACAAGAACTAAACTAACCCTATGCCTTCCCAACAACGGCATCAAAAACTTATTGGGTGCTAAGTTTTAATCTAATTTAAAACCTTCAAATACTGCAAGACACAGGTCATAGGTGTACTATAATAGGTGTCGATCCTATTAGGAGAGTGAATTAATCTAATTCCTAAGTTATCTAAAGCTTAAAAATTAATAAAATGAAAATAAAAATCTAGACAAAAAAGTAAACATAAGAATATGATTTTCAAAAAATTCACTTGTAAAAATAGCGCAAAACAAAATTTAAGTTAAGCAACACAAAAGTCACAACTAGAAATCAACCAGAGAATTAACTAATCATGAAGGAAGGGGTTTATCCTATCATCAATGCTAATTTAGCCACTTAAGTGTTAATATGTCGATTCTAGACTATTTAAGAGTGAATTATTCTCCCTCAAGTTATAGTCACTAAGCCCTAATTGATAATCCTTAATTAAATCGAGTAATTGAAAATGTAATATCTCAATTTAACGATCAACCCACAACCAAATTCGTTCTTAAGTGTTCTAATGAACAATCGAATCCTCACACAAGATCTCTCTGTACAAATTATTGGTTTGATTAATCGCGAGGTCTATTGAGTCACTTAACTCTCATTAATCTAACTATTGAGTCATTTAACTCTCATTAATCTAACCCAATGATTTTTGTTTAGTTCATCCTCTCAGTTTATTACTGAAATATACGAACACCGCAATTAATCACAACACCCAATCAATCAACATAAAAGATAACTAGATTAATGTGAAATAAAATCGAAATCCCTAAAGAAAAGTTATAATATCATCAACAACCAAAAACCCAAAATCATCATTCTCATACTGCATTCAAAGTAAAAGAATACAAAGATGAAAAGAAACAATCACTTGGAAGGGATCGGAGGACTTAGGAAAGGCAGTAGTTGTGAAGACCCGCTCCCTCTCTCCTCCTCTTCCTCTTCTCTCTTCTTCCTCCTCTTTCTTGGAGTCTTCCAAATGTCGCAGAAATTAGAACTCCGTTAAGGTTACATCATTATGCCTTATATAGTCTTTGCCATTGAGGATAACCTGGGTTTTCGAGAGTTTGAAAAGTCTAAAAAGTCCCTTTAAAGCTTAAAACCAGAAGGTTGTCCGTGCTACCTATCGGGCAGGCCACGATCGTGGCACATTGTTTCGCCTTCTATCACGAACATGCCACGATCGTGGTTGATCTCTCCTAGTTCTGTCACGATCATGGCCTTGGGTTAAGCTTCGAACTTTCATGTTCGTTCTTCAATATTTTCCCTGAAACATTAACAAACACATAAAGGTACCTTAAACACATAAAAATAAAGTTCAATAGGGTGCTCTAACCCACAAAACACTCAAAACATAAATATTTAACTAAATAAAAAAATCCTAACTTAAACATGCACTAAATATTAAATTTAACCACTAAATACATCCTAAACTACCCATTAAACATTATACAGTCCACCACTACCAGTGATGAGTGTAGCTCCATTCCAAGAATCCCAGATAATTCAGTAAGATTTCTCATATCTTTGGTGCAATATAAGCTAGATATGTGCTTAATTGTTGATACATTTAATCCATTATACTTAGTGATTAATGACTTAAAATGCTTAGGATACTCACTTTAACTCATATTTGACTTTAGACACATTTAAGAAGTGAAGGAGCTATAGTGACCCGAAAGCAAACTCTATTATCTTCATGGAGTAAGAAGAAGAAAAATATTTTAAAAAAAGAGTTTAGATAAAGCATAATTAGATCAATAGCACACAATTAAATGAGCAGTTGTCCATTTAACCTAGCTGCCACATTCTTTTTAACTTAGCTTTTAAGGTAAATAGGAGTGTGTGTGATAACAATGAAGAGGGTGGTAGCTGGAATGGGATGCACCTCACATTAGCCACTTGTCCCACTCTCATTTTAACCTAGTTTTTATTACAAGGAAGCAACGTGTGACGATAAGAAGGGAGGATGTGTGTGACGGCTATAAGTAGGGGGAGTGAATGACAAAAAATAATAACAAAAACCAGTAGTGGAGGGCCCCTCCAAGGCGTTATTCATCACCATTTTTCTGGGGTTTTCAACCTGGGATGTGTGTGAGGGTTAGAGACAAAAAGGAGAGTAAAACTAAGACAAAAAAGGGGAATAAGCCGGATAGAAGTGAGCAACCAAAGGAGCAGTGGATAGTAGCCCTTCTTCATGAATTTCTCTTAATTTTTTAACAAGAATAGAGGCTACGAAAGCTGATTCTTAGAGATTAATGGAGAAGATGAAAGGCTAACATTCCAACCTCGGTTCAATGGTGAAATTGATGCCCGAATCACAATTAAGCTTATCTCATCTTGTTATAGTTAAATCTCTTTTCAAATTGTTATTGTTGGTTGTGATGATTGAATCTAGTTTTGTAAAGATAATCTTGATACATTATTTGGATTATTATATTATGAACCTAATGCTAGAACGTTGAATATAATCAGTAATTGTTATATTTCATATCCATTAGTAGCCACTAATCATCTTGAATCGTTAGGAACAAAGTAACTTAAGTTAGATATTCCGAATGTATGAGCATACTGCCTATATTGATCAATTTTCTACTTCGTAATGCAACTATCAAATTGAATCTAGAAATCGTATGCTAAGTTATTCAGTGGTTAGGTTTAATTAACGAGCACCTCTTAGTTAAACACAACCTAAAGGAAAATTGAGATTAGAAGAGCTTATTATTAGTCCACTGTCAATAATTCGAGGAGAGGTGTGAAAAAATTAGAATGATAGGATATGTTTAATCGTGTCTAGGCCAAGATTAATCCTAGAACCAAACTTTACATACATTTGATATTTTTATCATTTTCGATTGTTTTTCTATAATTTGATTTCACAAGTTTATTTTAGATTATTTTCTCAATTACATAAAAACCCAAAACCCCATTTTTATTTCCTTTGTATAAATTGTTTTCATTACGGGAATTAACCGAATATTCCCTGTAGATACAATTCTGACTTACGGCTTCTATAAGTTTTAAATGTGCAGAGTTAAGTAAATTTTGAATTGCACTCGACAAGCGTTGTCAGATACTCTTCCAATTGTTGACTCTTAGCCTAGACCAATATGAAAACCTACTCAGTATATCTAGAATTTTAACAGAAGACGCATTAGCCCCTACAAGAAGAAGAAGATTATTTGCATACATCAAGTGTGTAAGTTTGAGATCTTTGCATTTATAATGGTGCTGAAACTTGTCATTGTTTCCTATCAACTTGTTGAGAATTCTAGACAACCCCTTCATCATTAGTGTAAATATGTAAGGGGACAAAAGGCCTCCTTATCGAATTCCCCTTGTACAATTCAAAGGCTTCTTGGGTACCCCATTCACTAGAATGCTAACTGAAGAAGTTTGAATGCACAATAAAATCTAGTTCTTAAAGGTTATACGAAGATCCAGACCTTCCAAGCAATCTTGAATAAATTGCCAACTCACCATATCGAATGCTTTACAACGATCAATCTTCCAAATGTAGCTTTTGATGTTTCTCCCTGAGCGGTGCTCTTTTACAAGTTCTTGCATTAGAATTATATTGTCCCTGATGGTTCTTCCTACTATGAATGCTCCTTGGGTTGGGGAGATCACCTCCTTTAGTGCCATTTTCAATTTGTTAGCTATGAGTTTGGCAATAATCTTGAAAATGGTATTGCAACATGATATGGGCCTATAATCCACAAGTGAGGAAGGATTATTCCTCTTAGGAACTACGCAAATGTGAGCATGATTTACTTCCCTTAACATATTGCAAGATAGTAAACTTTCGTGGACAGTTTGAGTGAATAGTTCTCCAATGATGTCCCAAGTCTGCTAAAAGAAATAGGTTGTGAATCCATCAAGCCCTGGTGTGTTTGATGGATTCAAATTGAGCAAAACTTCCATGATATCATTATCTGAGAATGAAGCAGTCAAGGAATTCTTTATATTCTAATCAGGAGCACAATCAAAGAATCTCTTGATGTCATATACTTGAGGTTATGAGCTAAAGTTCCCACCAATTGTTTAAAGAATTATCTAGTTAGATTCAATAGGGAGGACTAATCTAAGTAGGCAAGTCCACTGTTATCTCTAAGCCCCACTATCTTGTTGCTATTTCTCTTTGCTAAGCTCCACATGTTAATGTAAAAACATACCCTTTTCATTGAGTAGGCAACATCCATAAATAAATTGAAGACTGAAAACTTGGATTTATATATACTATAATATATTCCATATGGAGTTATAGAATTCAACCTTTAACATATCCAAAATATAATAGAAAAATTATTAGCTAAAATATACAACTATATTATCTTTCCTCTAATCCATATGGAATACAAGTACAACAATCAAAATATAAAACACAACAAATATGTATAGGCACTCTAAAATCCTTCACAAAGTAACTCAGTCCTAATCCTATAGTAAAAGACAAGTAAATTAGAATTATTCTAAAATAAAAATGCTCATAAATAGGTTGATATATATAAAAAATGAAATACCAACTACTTTATTGTGACCTCCATTTAATTAAGACAATTGATACAGTCAAGAAACCAATAACTCAATAATTTAGTTATTTTTATGAATAAAGTCATAAGGCATGAACTTTTCAATTCACATTGGGTGCACTATATTTGTATGATTCTAGCTTAAGCATAAGGGAAAAAAAACCAAAATTTTATTATAATGAGAATGTTAACAACAAATATATCTTTATGTAATGTGAAAGTACCTCAACATCCCAAATCATCACCCTATAAGTAAAATGATTTTAATGTCACTACTAGATTTTTGATCTATTTATTCTATTGATTAGGAACATAATTAAGATGTTTAAAGTTACAAGTAAATGGAACTCAGATAGTGAACTACTTAAATTTAAGAAGAGTTATCTTGTGAATTTTCAGAAATTTAGTGCATCTTGGTTGCAAAAAAATTCAACAGATTGGATAGGATTTGAAGACAGCTACAAATAAATATATGGGAAAATGTAGTAAGGGGAACCTAAATCAATGAATAAGGCACATACAGCTTGCGAAACTTCATTGAATTCTTTTTGGAATAAATATGTGCATAACAAAATGATAGTATAATAAAAGTGTTTAATGCTATACTTTAATAGTTTTTGTTGTTGCAGTTCTCATCTGTGGTTCAATTTTATGTTTAATTGATAATGTTATAGAAAAAATCAAATAAGTTAACAATTTTAAGAAATTTGGAGAAATTGAGTTTTAAGAAAATTAAATGAACTAAAATATCTAGAGTAAAGCAAGAAAGCAATGATTAAAAACTATAAGATAATTGTCAATATCAATAATGAAAATAAGGCACATAATTTCATTTTATTTGTTACTACCGTCCAAAGATTTTATTTGCAGAGATTGAGACCAAAGAAAAACAAAAACATTATTAACACAATTCTTGAAAACTAGGAATTGCTACTAAAATATAGTTCTAATTCAATTACTATGTCAAAGCCAGAATAAAGGAACAAATAACAAAGTAGGACTACTTTAGATAAATTGCACCTAGTGATTAACTAGGATGATAGCCAATGAAGACTATTCTAAAGACCTAATATGAAGGAGACATGAATAGAAAGCAAAATAAACGACGAACCTAACATATAAATGGTTAAATAGCAACTAAACCATAAAGCACAGACACATGGAGAGATTGCAACTAGCTTTGCTATAAGAGTCCTTTCCTTGAGTTACTTTTCCTCTATTATATACCTATCCTTAGCTAGAACCAACTAGATCTAAACTACAAATTACAGTATGTATTTAATAAAGGCATCTAAGTATACACAAAGGGTTCCTAGAGAAATTTAGCCAAACCTCACGTGAAAATTCATTCCTCCTTACTGATTCTTGTCCTTCTTTTCTAGTTGAAACATAAAGAAAAACTCAGTTTGCTTTACGGACCTAGATATGTCTGTTTACTATAGAGAAAAAATACACGTAATGATTCTTCTCTCTTTTTGTACAAGTTATTTTGTTTTAAGATAACTGGTTTGTTCGCTTGACATGCATATCTAATATAAATCATTAATCTATAGTTCATGTTGTATAATATTCTTTTTTAAAAATCCATAACACCATAATATTTTCGGTAAATTGGATAAAATTTTTATCATCTTTAATGCAAGAATTGTATTGAATAAAAAAGAAGAAATAGTATCTTAAGTTGATTTCTTACTTAGCTGGTTTCGGTTGTATGATGGAAGTGGAGATTTCGTAGAGCAGCATATTAACAATGTCTAAATTTCCAGCAGTGACATTGCTCACGATGAGAGTTTAGCGGACTAGTAAAATCCGATAGCATAAAAGAAAGAAATGTATAACTAACAATGAACACTTTTTACATGTACGAGGCAGATATGGAGGTAAAGCTAAAAGAAAGTTTGATTTGTACTTATAGTTATAAATCCTAATACACAGAGAGAAAAATCAAAATGGAGCAAAACAC
>JAOSBN010000179.1:29560291-29574090 GCA_027563595.1 Erythroxylum suave
AACATAATGCTATGACAAGAAACAATATAGAACTAAAATGCTGATATTCTTTTATTTGCGAGAGAAAACAATTGCTATGCTATGACAAGAAACAATATAGAACTAAAATGCTGATATTCTTTTATTTGCGAGAGAAAACAATTGCTAAGGCTTCAAGTTGACAATCAAATCACTTTAACCCAATAAAAAATTTGGCCTCACAATAACACCATCAGAAAGCATTGGAACTCACTCACTCACTCGTAACACTTTCCATTTTGGTGCTTCCTCCATTACTTCCTCGAGTACCACCCTACTATTTGGACTTGAGGTTGAAGCTTCATCAGCTGCTAGATAAGCAGGTAAAGAAGAAGATTTTAAAGTTTTGTAAACAAAGGTGATTGCTTAAGTACCGAAATACAGAGAGGGATAGAGGAAATAAAGATAAAATTGCTGTCACTTGCTTCCACATTACCATCATTGTAATGAACTTTTCGTTTTCTGCCTGCTGGGCTCTGCTTCTGCCCATTTAATCTCACATCATTTGACCTAGCCAACCTATATACACGTCTCTTTGCAAAATCAAATATCTTATAACTGGATTCTGCAAATATCCAAACAGATCGAAAACTCTCCGACACCCTAAGTGTATCCAAGTACTTCAAATAGCTGACTGCATCATACCTGCTCAGACAGCGCATCAAAATGAAAATCACAAATACTTGGTACAAATATTAGTTGAACTAGCACCAGAAAAAAGTGATCCAGCATTTCATTCAAAACACAAAAAAAGTTACCCAAAAACAACCGAGAGGGCAGCAATTAACGAAAAGATTAAATCTTCACAGTGTCACATCCAAGACCGATTGACAAACGTTAATCACCCAATACAATAAACAAAAATTGTTCTTTTGCAAACAAATTGTCTACCAACTATCCCTTAAAAACTCCTACAAATAAAAAAACTAAAATAATAAGATACTAGAAATAATACCTTACAAGATAATCCAGCAACTTCCTCAAAGTCTTCAAATCAGAAACTAGTTGTTTGGTCTTCTTCCCTAAGGTATGCCAGATGGGGTCCAACTGCTTCCTCACAATCTCATCAAACGATTTGAACAACCCATTCTCCACCGTCAGATCCTCCACATCAACTTTATTGGTCTTCCTCATCTCCTTCAAGCAAGCGTCCATAACCTCCATGATTGCCTTCTGTATCCCCATCATATGCTTCGTCATAGGGACCCTTACATCAACCACCTCCGGCGCATGTCTCTCCAGTTCTTCCGACACATAGACATGAAACCTCGGCCAAAGGTGCAGCTTTCTAATGTACAAAGACTTCATTATCCGCTCCGTCTTGCAAAATCCAGCGACCATTGCGTGCGGCTTGTCCGTAAACGCGCGGATGTAAGCAGACTTGCAAAGGGTTTTGACAATCCGAACGATAAAAGCTTCCGTGGACGTCTCGGAGAGTGAGTGAGCGTTGAGCAAGAGCAAGCCAGCGAGGGTAGATACGGGGACTTTGTTACTCAGGAGGTCGACGATAAGGATACGAGGGGTGACGAAACATATCTGACCAGAGGAATAGAGGGAGAGGCGGAGGTGAGAGGGAAGGTCGGCAGTGATTTCGACGATGGAAGGGTAAGGGAGGTGGTGGAGAATGTGGGATTTGAGAGAAAGAGAAGGAGAAAGAATGAGTAGACTACCTTGAGAAGGGTGGTGGAGGAGAAGAAGTGAGGATATGAGTTTCGGGAGAGATAGACCCGAGGAGAGTATTACGAGTCCGCCGGAGGGGTCGCCGTCGAGTAGGTCTGTGATGATGTGGTCGTGGAATTGGACCATTGTGGCTGTTATGTCGTAATACGGAATGCCGATGGCAGCTGAAGGCTTTATTGGAGGTGGAAATGGAAAAGGCGTGAAATTTAAATTTAGGAATTGGCTAGTTTGTAAATTTACTTCCGTCACTCGTTGTCCTTCTTAGTGTTTTTTTTTTCCCCTAAGGATGTCACATGCGACACTTGGATGCCACCCAAGAGATTTGATCAAATTCGATTACGATATGTATAATTTATTTATTTATTAGTGTTTTAAATTTTAAAACAAAGATGGACATTAGTACAATCATTTTGTTAAAAATTATGTTGTTTTGTCAACTATTTTTAAAAAAACTGTAGATGGGTTGAGTATTTATGAATCTATGGTCTGCCCATAAAGAATTGATCAAAATTTTAATTTAATTTGTTATAATAATGTACATATTTATAAAAATTAATTAATTAGTCAACATTGTTATATCAAATTGTCTTTATTAAATCATAAAAAAAATCATTTTTTGAGAGTGGTCAACTATATTCAAATTCTTTAACCTGTTAAATCCATGTCATTGACTTGTCATTTTTAAGGTTAATTATAAAAAACTTAAAATTTATTCAATTTCACAATATTAGTTCGAACTTTAAAAAATAATGACAAAATACTCTAACTTTTAATTTGTTAGCAAAAACATTTTGACTTTAAGTTCTCTACAATAATGTGACGGGTCACATCCGATTAGTTTTTTGCCACATAGTTACCACATATTGTGTTTAAGCTACATATAAATTTTATTATTTAATAAATTAAAATATTAAGTAATAAAATTTATACATGGCATAAATATATTATGTTACAGTCATGTTGTAAAAAATACAAATCCAATGTGGTTCGCTATATTATCAATACTAACAAAGAACTTAACATTGTGCTATTTTTGCTAAAATTTAAAAGTTGGATCATTTTAGAATGACTTTTTAAAGTTTAGACTAATATTACAAATTTTAGTAAAGTTTGAGAATTTTTTTCAATTATCCCTTTATTTTAATTGATTTTCCTAACATTTTCAATTCTTTTTGTGTTTATGCCATAGAGTACTATGGCAATTGATTTTTCTGACTCCTTTACCATTATCAATCTCTAACATATTATTGTGATAACCAGCGATCAATTTCCATATCTCATGTTAAGTCTACAATTTCTTCCACTCTTGTAATTATATGCTTTCACTTAGCACTTTTGGTAAGAAGAATAAATTATTAAACATCTAACTTGAATTTATATGAAGAGTTAGGATATATGGTTTCATCATATTAATTTTCTAATGCTTAAGCAAGTTGTTCCATGGATATGGCAAGTTAGTAGCTAAAGTTAAGTAGTTCTTTGCTTAATTCTAACTTGTTTTCTTATTTAGTGTTGTATACTTTTTGGCTTTTTTTCTCTTAAAATTGGTCATTCGTGTGTTTCTTCGAAATCAAAATTATTTTTGTTCATTAAAATAAAATTTTTAATTGATTTCTTTTTAGGGCCTTTCTTTCCTTAAAACAAAAATACATATTGGACAAGATGTAAAAGGTTATTACTTGTTGGTGACATAGAACTTTAAGTTCTTAACAATAATGATGATATAAGTGGGGTTATATTTAATCTCTTTTAGTTATTTTATTATATTTCTGGCTAAAACTATATTTATTTTTCTGACCAAGAATTGTTCCTTAAGCAAAGCATATCATAATATGATATAATGTCTTAACTTAAAAAAGTGATAATATTATTCATGTAATATTTAATTGTAGGGGAAGAAATAAAAGGAAAAAGGAGACTTTTAAGATGAAGTATTCCAATATTGAGCTTGTATTTTCTTTACCCTTATGTTTAAATTGGTTTCTCCATATTATAGATATATAGCTCATTTTGAAAGTCTAGGGAGGTAGATTTAGCATTATCAACTCTTAAAAGAAGATAAATCTTCTTCAATTTTGGTTGCAATCTTGTATCCCCTCTACACAATTGCACTTAAAAAGGAGAAATGAGTTTGTGAATCACTAAAATTTGCTATTACTAGAAAGAAAGAAAGATAGAGAATCATATGTACATACTCTTTCTTAGGAACCCAATTACACTAATATCAAAATTTTACTTTTTATAAAGAAATTGAATAACACTTCCAAACTCTATTACTTAAGGATGATGCAAATGTCTTTACACTTTGAGAATGTCTGTCTTCAAATGAAAGTAAAAATGTAAAATGTTGCTTTAAAAAAGTTAAAAAAGGTATTATTACATATAACTGAGTGAGGTAATGCATGGCATAATTATGAGTGGAGTGTACATATGTAACTTAGGGTATTCCTTTTAGTAATGTGTAGGTTAGATTGCTAAAATGCATTCCATAAATATAAAATTATGAAGAAAAAAAATCAATATTCATATGCTTCTTCTGCTTTGTTAGATGTCAACAATATAGCTCAATGATTAAGTTGTAGTTAGGACAATCAATCCCATAAAATAGAAATAATCATTGGTCTAGCTTTTCCTTTATGATCTAAACTAACCTACCGTCAACAAATATGTATACTTCATATGCAAACTGGATCCTAATTCTTTTAAGATATCTAGAAAACCAAAAACTAAATAACATTTCTTAGTTCCTAGATTATTTTTGTTGTAGTAATTCGTTCAAGTATGATAGTTAATTAAGCATCTATAGATATCCTTAAATACAGTTTTAAGGGCATGTTTAATTAATTATATTGTATTTAAAAAAATCCCACCAACTTCATTTTTTTCCCTCTCCATCTTCTTTTCTTTTATAAATATAACTCTTTTATAAAGTATACTAGTTGGGCCTTATAGTAAAAACTTGTTTGATGATTGTTATTATAATTAATTTTTTTCCATGTTATTTTCTTTCTATTCTATATTATTTTTGTAATATCTCGTCTCTTAAATCGTTGAAGGATTTAAAATGTTAGACTCATGAGTCACATGAGTGGCATCATATAGAATGAATTCGGTACACTTAGAATATGATTTTATGATTTTGGTCATATGCATAATATTGGCATACACACATGAATTGTGAGTTAGACAAATTGTACTCAATTGGCATATTATGGGGTAGGAAACTAAAATGAATGTGCATTTCCAATGTCTTGTACTTTGGTTTACTAATGACAATAATTAATGGATTAAAATTAGCATCTTGGAATTAATTGTTACAATTGAGAGATTGATGAATTAATATGTACACCTGATATAGGAAAAATGTCAAGTGGCAAGACAAGTTGACATGAGAAAAATTGGGATGACTAAGCCTATGAAAATGAGTGACATTTGGTATGGAAAATTTAGTGACAATTGGTATAGGTAATTAATTGACATATAGCAGTAATGATTGAGTAACAAATGGTAGTACGTTTAAGTGACAATTGACAACCTCATAGAAGGGCATATGTGCCAGCTAGGGAGAGGACATGTGTCTTGCTAAACATATGACAAGTATCCCTAAAACAAGAACACCCATCCTTGACTTAAAGCATTGCGTGTTAGCTTCTTGTTTTGGTTACTACTATAGACTCTCTTCTCCTTCTTCTCACTGTCAAAACCCTCACAGTTTTGGAAATTCTGGTTTACTTCTGTTCATAATCACTTTAAGATCCATCCAAAATCCTGCATCAAGAAAGCTATAACTTGCTATCTTCTATCCTATTGTCTTCTTGTTGCTAAAAACCAAACTATTTCCATATTGAATTTGAGATGATCTTGCATGCATGTAGGGCTATGTTAATTTGATGAATTGTGATGGAACTTGAGATAAATAAGTAACTAAAGTATTGATCTTCATAGCATGTTATAATAGAAAGTTTATGATGATTAAATTGGGATGGATTGCATGAGTGTTGATGATGAAATGAGTTTTGGAAAATGATGCTTGAACGATAGTTTCTATTTTAGTTTTTGATATATGAAAGACAATAGTTTATGAGCTTCCAAATGAATGATTTTGAGTTAGGATTGGAGATGAAATTGGTAAGGATTTGAAGTATAATTAAGGTATAATTAATGAACTAATATGAACATGTTTTTAATTTTGTATGAAGGTGTTAGAATCTAAAGAAAATTGAACGAAAATAGAGACTGAACATTCAGTTCACTCATCCCATGATTGTGGAAAGGTGCACCACGATTGTGGGCAATGCTTTGTAATGGTAATTTATGTTTTGTGCAATTATTAAACCACATAAGGATAATTCACTTTACATTGGTGTATTTGGACTTAATCGAGGCTTGAAATGAACCTAAATTGTTGCTTAATTCATTGATTAAGGGTTTGATAAGTTTGCGTTGTTAATTGATGTCATAACTTAAGGAATGGATTGGCTTGATATCAATATATTGAAATATGGAAGTTATGAGTGTTAAAGGAATTAAGATGTTCTTATGAATGTAAATGTGATTTAAAGGATATGAGTAATGTGTATTAGAGATAAATGAATGAACATTGGAGAACATGAAGTAATTGTAGGTGAGAATTGGATAATTATATAAACGTATGTGATTGATGAATAAATCAAACTTACTTAAGGTATAAACCTAATTGCAAAATGGTAGTATACAAGCTATAAAGTTTGAATGATCTGAAAGCATATAAGTATAGTCAAGGTCTTTGTATATTAATACATACCCAGAAAGTCAATTGAGCATGCATTGAAACATGATATATATATACATATATATATATATATATATATATATATATACTTATGAATGATTGAATAATTGTATGATTTACAACTTAATGATGTGTGCAATATGTGTGTATTGCATGAAGATAGATATACAAGTTGATCGTCAACATCCAAACATTGTCAGGTCATTAAGCTAATAGTTTATCCGGAGCATATTATGAGTTAACCTAGATGTGTAAACTCAATTATATATGTTATTATCTGATATGTATACTGAATATGAAATGTGATAACAATTATATGTGAAATGTTGGAATAAATATGAAATGTAAGAACAATTGAATATGAAATTTGAGAGCAATTGAATGTGAATTGCCAGACTTAGATCTAATGAATTTGATATATGTGACAGAAGCACATAAGAATAAAAGGTAATGAAACATGGCATATGGAATGATGCATCACATTGAAATGCATCATCGGATAAAGGAGTTATGAACAAAGTGACTAATGTGAAAAAAAGCTTAAAGCTAAAAAATGTGCACAAAGAGTCACAGACTCAGTTATTAATGAGCTCGGTATCCAAAATATGTACAGGATAGAATATGAATGAGCCCGGTATCCACAATAGATATGGGACAGTAAATAGGCACTCGATCGTAACAAAGTAAAATAAAATGTAGTCACATGTTCATTTTCATACTTATGAAAGTATGATAAACTTGATTCCTTGATAAGGTATAATGAAATGATATATGATATTCAATATTGGATGTTATGTAATACTTATTGAATTGGGATATTAATCGTCTTTGCATATTTGACTTGAGTGAATAAATCAATGATGGTTCACTCACTGAGTTCGCAAACTCATCAAAATTATAATTTTGATTTTCAGGTTTAGAGGAGATGTAGTTAGATTAATTGGAGTATAGCTACTGCAATTGGACATGAGTTAGTGGTCGAGATCAGCTGTACCTGCAAATGTCTCTAGTCATTATGCATCAAGAACATCATTTCTCACCTATTGTCATGTGTATATGTGAACTCTATCAGTGTAATGACATTTGTGATTTAATATGATTATGAATGAAATGATTTAAAATGAATGTTTGAAATGCTTTTGATATGTGATGCCTTAAAATGTGGTAATGCGATTGTCTTAACTTGCCATCCTCGTATAGTATGTTCTCAAACAACTGTCAATACGCTCAGGCATATGCTCTATTAGAGTACAATTTCCTTCTAATAATTCGTATATGTCTCTCTTTAAAAGTAAAAATATATTCAAATATGAATGTTTCCTTACCATCTTCTTTAGATTTCATGTCTTCATCTTATCAACACAACGATAATCTCTTTAAAAGATTTTTTTATTGCTATTTTTTTTGGTGGAGTGTTATTTTACAAGCCACTTTAGGTTTATTTTTTTTGTTTTTACTTTATATTGGCATTTTACTCATGTGAATTTACATAGGATAATTCACATTTTTAAGCATATAATTAGTCATTAATTAATAGACTTAAGTTAGAGTTTCTTACTTCTAAAAGGTATTATGCTACTTTACCGCTATTATTCTCTCTTTTCTTGTTAACATTTTTTGTTCTCATTTTTATAGTTTTACTTAAAATATCTTTTCATTTAAAAATTTTCTCATTTTTTAGGATGAAATTGTGATGGATAACATGCAATCATTAGAAAAAATATTAGGTGAACTTACATCCTTCATTCTTGGTAAGGTTAATCTAACATGAAATTATTTTTTAATTCTAAAATAACTGGTAGAAATATCCAATATAACTTAATGTTTAACGATGGAATGTTTTAGAAAGGAGAAATTTATAAAATGAAAAAAATTCTTAAGGTAATATTACTTTTTGAAAAAAGTAGCTTTTCAGGTTCATGCAATAATTGGAAATTATACAAAACAAAGAAAAATAAAAAAGGAAAATAAAGAGACTCATAATATATATTTTGGATATGATAAAGTGAAGCAAGTATTAGAAAAAAAGGAAAAGAAAAAGCTACCATTGGATCTGCTTCTGATTCTTAACCAGGTTTTAAAAGTGTTTTCATTGTTAAGGATCTATTTTACAATGTAAAAGACTTTAGGGCTTAATGGTTCTATCATTTTTCTATTCATTTGAATGCTTAAATTTACCATACTTTTAATAAGTAATAGATGCTACAGTAATGATGGGTCTTCAATTTAAGGTACCTTTTTAGTATGAGATTTGTTTATCGTTAATTTAAGATTTTAGAAAAAGAATTTCAATTGATAGTGGATATACATAAGTTTAATTAGGAAAAATCAAAATGCACTATTAGGATAAATAGGTAGGCTGATTAAAGGTAAAAAACTTTGACTAATTTATTGGTTTATCGTAATTTTAAAATAACTTTTATTAAGTTTATTCATGTTTTTGATAAGGTAAAAAGTCCTTATACTTTATTTAAATTATTTTATGAAATTGTCGAGTACATGATCGAGAAAGTTACACAAATCCTCGAATAACCAACTAGTTTATCCTTGTAACATTACAATTAACATTTGAACGTTATATTAAATGTCCACTTTGTTACAAATAATATGACTAATTTTTAATTAGTCGGGTACTTGTTATAATTGAAGTATGAACATATTTATTGGTCTATATGTTTCTCATTTTATATATCTCATTTAAAAAGATATTGGATGTATAGATCATATTTTGAATTTTTCTTTATGAGCATTTGAGATCACAAATTTTATGCATCTAATATTTTTATCTTGGTTAAGAAAGAAAAAGATTAGGTTAAGATTGTGTTATGTTAATACTATATTTGCAACTACATTTATAACTTTGAAAGTTGTTTCTAATCATAAACAAGTACTTTAAAATTCAGTGACATATAAAAACTTTTAAAGTCATAAGTTATCAAAGGGTGCAAAAGGAAAAGAGGTTTACACTACTATTCTAGATAAAAAAATGTTTGGGATGCTTATTTGATTATTACGAGATTATGGCTCCACTTATAAGGTTGTTGAGGATTGTTGACTTGGATGAGAAACCATCATTGGGTTATATATATAGTTTTTAGAGTTCGCAAGATAATTATGAATCTTTTCAAAGAAAAAAGAAATTATACAAATGTTATACAAATATTTTTGATCAGTAAGGTGATGAACATCTTACCCAAAGGATTCATTTAGAAACTTACTTTCATAATTCTAATTACTTATATAGTGAAGATTCGTGTACACATATTGATATTATGGATAGTCCTTTTGATGTTATTGAACGCCAATGTATTTTTACTAATAAGAGAAATTAAGATGACAAATGAAATTAGATAATATTATGAAGGTTTGGGGAGCTTTGCTTGATCATCTATAAGAAGAGACCATATGATGTAAAATTGCAATATGATAAGTTTTTATGATTTTAATTTCATTCTTTACTTATCAATATTGTATTTTTCCTTTCTCACTTTATGCATTCTATTATTCCTTTCTCACTAAATGGCGTAAACACTTCAAGAAAGAGTTATTTTGAGAAAACAAGAGTTTTGTCCCGTTCTTTTAATTGCAACAATTTTCAATTAAATAATTAGAGGCCAATCACTCTTATTATAAAAAAGATAAAGTAGTTATTAGATTCTAGACCATAGTGCTTATGAGTAGAAAAATTCAAAGAATAAATGTGGAATAGATTCTAGAACTAATGGACATTGACATCACAAGTGATCCATAGTACCTTGACAATTATCTTTTGTGTTCATTCTACCTTTTATGGCTAGCCAAAAAGGTAAAGAAGGCTTTAAAGATAAGAGTTTTCCCCTAAATTAGATCAAACCAAGAGACTTAAGTGTATATAATCTAAAAAGGTTTAAGCATGATCTATTAGTTAATTTGTTTAAGGTGTCCCTTAGATAGAGGACATAGTCTTACATTACCTGGTTGGGATTATAGGTAGGGAGATCAGCTAACAAGACTAGGGTTCCTTTGACATTACAGCTTCAAGATTCTACACTTATGATGGCACTCATCTTATCTTACATAAGGATCCTTTGCATGATGAAATTGAGCTTTTCTTTAAGGTGTAAAGGCCTTAATTCAGATTAATTATCCTACCAAAACCATATTCTATCACTATTTCCGACCACACTTTTAAAGGAGGGACTCAAATTATCTCTTAAACTTAGCAATTGAATTGAAGTCTAGGAATGTTCCTTATTAACTTTCAATCTCTGAAAACATATAGTGGACATATAGTTTTCATGTATCCATTTTGACCAGATAGCCTCCATATCATTGAACAATCTTTATATTTTCATGGCTAGTAATACTAAGTTTATAGCATCAATAGGAATTGTTCCCAAACCACCTTTTTGTTTCAAAAATATATCTTGCTACCTAACTTTAGCATTTTTATAGTTATCAACTGCCCCTGGCTAAAAATAAATTTTGATTACCTTCTCTATTTCCATAATTAACATCCTTAGGAGAACCAAATGAGAGCTCTTATGTGCTTGAATATTTTGTAAGATAGAGGAAATTAATTGCAACCTACCAATACTAGAGAGGAACTTGTTTTTTTCCAAGAATTCATTCTAGCTTTAACAGATTTAATCAAAGATAAACAATCAATGTACGTCAATTTTTGTATGTGGTTATAGATAACCCTAAATACTTTAAAGGAATTAGCTGGACGTTAAGACTATATATACAACTTAACATTAAGCATTATGTACATTAGAAGGGACATAAAATTTTCTCTTCTTAACATTAACATTAAGAGAAGAGTCATAAAATTTTCTCTTCTTAATACTCAAATAAAAACATTACATTGTATATAATAAGTATTTGTAATGCAAAAGAAATGACCAAAACTTTACTATTGATCTGGAGACGATGGATGCTCTGGTCGGTGCGATGAGGTGCTACCCCTACCCTTCAACTTATCCACCTCTTTACGGAACTGAGTTACATACTCCATTAATTGCTCAACTGTGCTCTGAAGCTGTTGGACTTGATTGATTGTGGACCGCCTATTGGATGTTGCTGTACTGGATGTGGAGGATTGAGAATAACATGTATTCGCAAAAAGACTAAGCTGAATATCATTCTACGACAGTCCCTACCACCCATTGCATCAAGATAGGTTTTAGTCTCATCAATAAATTCAAATTACTGAGACTGTCATTAAATGCTTTCTTGTATTTGGTCCTATTATAAGGCAATGTTTATATTAGTAAGTGATAATTATTAAGAATTAATATTAAATCATAAATTTCACTTATATTTAATTCTCTACAACGACTGTTGACGAATGTCACACCGTCATGCTTCTTAGTATGAGTGTGTAAAAAGAACTGACAAGGTGTAGGTCTCATGCCTATAGAATTTTCCTACATAAGAATAAAATGTTATTAGTTTACTAGAATTTATAAAAATTTCGGCAAAGTATCCTCTATTTTTGTGATATCTACCCTCTGTTGAACAAAGAAAATAACTCAATAACACAGTTATATATGGCACCAGACATTTATAACATTATCATTCTCAATAAAAAACATATATTTTCATTCCAAAATTCACACATCAAATTCAATTGAAATACAGCAAAGAAAAGAAATGAGAATATAAATGTCAAGTGTAGATACTTACAAGTCTCTCTGCATGCTCGTGGTAGGTAATAGATCCTCTCGTATATACGGAAAGACTCTCTCCCCCTGGTCCTCCATGTCTGTTGGCTTAATTACACTCTGAAATGGGCATGGCCTCAGGTGATGTCCAATACTGCAGCCAACGACTCCATATTTCTTCAGAAATATAAGGCGGTTGTACACTGGCCCTGTGCATTGCAGCAACAAAGTCGCGATAACATGTACACGCTCGTCTTTCCCACACTTTATAGATGAAACTTTTTATCTAGATAGGAATCAAGAAAATTCGAAGTTAGAAATATTGATAGATAAAGATCTCTTCTGGTTTGAAAAACCTCTTGTAATTGAGAATTCCAAAAAAATTCTTTCTGAAACAAAAGGAAAAACATTCAATATGATGTAATAATATTTATCTAATTAATGTATATAACTGTTAATTAAAAAATAAAATAATAATTTTTGTGGTACCTCAAACTCATGATAGTAAAATTTCTTTATTGCCTGAGATATATTCTTCCATACATAACCCTCAAGATCAATCTTCTCTTTGAATTTCGATGTTATGTTTCTTGAGTAAGGTCCAGATGGAAATAACCTAATATAAAAAATAAATTTATACCATTTTTAAAATTTAAACGTATAACTTAATTATAAACATATAATGTTTCATGTATTTTCACTTACATATTATTGACAACTATGATGTATTTTCTTTCATCGGTTTCCTCAGCTCTAGGCTAGGGGTCGTCTCCTTCATCCGCATTGTTTACTCCTGATATCTCTGTCGGTATAGGGATAGTGAATGATGTAGGGGTGGTTGATGATGCAGCCTCATCTGCAAGTGTAGTAGGTGGAGAGGAAGGAGATGATTAAGCTCCAGCTGCTACACCATAAGATGCTTCACCTATACAATAAGTACCTTCGAATTGTGGTCTAAATCTTGGTCGTATCATATCCTGTCTTCTCTTTGGTGGCATATTTCAATCTGAAATTAATATTTGATTGTATTTTGTAGAAATATTACAATTTAATTTCAATATTTTATACAATATATTGAAAAGGAAATAATTGATTTATTGAATATAATATTCAATTGCAAGCACAAATTAATTGCTATCATCACTTAATTGTAAATCAAATTCTTCTTCTTGTTCTGAAGGATTTGAATCAAACTCAGGCTTTTCTTTAGATATTTGACCTCCTCATCCTCTCCAGATAGAATTTCAACATAATCATTATATGGATCGTTCATTATCCTCATATATGACAGATGCATTTATTTCATAAGTATCTTTTTAAAACGCTTCACTTTCAATTCTCTGTTATCCTTTTTCATGGGATTCAAACACACCTTTAGATTTAACTTTGCAAATAACCAACCAATCTGATTATCTTGTCGTAAGCTGGGAAAAGGGATATAATACACTTGGATCACTTGCATTGCCAACACAAAAGGTTCAAAATATCGAAATCTTCTTTGCTTGTTTATTTCAACTAAATTGTATCACCTATGCACTTTTGTAATAACAATGGGAGTTGGATCAAACCTGTTGGATCCCAATTTTTTAAGATTTTTAAAGTTTATAGTTTATATTTATATTTTTATTAAATTATTAAGCATGAAAATAAATTAGAATTTATGAATTAGAAAATTTTGGAGTTTA
>JAOSBN010000179.1:29576937-29588898 GCA_027563595.1 Erythroxylum suave
ATTTTAATCCATACTACCTTATAAAATTTAAAATATACCATATTAGACTCCAAAAATTTCTAATTCATAAATTCTAACTTATTTTTATGCTAGATAATTTAATAAAATAAAGAAAATAAAAATAAAAAATCCTAAAATCGGGACCCAATATTAACAGTCCACGGTATCATAGTCTATTTGTCTATAGAGCTCACACTTTAGTTGTACGGCTTTCATTGGAGCTAAAGACAAAGCCTTTATATTGTTGAGTTGTCGAGTTAAGTTGTCAATCTTCGCTTGAATTTTATTCATTTGACTGACCGTGACAATTCCTTTTTGCTCCCAGAAAGAAGTAGTTTGCCTACTTCGCTCGTTCGTCCACAAACAACTATTACTTGCCATCTCCTCTATCAACTCTTCTACTTCATTAATGATCCTCCTGAAGCTACATCAATTCTGCCTCTCGCATGTGGTTTGACTCCATTATAAAATGTTTGCAACAAAAATTCCTTAGGTAGGATATGATGTGGGCACTTTTGTTGCAAATCCTTGTATCTTTCTCACGTTTCGTAAATTGATTCCCCATCACTCTGCTGAAAATTAGTGATTTCCGTAATGATCTTCATGGTCTTGGTTAGGGGAAAACGCTTACCTAAGAAAGCATGAACTAGTTGATCCCACGTCATGACATTGGCTAGATTAAGGGAGTGGTGCCAAGTCTTTACCCTCTTTTTAAAGGTAAAGGGGAAAAGTTGAATTCTGATCGCTTCTTCTAACATCTGATTACACCGAAAGGTATCACAGATTTCCAGCAAGTTCACTATATGTGCGTTAGGATCTTTGTTTGTCAATCCATAAAACTATCTATTCTGTTGAAGCATGTTCAGGAGGATTGGTTTTATATTAAATGAAGCTACTTACAAGGGCACCCTTGCTACTCTTTGGTTCACCACATTAGAAGACTAGAAGGGTCTATTGTTGATGTCCTTGGTTCGCCCTATGGTCCAAATTCTATTGAAATTCCTGAACCATTGTTGATTTTGTGATCTCGTCTTCTTCTCACCAAGCTTTCTTAATTGTTCGTTCTAATCGAGTGATATCTAAGTCCGTAGTTTCAACTGAGTGACTCGAACCTCTAGTGACTCTTATGTTCATGCAAGAGCACAATTTCTAAAAATAGAAAAGAAAGAACAAAAAAATTAAAATCTAACTTAACGCCTTAAACTATAGAACTAAATTAATTGTCTCTTAGGTAATAGTGTTAAAAACTTGATCGCAGGTTTTTGATATGACAAAGTTCTAATAATAAACCTCGATATTCCATAAGCACACGAGATGTTCGCATAGTATCTAAGGTGTCAATCCCACGGGGAGGGTTAATCTAATCCTAAACTCTAAGGCCTAAATAATTCGCAATAACTTAGAATAACAAATCTAAAACAAGAAGTTAATTTAATCACGTAATCAATTTCAAGAATCAAATTCAAAAATGTAAACAAATAACAGATGGAACACCAATCAAGAGTCAACCTTAAAACTACTAATCGAGAGAATGGGGAAATTTATCTGACTTAAATGAAAACCTAACCGATTATGAATTATTAGATTACTAGTTCTAGATAGTCCTAGGGTTGATTACTCTCTCTTGAGTTATAATCATTAACATTAATTATAAACCCTAATTAGATTGTGGGAATTGTAATCTCTCGATTAACAATCTATCCAAAACCTAAATTAGATCTGAAGTTGTCCTAAACCATCAAAAACCTATGCAAGATCTCTCTTAACACAAATTTACCAATTCGATTTAATTCTCGTTCTATTAAATTACTTAACTCTCGTTAGCCCAATTTAATAATTTTCACTCAGTTCACACTTTCAGTTTATTACCGAATTATTCAAAGGCAGAATTTAAATCACAAATAATCCAATGAGAATACAATCAATCAATCATATTTAATTAAATCAAAAATAAATAACCTGAAGGTGAGTTTAGACAATTCTCAACATTCAACAATCCTATTCTCAATGGCTATCCCAATTCTATACATAAATAAAATTGAAAATAAAACCAAAAAATACAATTAGAATGGATGACAAAGGTAGCAATGGCCGGAAACCTCATATTCTTGGAAGAACTTTTCGTAGGCTTCTTCTGTGTGTCTCTTTTCCTTCTTCTCTTTCTCAATCTTTCGATAAACACTCTAGGGTTTCTCACTTGATGGCTGATGCAAAAGCTCCCTCTGAATATTCTTCTTATTCCTTAAATACCTTGGCAGCCCTAGGGTTTTTACGAGGTCAAAACGGTCCAAAAATAACTTGAAAATTGACGTTTTCACTTGTTTCTATGTCTACCCAATTTAGGCCATGATCGTGAGACAAATGTGGGCTTTCTGTCATGATTCTGGCATTCAGTCCACGATCGTGGGCTGGCTCTAGTGTTTTTTTCATGATCGTGGCACGTTGTTTTGGCTAGAATGTCTCCAAAACTTCTCAGTTCTTCGATGCTGACCCTGAAACATTAACAAACACATCAAGGTATCTCAAAAACATAATATTTAAGCTAAGACTTGACTAACTCGTAAAAAACACTTAAACACACAAACTAACACAATTCTAACCTAAACAAATACTAAACAATGAAATTAACACTTAAATACATTTAAAAAAAACTAAACCTTAAAATATGATGTAAATCACTCTTATCAACATCCCCATACTTAAACATATACTTGTCCTCATGCAAACAAAATAACAAATAAAAAATCATACAGTGCACAATAGATGAATGTGACAACGACTTCAACTTCATAAAATAAATTTAACTTTAAACACAATCTTTTAAGTTATATCAAATCATTAACATGCTAAATTTATATCTATAGGCTTTGAACTAAATATACAAATTAATCCAAATCCGAGTGTTAATTTATTTACCCCTTTCAATTTCACACACATATTAATAATTTTTTGGTCATTCCTACTTTGTAACTACTCCCAAATCCGTTTTCTTGAACAGTCAAACTATTACAAGTTCGGTAGGTTTTTTTAAAGAACACACTTTTTTTCATTTATTTAAAAAAGGAGTTAGTCTTTTACTCGGAGGCAAACATTAGTGATGAATGTCAAGCCAACTAAGTCATTTTTATTTAACTGCTTGATTGGAAAGTCATTGTAGCTTTTTGACGTGGAGGTACACATTTGTGATGCGTGTTGATCCAGTTACATAGTTGTATGCTCAGCTATATCTGGTTACTCAGCTATACTTGGTTATATGCCAAAGATCTATTTAGATAGGAAGATGAATGAATTCATAGATCCAAAATACGGCAATCTTACTGTAGCTGAGTATTAGGTGCAATTTGACAAATTAATGGGGTATGCTACTAATTTGCTTCCGAATGAGTAGGATAAATGTAGGCAGTTTGAGGATGGACTGAATATGGAGATCAGGACAAGATTGGCTATTACCAATCTGAGTAGTTTTACTGAGTTGCGAGCTGCATCAATCCAAATTGAACAGTTGCTAAAGGATGGACAAGGAGAGTATAGGCAAAAGTTTAGAACTAAGAGGCATAGTGAGTCTCAAGATGATTATGGCAAGAGATTCAGTAAATGCCAGAATAGATCATTCCACCTACAAACTAGATTGAGACTGTTAGAGTTTAGACCGAGAGGCGGTTTTGTTCGTGCTAGCAGTGGTAGAGGTCAAGTATCTGAAGGGCAAACACAACAAATGCCTAGCTGTGAGCATTGTGGAAAGAAACATGGTGGAGAATTTTGGAAGATATCAGGAGCTTGCTTGCATTTTGACTTTTTTAAGCATCAGATTAGAGATTGTCCCACAATTTTGGGAGCACAGTCTAGAGTGAGAGGAGGATCAGTGACTGAGACAATGTCCAGCAAAGTAGAGCTAGTAAAGTAGGACAGAGAGGCAAAGGGAGGGGTAGAATAAGTTCAGCAGGTCCTAGTCTTAGGATTGAGGTGTGGAGTAACCAACCATAGTCCCAGGCTTAGATCTTTGCCATTATGAGACAGGAGACACAGAATTCTCAAGCTGTTGTTGCAGGAGAGTTATATGTCTTTCAATTTGAGGTATTTGCATTGTTATAACTAGGATCTATGCATTCATTTATCACACCACATTTGGCATTTAAACTGCATTATGAGAAAGAGATGTTGAAATGTGACTTAGGGGTGAGTACATCGGTAAGTAATACTATAGTGATTGAAGAAGTGTGTAAAGAGTGTATTATTCGGGTTGACCAAGCATAATTGAAAGTCAATTTGATAGTATTGCAGTTGAAAGAGATAGACCTCATTTTGGGTATGGATTGGCTTAATACTAATAGGGCTGTAATGAATTGTTATACTAAAGAATTCATTCTTGAATCTCCTAATCAACCAAGAATAATATTTCGAGGTGTTAGTCAAGTAGTGCCAGCTAGATTGATTTCATCAATGAGTGTTTTTCGGCTGATTCGAAATGGATGTGAGGCTTATCTAGCCTATATGACTAATACATGAACTGAGCAAATAGTACAGGATATTCCTATTGTTAGGGATTTTCTAGATGTGTTTTCCACTGAATTACTAACATTACCCCCAAATAGGGAAGCAGAGTTCACTATTGACCTTGTTCTAGGTACTAAGCATATGTCTATTCCTTCGTATAGGATGGAACCTGTGGAACTTAAGACTCAGTTGTAGGAGTTATTGGATAAAGGCTTTATCAAGCCCAGTTTGTCACCTTGGGGAGCTCCAGTTTTGTTTGTGAAGAAGAAGGATGGGACTTTGAGATTATACATTGATTATAAGCAATTGAATCAAGTGACAGTGAAGAATAAATATCCCTTACCAAAAATAGTTGATTTACTTAATCAGTTACAGGAAGCTCGGGTTTTTAATAAACTAGATTTGACATCAAGGTAGTATCAATTAAAGATAGCAGAAGCTGATGTACTAAAGAGCGCATTCAGAACTAGATATGGGTACTTTGAGTTTTTAGTGATGCCTTTTAGGTTGATGAATGCTCGGCAGCCTTTATGGAATTGATGAAAAAGGTATTTCAGCCTTACTTAGATCACTTTGTGATTGTATTCATAAATGATATCTTGGTATACTTGAAGAGAAAAGAGGAACATTCTGAGCATTTGAAGTTAGTCTTACAGATAATGAGAGAGAAGCAATTGTACACCAAGTTCAATAAGTGTGAATTTTGGCTTGATCAAATGGTGTTCTTGGGTCATATAGCATCTGGACAGGGCATACAGGTAGAACTAAAGAAAGTTAAGGTAGTAATGAAGTAGAAAGCCCCTAGAAATGTATCTAAGATCAGAGTTTTCTCGGACTAGCAAGTTATTACAGAAGGTTTGTGGGGGGGTTTTCATTGATATCAGCCCTTTTGACGAAGCTTCTGAAGAAGAATGTACCTCTTAGATGGACAGATGAATGTCAAAGGAGTTTTGAGGAATTAAAACATCGAATGACTACAGAACTAGTATTGGCTATCCCATCTAGATCTGGAGGATATGTTATGTATAGTGATGCTTCATACCAGGGATTAGGATGTGTTCTAATGTAGTATAGTAGAGTGATTGCATAAGCATCAAGATAGTTATGGTCTCATGAGTTCAATTATCCGGTTCATGATTTAGAGCTTGATGCAATGGTGTTTGCTTTGAAGATTTGGAGACATTATTTATATGGTGAAACATTTCAGATATTTACATATCATAGAAGTTTGAAATATTTGTGTGTTAAAAGGAGCTGAATATGAGACAACAGCAAGGGATTGAACTTTTTAAGGATTATGATTGCACAATTGAATTCCATCCAGGTAAAGTTAATGTTTTTGTTGATGCACTAAGTAGGAAATCTAATAGTAGTGTAGCATTAATTCAAACATTGAGGTTACCAATCCTAGTTCAACTGAGAGAATTGAATTTTGAGCTAAGTTTGGGGCAGAATGAAGCATTGTTACTACATTAAAGCTTAGATCGATATTGCATAAAAAGATCGAAAAAGCTCAAAGCAAGGATCCAAAATTAATGAAGTTATTTCAAAAGTTGAGACAGAACTCGAATTTTGAGTTTGAGTTGAGAGATAGTGCATTATGGTTAAAGAAAAGGTCATATGTACCTAATGTTGATGATTTAAGGAAAGAAATTTTCGAGGAAGCTCATATAGTAGCTTGTATTATGCATCCTGGTACTACCAAGATGTATGGTACTCTGAAATAGCATTTTTGGTGGCCAGGGATGAAGAAGCAAGTAGCTAAGTATGTTGTTAAATGTTTAACATGACAACAAGTTAAGCCAAGCATCAGGCTCCAGTTGGGAAGTTACAGTCATTAACTATTTTAGAGTGGAAAAGCAAGAGGATCACAATGGATTTCAATATGGGTTTGTCGAGGACTCTGAGGCAATATGATGCTATATGGGTCATTATTGACAGATTGATGAAATTGGCACATTTCTTACCTGTGTGAGAGAATAACACACTAGATCAATTAGCTCAGAGGTACGTTAATGAGATAGTGAGATTACATGGAGTTCCAATATCAATTGTATCAGGCTGGGGGTCTCATATTTACTTCAAGATTCTAGGGCAATTTATAAACAGCATTGGGTACAAAGTTGAATTTTAGTACAACATTTCATCCTTAGACAGACGAACAGAGCGAGAAGACAAACTGTTGAGGATATGCTCAGAGCTTATGTTTTGGCATTTCAATGAGCATGGGATCAATATGTAGCTCTTATTGAATTTGTATATAATAATCATTATCACAGTAGTATTGGTATGGCTCCATATGAAGCATTATATGGCAGAAAGTGTCGATCGCCTTTGTATTGGGATGAAGAGGGCCTAAAGATTGTTGAAGGCCCAGAGTTGATTCAAAATACCATTGATAAGATAAAATTGATCCCTAGTAGGATCAAGATAGCTCAAGACAGGAAGAAGAGTTACGTAGATTAGCACCGAAGGAATATAGAGTATCAAGTGGGAGATCAGGTGTTCTTGAGAATGTCACTTTTATGAGGAGTGCTGAGGTTTGGTAAAAAGGAAAAGTTAAACCCTAGATATATTAGTCCTTATGAGATTACTAAAAGAATAGGACCATTGGCTTATAAGTTATCATTACCAACAAAGATGTCTCAAATTCACAATGTGTTCCATATTAGTACGCTCAGGAGATATAGATCAGATCCAACACATGTATTACTGACATAGGAGGTTGAAATTGTAACTAATTTGAGTTATGTAAAGGAACCGGTCAAAACAGTTGGATATCAGACTAAGGAAAAAAGAAACTGAGTAATCAAATCAATTAAAGTCCTTTGGAGGAATCATTTGGGAGAAGAAGCCATGTAGGAGATTGACGAGAACATGAGGAATCAGTACCCCTATTTATTTATTTGATCAATTAGGTAAGAATTTCGAGGACGAAATTTCTTAAGGGGGAGATTATAATAACTAGTTTCCATACTAAACATTAGAGCTTTAGATTATTGCACATGAGTTATATCATTTGAGAATTTATGAAATGCATTTCATTCACATGTATAATATTTTCATATGCATATGAATCATGATTTAGAAAACATTACAAAGATTGTATGTGCACTTAATTGATATTCTAGCGTATGAAATGTTTAAAATGATCTGATGTGAATTGTGTATTGCTTATATCTTGAATTTTCGTTTGATGGGTTATAATTAGTAAATTTGGAATTGATTGTTACAATTGGAAAATTGATGAATTAAAATGTGCATTTTAGGAAAAATGACAAATTGACACATGGGAATTTAGGATGACTAAGCCTATGAAATAAGTTACACATGGTAGTAAAATTATGTGACATTTGGAATAAATAATTATGTGACAAATGGCCTAGAGATTAAGTGACAAATGGCTTAAGATTTAGGTGAAAAATGGTAGCATAAAGAGAGGCCATGTAACTGGCCTAGACTCTTGACAAGTGTCCTAACACTAATCACACCATATGACACACACATGGCAAGTTGTTTTATTTGTAACTTTCTGCTGAAAATCTCATCTTCTTTTTCTCTCATACTTGAAAGCTTGCTCCTCTTTACTTCTCTGCAATTGCCTAAGTTTTCTGCAATTTCCACACAGAAATCCATGCTTTTACCTTCAAAACGATAGTTATAGGCCTAGATCATTATTGTACATGTTGTTTTTTATCCTTGTTGAAAATCCATCCAATTCCCACCTTGTATTTGAGATGATGTTGCATGCATATAAGAAAAAGAAGACTTGACGAGTTGAGGTGTAACTTAAGCCAAACAAATAACTAAAGTACTGATCTTTGTGGTATATTGTAATAGAAAGTTTATGATGATTGAATTGGGATGGATAGCATGTAGTGTTGATGATGAAATGTGTTGGTGATTGATCCTAAGTTTTCTATATTATTCAGTGGTATTTTTATATTTTTTGTTGTACTTTTCGACTCTTTTTGTTGGATGTTATGCTTAATTTAGTTCAAGAGTGCTTGTTTTGAATCAACATAGTTTGAGGGTAAAATTTTCATAATTAATTAGTAATTGCACTTACTTGGTTTATAGGACAATTGATATTGTAAACTATTGCTTTTCATTGCAGGACACTCAAGAAGTGGAGCCAAGAGCGAAGACCAAGAAATTGTTGGGCCATAAAATTAAGGAAGAAGACCCTTTGGGACAAGTTACCCACGACGAACTCATCACTTTGCTACGGCAAAACCTTCAAATCAATAGGTTAGGCCTTTCGAAAAAATTTGGCCACGGCAAACTCATCACTTCACCCCAGCGAAAACTTCAAAGCAGCAACCTGAAACCCGAGTCATTTTTGGAAACCTCACTTACCCATGCATATGACCTGACCCGAATACCATTAAAAAAATCCTATTTCAGGATAAGTAAGATGGAGGCAGCAGAAACATGTAATTTTTGACTCTCCTTCATCTTTTCTCTATAGAACAACTCTTACCTCCTCCGTATTTTCTTTCCACTATTAAACCTCCACTATAGGTGATTCAAATGCATTCTAAATTGTGAAATTTCTGGGTTCAATGAGTGGCTAGACGTTTCTTTTCCCCTTGATGGTGCAAAAATGGCTAGAGTTCAATGGGCTTAAAAAGGGGAGTAGTTTTATCCATAGTTTAGCTATGAATTTATAGATTCTAGGTCTAGGATTTGTGATTTTTAGTTGCCCTATTTGATTATGGTTTTAATTGAATGTTGGATATTCATTATGCGTAGGATGGATTGGTTTATGTAGAACTTTGAGCTTAAATGTATGAAGTTTCATATATGTCTATTTGAAATCTTCTTGATTCTCTCTTGTCTTGCATAGTTATGTTTGATGTTGAGATGATTTTAGATTCCACTTGGTAGATTGCATTAGCTAATCCTACTACACACACTAAGAGAACTTAATGGGATTTTTAAAAAAATGGAGTCTCATTGATTAAGATCCTAGACTTGAAAATTCTTTCAAAGTTCACATTTTGAAGCTTAGTGGTTTCTACTCTCTCTTAAATCAATTTCAAACAATGATGGCCAAAACTCACTTTCAAGGGGACTTTATCACTATTTAGTCTTTTGCGTTTTTCGTCTTTCAATTTTCAATATCCCTAAAATCCAAAAACATTCATTTTTACATTCAAATTAGTTCTACTAATCAGTTCAAAAATCAAAAACCCCCCTTTTTCTCCAAATTAGTTTGCATAGCATGACATATACGTTAACTTAGATTCAATTATTTAGGTTCCGATTAAGTGAACGACTCGGGGTTGTACCCTATAGCAATTCTTGGAACACTTTGATTTAACCTCCAAGAGCTTAGCGAATCAGGTCGATTCAGCTGGAGAAATGATACATGAATTGTATACTTTTTGGTTTTGATTTTGATGCATGAGAATCATAGGTTATAGGTTGCTATATCGATGATTTAGATTGAGATTTAAAGTTTAAATGAAGGTGAATTTATGCTAAAGAAAGGTGATAGTGAAGTGTTCTTGAATTTGGAAAAACTAAGACTACATAGATGACGAGATTAAGTGAACGTTTTTGTTTTGTTTTTGTATGTATGAAAGATAAACAGTTTATGAGCTACAAATTGAATGATTTTGAGTTGGAATTGTAAATGGAATTGATGAGGAATTGAAGTATAATTAAGGTATAATCAGTGGACTAATATGAATATGTTTTGAATTTGGTATGAAGGTTGAAGGAAAATGGAGAGTAAACATTCAGCTCACTCATCCCACAATCATAGGAAGGTCCTCCACAATCATGGGCAATGCTTTGAAATGAAAATTTTCTGTTTTGTGTGATTATTGAATCAATGAAGGATAAGTTACTTTACTTTGAAGTATTTGGACTTGATTAAGGCGTAAAGTGAACCTAGATTGATGTTTAATTAATTTGTTAAGGGTTTGATAAGTTTAGGTTGTTAATTGATGTTTTAACTTAAGGAATGGATTGTTTTGAAATCAATATATCTAAAATCTGGAAGGAATTTGTTCTTATGAATGCAAATGTGATCCAAAGGATATAAGTGATGTGAACTAGATATGAATGAACAAGAATTGGGAAATTGTGTGAATATATATTGCTAGAAAAGGTTGGTCAATGTATGATTGATGAATTTAGAGTAATCAAACTTACTTAAGATATTAACCTATTAGAAACCAGATGTATACAAGCTATGATGTTTGAATGGTCAAGATTTATAAATAAAGATACATACCCCAAAAGTCAATTGAGCATGCATTGAACATGGCACATATACATGTGCATGAGTGAATAATCATATGACTGATCAAATTAGTAATGTGTAAAATATGTGTGTATTGCACGACTAAAGAAGCAAAAGTTGATCGTCAACATCCAGACATTGTTGGATCATCAAGGCAATAGCTTTTCTGGAGTGTACTGTGAGTTAACCTAGTTGTTTCTCACTATGATTGAATTGTTTTTGGTTAACTTTCAGTTATTAAACTGTTACTTATATGATTGCTATAATTTCCGACATTGTTGGTCCGAGGAGTTTAATACTTGGGACTGTATATGGAAATGTTTTCAAATTGTAAGTGTAATATGGAATGTTTACTTAACTGAATGTTTAATAGGAGACTCAGATTTGAAGAATGCGATAAATGATATGAGCACATTGAATGAAAAGTGTTGATAGCATATTATGTGAAGTGATGCATTCCATTACATGACATGCATGATCTGTTAAAGGAGTTGTGACTAGAGTGACCAATATGAAAAAGAGCTTTAAACTCAAGAATTGTGCACAAAGAGCTACAGACTGAGTTAATAATGAGCCCGGTATCTACAATAGACACGGGATAGTAAATGAAATAAGAACAGTATCCATAACTGATATGGCACAGTAAATAAGTGCTCGGTCATAACAAAGTAAAATGAAAATGGAGGCATATGTGCATTTGTATATATATAACTTTATATGAATCATATGAATGATTGAGATGAATTAATGGATGTTAGAAAGCATGTTCATGTATACATTTTTCATATGTTGTACGTTTTTGTGTTTAAGGTTTTGATAATGTCAACCATACAAAAGTTCAAGGACCAAAAGAAAATTTGTTCAAGACCAAATTGGATAAATTTAAAACTTCAAGGACCAAAAGAAGACTAAATATATTTAGTCTAGGTATTAGGATATTTGTGTAAGTATGACATAAATTTAAGTCTCTCAAAAAAATCAAAATCATTATTTTTTCCATGCCTTAAAATCAAATTATTATATTTAAATAAGTTTTGATACATTCAAATAAATGATATGGTTTTATTTTTCAAAATATATAAAGTAAAGTTTTTTTAAATATCTTTAAAGTATTTAATTTTAAATAAAAAAACTAATCATATCCATAAATATCATTTTCAGATTTTAAATTATTTTGGAAAGATTCTTTAAGTTTTGAATTTTATGGAAGG
>JAOSBN010000179.1:29588998-29600478 GCA_027563595.1 Erythroxylum suave
ACGAGATCTGTATGTAAATTTGTATTCTAATATTAATATTGAATGTCTTATCACTATCGTGAGATTCTTTAAATCTTAATTAATTTTATTAAGTTGTTGCTTCTAAAAGATACTTCACTAACTTCCATTTACACATTTTGAGAATAAAAAACAAAAAGGAACAAGGGGTGAAAAATAAGATACTTAGAATTTTATGTAATCTAAACACTCTTTCGTTTTTATTAAAAAAATTATTTTAATGATGCTGATATAAAAAAATTTCATAATCTTTTTTACTATTAAAAAGACTCAAATATAAAAATAACATATAATAGATATTATTTTTAAAAAACGTAAATTGTCTAAATATTGGTTTTTAACCCTTATGTAATGCATTATCAACATATATATATGTTTCTTATTTTTTATTATCATTGTACTTCATCATTTGACATTCTTTAATTAATTTTCAAATTGTAAATATCGAAAAATTTGATATTTATAATTACAAATATCTAATAAGACAATTCAATGTTAATATAAAGTAAGTTTTATTTTTAGCTAACATTATAAAACATACCTAAATTAAACCAAATCATATATAAAAGCTTCAAATTAAATATTTAAAAAAGTTTAATATTATAAAACCTAAAGTAAATTTTTTTATTAAAACTATAAAAATAAATATTTAAAATTAAAATTAGTGAAGATAAAATGTAAGTATCTTTTAAACTTCTTAACAAACATAACAAATCAAAAAAAATTCAAGGAATTATGTATAGGCTTACTCACAAAAACTGTGCACTTTCTCATACACCCAATTATCCTATATCACACCTCTTATTGTATAGATCCAATATATAAAAATTATAGTATAAAATTGAATATTATATAGTACTCGAACCTCCTTTTTCATATGAACATTTTCAAAAGTAGTATGGTTCTAAATGGGTTATGTAAACCATGACAAAATTGGAGTCATATATACTTAACATGCAAGTCTCTATCTAAGAGACATTTCATCAAACAACTCATCGGCAGTATGTATTATCTCTAACATTCACACAAACAAATGCATTTTTTCATTATTTACAAATAACATCACATGTGAACAACAAATAAACCAACAATTCAACAGAAAAAGCATAAACCAACAATTATAACAAAACCCACCACCCACCCACGGTATACATATATACAACCATTTAAGAGCTTCATTTTTTTGAGACAAAATAAACCTAATAGAAACCTTACTTGAAAATAATGCATGATGGACCAAAAATCAAAAATCAAGTAGAAATTGACGGTGGAAGTAATGAAAATGGGAGAAAACCGACGTAGCCGAGAAAGTAGAAGAAAAATAGTAAAGGGGGAGGGGCGGGTTAGGTTAAAATGATGATGACAAAATGAGGGGGACGGGTAGGTCGAGTTAAAACGATGATGACAAAATGACGTTGTTTGGATTAAAACCAAATGATGTCGACGTTGTTTTATTTATAAACACCGACAGACACATCTATCCATCGATAATTTATCAACAGAAATGGTTTTCCGCCAGTAAGTTATTGACGGAACATATTTCCCATCGGTATTCAATTTCACCAATTCTCTCGCCAGCTGTTGCTGCCTTATTTTGCAATAGAATTACGTATTACGTCACTATATTATGAAAAAAAACTCGTGGGTTTATTTTCCCTCCACATTTACCGATGAATGTCAAGTCCGTCAGTAAATCCGTTTACTTTACCTACAGAATGTCTATTTCCGTCTCTAATTATCAACCAAACTCTTACTGTCGATAATATTCCATCGATAATTTGTTATTTTCTTATAGTGAATAGTCCCTATCCTCACTTAGTCTTTGCACAATTATCTGCCGATAACTAGCACCGCTAAAACCCTAATAATATTTCTTTTAGCAAATATAAATTTAAATAAAAATTTGGAGTTATCATCACCACTTGAAGCTAGTTGATTATTGCCCTTTGCTTAAGAAAATAGTTATGCCACTAAAGTGATGATGGGTATCTACTAAGATATTGAATTTTATAGCCCTTAAATTTGAATTATGAGAGTCTTGATAACATATTTATTGAGTTAATGAAGTAATTCTCATTCCCTAGAATCTCTTTCTTTGATGCCTAGATAATCAAATGCTCTTAATCCTTAACATTACGTATATAATTATTTATCATTTGAGTTAATAACCAAAGCTCATTGGAGAATTTACATTTAAAGAAAATATGGTCCTTGCTCTCATCATCATTGTTGTGTAACTTGATTATATCAAGTGTGGAAATTTCTAATGACAAGTCATAAGATGAAAGATAGCTTAAAAAAAAGATACTTGCACTAGACAAGCTTCCTCTACGAGAGTTTATAAGTAGGGTTCCTGAACTTTTAATACCCTAACTTGTTGGTACATATACCTGAAGGATATCTACCCCAGTAAGTAATGTTCAACCTCTACTGATTAGGATTAGTACATGGAAGGATTTCCTTAATGTTATGAAAACCTCTTTATTTAATAAGCTACTCATTACCACTAATTAGTTCACACATTTAGCTTTACCTTTTATCATTTGTTTAAGATGGAAAGCTTGAAGAATAAGGCTCTAAAACCATTATTGGAAAATTGGGATGGGATCTCAACCCTAGTAGAGAAAAATAAAATATTTTATGATTTTTTAAATCTAAAATTACTTTTTGTTTTATATTATGATACATTTTATAGTGAAAGGATTGAATTTATCAACCTTGTTCAAAGATTTGGCACATCAATACTAATATATAATAGTAGAACATTCTCCTTAATTAATGTAGGGTGAAGTAAATCTTATATTGGGAATTCAACTACCTTTATATAGTTTATGTCATGTCTACTTACTACAAATTAAGCTATCATTAACTAAGAAATGTCATAAATATTTTGAAAACATAGTAATTTTTATATAAGATAGTTTGGAGAGTATTATTCAAAGGATCTCTTATATAATCATCCAAATGAGCATTTCCATAAACATATAAGTAATGTTTTATATGAATTCTCATATTAGGTTAGTTTAGTGAATTTGTTCTCTAACAAGTACCCATATTTTTTTAAATGTCTTCATATTTTAGTTTATAAAATGGCTCATAAGTAAGAAACATAATGTGTTCTAGTCTTTCTGCTTTATTAATATCTAGTCTTAATAGAACTATAACTAAGAAAATTTAGGGAGAATAGATAAATTCAATTTGAATCTCATAATTGAGGGGTAACATATCTAGTTTAAGCAATGTATATTGAGAAAACTGGTAGATAGTTTTAATGTTACCAGTGGATAAAAAGAGGCAACTTTTAGTAGGATTGATCTTAAACTCTATTAAGTTGTTAAATTCTAGTAGTAGATAGTGCCATGCAATGATGATTTAATTATAACTCAAATATCCATCTAGGAAATGATAATATATGTAAGTATTCTTAAGCATTTGATTTATAAAAGGAAAGTGATCATTGCGAGTAGAAGTATTAAGTCTGCTCACAATCCTAGTGGAAATTAATCACTTTCAATATGTAACATACCCTCTTTAGAAGCAGCATATATTAGACTCACACATAAACTATCTTAAAAAGGATAGATTATCCCAACATCTAACTACTTTAGAATTTTACCTTAATGATTTGTTTCATATTAGGATTTAACCTTCTTTCAATTTCAATAATTGACTTATGGTTATTCTCTATAAGTTTACATATAGACCTTATAATATGTAATAATTTAATGAGTTAACTATTACATATTTAAGCATTCATAATAATAAGTAATGCCTTATTCTCCCCTAAGGAAGCATGTTTATGATATAGAGGAAAAGGTTTCAATTCCAATACAAGTGATTATGAACTAGATAGAGGAGGAAGTGACTTACATTTACCTAAATTCTCAAAGGTTTTTACCCAGTAATCTGAAGGTTGTTCCCTTCACTCTAGCTACTATGTCTGCTTCTTCTTCATTATGTTCATCTGTTATACCTGCATCCACTAAACATTGTTCCACACTTTCACTTTCAATTTCAATTTTGAAAACCTCTCTAGTTAATAGATAATGACAATCAATTTTATAAGCTTGATCAAATAAAACATAATATTTAGTGGCCTTTCAAATTGATAAACTACTTCATCTATCATATTCAAGAAAACCTACAACTTATCACATCTTAATGCCACTATTGTAGTGAAGAAGTTTCTTTCTAAGATAATGGAAACTTTGATATCCTCTTACATCTTTAGGATGATAAAATCAACAGGAATAAAGAATTATTGGCCCTAACTAACACATTTTCTAATATACCTAATAGGTGTGCAATATGATGACAAACTAGTTGTAAGGTTATATTTGCCAATATTTACTCTTGAGGTCTCAACTTTCCAACAATTAATCAAAACATCAAACATATAACACATAAATCACACAAAACTTTAGAGAAATCAACATATGATAATGCAAAAAATGGAGACACTGCTTAGATCCTTAAGCTTTGGCAGTTATTTGTTCTAGATGATGACATTGTATTTCTAAGTTAAGGACATTATCTTAAACTCATTTAATCTCTTATTTTTACCTATTATTTCTTTGAAAATTTTGGTCTAATAAGGAATTTATGGAAGAGCGTCTGCTTAAAACTTTTTAAGAATTTCTTAAACTATTTATCCATTTTATTTTTCTTAGGAATTTAAAGAAAAGGAATAGGAAACATAAAATATTTGACTATTGATGCCTCTTATTGGAATGATCTTATCCTTACCCTTTTCCATTTATTGTTAAAAATCTTCCTTCATGTAGGTATTACTTGATCTAATCTCCTTACCATTCCTCAATTGTACGAACTTTCATTTCTCCTTCTTATTGCTTCATAAGAATTCCTGCCTTATAGAACTTATGAAATTGGTGAACTACCTTATTTGAAATTATATATTTTTATTCAAAGTAGCTATCAAATTAAATTCTATTTTGAAATTTTCAAAACTTTTTGTAATCACTTTTTCTATTTTCTCAATAGTTAACTCCTAATCTGAGTTCCTTTCTTATTTCTTATGTGGTCTTTGGTGCAATCCTAATAGGTCATTGCCTTTGGGTATCTACTTTTCCTAGGTTAATCTGTGAAGTCCCGCATCGGTTGGAGAGGAGAGTGAAGTATGCCTTATAAGGGTATGGATACCTCTCCCCCAAAGATGCGTTTTCCTAACTGGGCTAGGAAGAGCAAAACTGTGAGGGTTTGGGTTGTGCCCAAAGCTCAAAGTGGATAATATCTATGGGAGGGTGGACTGGGTTGTTACAGTGGTATCAAAACTGATTCTCGACCTGTTGTGCCAGCTAGGCTGGGCCCTAAGGGGGTGGATAGTGTGAAATCCCACATCGGTTGGAGAGAAGAATGAAGTATACCTTATAAGGGTATGGATACCTCTCCCCCAAAGACGCGTTTTCCTAGCTGGGCTAGGAAGAGCAAAACTGTGAGGGCCCAAAGCTGACAATATCTATGGGAGGGTGGTCTGAGATGTTACAATGGTATTAGAGCCAGTTCCCGACCTGTTGTGCCAGCTAGGCTCGGCCCTAAAGAGTGTTGGGCCCTAAGGGGGTAGATAGTGTGAAATATCACATCGGTTGGAGAGAAGAATGAAGTATGCCTTATAAGGATATGGATACCTTTCCCCCAAAGATGCGTTTTTCTAATTAGGCTAGGAAGAACAAAACTGCGAGGGTTTAGGCTGGGCCCAAAGCTCAAAGCGGACAACATCTATGGGAGGGTAGTCTGAGCTGTTACAGTAGTATCAGAGCCGATTTTCGACCCGTTGTGCCAGCTAGGCTCGAGCCCAAAGAGGGCTGGGCCCTAAGGGGTGGATAGTGTGAAATCCCACATCAGTTGGAGAGGAGAACGAAGTATACCTTATAAGGGTATGAATAACTCTCCCCTAAAGACGCGTTTTCCTAGCTAGGCTAGGAAGAGCAAAACCGTGAGGGTTTGGGTTGGGCCCAAAGCTCAAAGTAGACAATATCTATGGGAGGAGTGGTCCGGGCTATTAAAGTGGTATTAGAGCCGGTTCTTGACCCGTTGTACCAGTTAGGCTAGGTCCTAAAGAGGGCTAGGCCCTAAGGGGGTGGATAGTGTGAAATTCCACATCGATGGGAGAGGAGAATGAAGTATGCCTTATAAGGGTATGGATACCTCTCCCCCAAAGACACGTTTTCCTAGCTGGGCTAGGAAGAGCAAAACCATGAGGATTTGGGCTAGGCCCAAGGCTAAAAGTGGACAATATCTATAGGAGGGTGGTTTGGGCTATTATATAATCTAAGTTTTTTTTAATGGTTTTTCTATTGTGGATTATATGTGTTGTTATATGAAATTTATGTATTGCTCAATTGAATTAGCAAAAGGGCAACCTACTTGACATTCATGGTTTATATGACTTCCTTTATACAACTCTCAATATAAGGCTTAAAGTGGTCTTGTGGCTCTACCTAGACTATCAATTTTTCTTATTAGTGTTTTAACTTGAGCTACAAAAGATGTGACCATAACCAAATTATGAATGCCTACTAATCATAGTTCCCTAGCCATTTTAATTTCACTTAATAATTACTCATAGTAATATGATCAATAAAGTCTAAATCAAAATTAGAAATATTATTGTTCAATTTTCCTCCAACGGCTGCATCTACCATCTACTTAGTAACATAGCCTAAAACGTCATAAGAAGACTAAACTTGCAACCTTGATAGGAGTCAATAGTGTGAAAACCTCCTTTGATAAGTCTTTGTACTTCTTCAATGAATCATATAATATTTCAATATCCAATTGTAAATAGGTAGATGTTTCATTCCTTAGCTTAGTAGTTATACTAGTATGAAGTACTCTGATAAAAATTTCTCTATCAAATTATCCCATAAGTTTAGTTAAGTTACAAGATGTGCCTTTAGCCATTTCTAAGCTTAATCACACAATGACAATGGAAAAAAACCTTAATTGAACAAGTTATGAGATACAATCGTATTCTAAGTTGTATGTCTTTTTGGTTTTTCTCTAGAATTTGAGACCATAAGTCTTTTTAGAACATTTTTCATAGGTATATAGGCTAAGATGTGATCATGTATAAGGTTGTGTATCTCTTTGGAAAATTGTTTTTACAACATGACCTCCACCCAGCCCATATAACATATTGTTTCTTCATCTCTAGGCTATTCCTTAAGAATACAAGTTAGCATGTGGCCATGTGTCAAGCCATATTCAGTAAAAAATTATGTTTTCTTTATGTTTTTGCTTGTAATCTTCTCTAATTCTTGTCTTTGTCATTTTTGAAGCTACTCTTTTACAATTAACTAAGATAAGGCATAAAACCAATTAAACATAGGTAATTTGAACTAAAAATATAACAAAATATTGGGAAAAATATATTTGCACTTCATGCAAATTGACTTGTATAGGACAAAAAATATTGATCAAATGCCATAAGTTTCATCTTGAACACACAAAATAAGAAAATAGATCTTCATCAAGGTCTAAAAGCTTTACCTTAGACTAAAAAATTTGTCCTAAGGTATGTATCATATCTTCATCAAGGTGCAAAAGCCTCAAATGGAATTGATAAATATCTAGTATATCATCTGAAAACATATTTTCATCAAAATCTAAAGCGTTTACTAACAGGGATATACTCTATCACAAGACATCTAATCTTCATTACCATGTTGAGATTACACAACCCACAATTATATAATTCAAACAACGTATCATCAACAAATGTCATCTAAAACTAGATCCACTTCATAAGGATAGGCTTTTGTGATCACATCAAAATTATAGATTCAATACAATTTTGACATTAGAATATGATAATGGTCAAGCTATTGAAGGGAAATGAAATATATGAAATTATAAACAAAGATTGATGCCTAACAAAAGCTTAACAAGCCAATAATCTTCAAGCATTTTAAAAAATGGAGTCTAGTTTCACTTTTTAAAACAATGCATTTCTCGCTCTAGAATTTACTAACTTGACTCAAACATTGAAAGACACTCCCGACTTTTAATTTTGTGAGTCTTGTAGAGAAGACCCTAAAGTCAAAACTGTGATAATCTCAAGTTTGGATCGTTAAGCCCAAACCTTTACGAAATCAAATTAGTGGATATCACCTTCATACAAAAAGTTTTAAGCATACTCAAATTTGTCACACTAGACACAGTACTTAGAAAAATGCGGTTGGAATCTCTAGGAGCACTTAAGCACGTTGAGAGCATTTCTATGGCTAACTTTACTTTTATTTTATATATAAGATATTATTTCGCTTCTTTTTCTCTTTGATTTTAAGAGACTAAGAGAATCCGGAGTAAAACGCTCTCTCCATCTGTCATCATTTTTGATTATTCTATTTTTTTTTTGTTTGGGGGTAGGTTTTAATCAGCGCCTGCGCCAATTGGGCATTTTCCTTAGTAAATGAATTTTAGTTTGCCTTTAAGTTCATTGACTACTTATTCATGATACAACTACAGTTACAATTTAGATGGAAAAATACCACTAATCTATTATACTCAAAATTTGATAAATAAATACTTCTATCATCTAATAAAATTGAATGGATTTACAACTTGTAGCAACTTGGCTTAGAATCCGCTACATGGAAAAAAAAAAAGTATCTGATGAACATAGCAAACTTCTAAAGTGGGCATATTATTGTTGTTGGGACGTGAAGTTTAATATTCAAAATCATGCAAAATAAAGTAACTAAATTGAAGTAGAAAAATTTTAAATCCTCGTATTACGAAATATTTTTCAATTAAATACTTTAGTTAATTGCAATATGAATTAAAATGTTGATAGTATTATAGTGACTTCACGATAATATCATCATAAAGACATGATACATTTACATGTCTCAACAAATATAATGACAAAAGATGTTTGTATTTCTGTGGAGTAATGCATTTGATTGAAAAATTTTAAGAGATCGTAGTAATGAAAAAGGATTTGATTAAGAAATTTAACATACTAGGACTAAATATAATACTATTGTCCCTTTCGTATTTACGTCTCAGCTCCTCAAGAGTTTTTTTTTTTTTTAAGTTTTTCGGTTACACATCTCTTAAAAGAGTTAAAATAGCTTTTGCACCAGACACAGGACTTACATCAGCTAAATCCGTATCCCCTGCCTGAAGAACTTGCATAGTTAACTAGGAGAAGCCTAAATGAAATGGCGACGACGTGGAGGACATCAAACCATTGAAATTGCAAATAGCAACAGTTTAAGCATACAACTTTATCCCCTCTTGATGCGATGATATTGGAAATGGTACTAGTAATATAGGTTCGAATATAGAAGACATTTATTATCCGTAGAGTTTACTGACAAGAAAACGGAAACAAGAAGACTTATAACTTTCCTCTAATACAGAGACCATCCGGAATTCTGGTAAGCAGAAACTTGAGGACATAAATTAGCAGCTGAAGCTAACATTAACTCCCAACTTCATGGAGTGGTGATGCCTGCAAGGACAGGAAAATAAAGTGAACGGGGGTATTAAATTTACGCAATCCTGCATTGTTTTGAATACTCACTGGATACAGAAAGGTAGAGATGAAGAGAGCTTACTTCCACACTTGTAGTGACGAGGAACCCTTCTTCCACATCCTTCAATGAGACGAATAGCACGGTTGACATCAACGAGTGCGGCCAATTTTGGGGTAACAACAGGGCAAACGCACTCAATATGGCTAACCCGAACACGCTCACAACAGGCAGGCGATGGCAGCCTCCCATATATCACCGGCTTGCATGCGTTAATCCCACGCCTTCTCTCCTCCTTGCACGCCGCAGCACTAACTTCTGCACTTGCCTTATTATTCACTTCCAGAATGCCCAAAACAAGGAGCAAAACCATAACAATGGAGGCTAATGGTTTTGTTTTCATCATTTGTCTCGTGTAGTTTCCACTCCCAAGTCCCACCCGACCAAGTTTTCTATGCTGATATCGGTTCCAGAGCAAGAATTAATACATGTATTAGGAGACAACGGGGAAGTGGAAAACTTGGAGGGCAGCTGTCGGTTCGGTGGCCGAGTACCTGATTATTTGGCCATTAACTGTAGTCTTTGTTGACGTTTTTAGAAGCGTTGCTGCCACTATTCGTCTTTTGGGAGTGGGTAAAGATACCCCGCGTCAATTTCCTTCTGTCAATTCATTGATGGCGGCCGAGAGAATTGTGGGCGAAAATGGTCGTATTTGACTTGGTCTAAAGGAATGTCATCATTATTATGATTTTTATTTTAGTCTCAACTGTTTCTAGCTTTGAAGATTTTTGCTTGCCCTTTTTAGTGTGCTACGCCTACGAGAACCGATCAATAAGCCCCTGTTTTAAACAATAGATAAGTTTGATCTCATCCTAAAGAGGAGCTGAAGAATGTATCATGATCAATAAACCCCTGTTTTTAAACAATAGATAACTTTTATCTCATCCTAAAGAGAAGCTCAAGAATTAAACCCCTGTTTTTAAACAATAGATAAGTTTTACCACAGCTGAAGAACTTTATTAAAGCTGTAAAAGACGAATTCTTGAACCTAAGGTCGAGTACAGCGTGCATTCGTTTGTTCATTTTGATTTTATTAACCTCGTCTGCGTGTGTACATTTTCTGGTGCGCTAGCATATACATCGGAACAGAAAAACAGAAAAGCACAAACGGCTTAAGTTTAAATGCGAGGTTTTGTTTAGAAAGTTACCAAGTTGGAATTAAAAAGTACTAGAATAAGCCTAATCAGATGATATTGTGGGTGATCAGATTCTTCCCAATGACCTAATATTGACAAGAGGTCACCGAACTAATATGGCTCCATGCGGAAAATGTCATACAAGCGGAAAATTTGGCAGTGCTAGTTAGCACGAAACAGTATCTTAATTCATCCAGGGTGGAAAACTAGTCAGATTTTGCAGGGTGAGTAGTCTTTATAAAGTGATAAGAATAATGTTCACATGAAACCAGTACACCATTTTTTTGAAAAATAAAATTTGACTTAAGCCATAAAAGGTTGATATTCATAGGCCTCGTTTGGTTAGTGGCTGATCAGCTAAAATATAGCTGATTGACCAACATCAGCTTTTTGACTTGTTAAAAAAGCTATTGAAAGTGTTTGGTTATCAGCTGGTTGGGTTGGCTTATTCAACCCAACCAGCTGATTTTCAATCAGCTACAGGGTAGGAGCGTTTTACAAGACCAGCTAAAATATCAGCTGGTCAATGACAAATTTACCCTCCATTTTTGTACCCTAACCAACGCAATTGCTCACTCTTCTCTGGAGTCTTCTCCCAACTCTTCTCCCACTTTTCTTCGATCGGTCCTTCTTCTCCCGCAACGCTGCATCCCGCAACGTCGTTTCCCTACTTCCTCCTCCTTCTTCTTTTCAAAACCAGTAGCTGCTACCACCAACATCCTCGATTCCCATTAACCTCCACCTCCTTATCTCTTCAATCATCGTC
>JAOSBN010000179.1:29600578-29630278 GCA_027563595.1 Erythroxylum suave
GAGTGTTTAATTCACAATCTTTTCCCTTTTATTTCCGTTGGATTCCTCTCCTGGAAAAGGAAGAGCAATTGATCAAAGATTCAAACTTTTACAACAGATTCTCAACAGGCGAAAGTCCAACCAAATAAAGTAACTAGGGAGTTGGGCATAGTGACATTTGCAAAGAACATACATTAGAAAACAACCACATCACCAGCTACTATTATAATTTGAATCTAGTGCAAATTAACAAGTTCAGTACATCAAAAGTTCATAGCTTCTTTCAGTGTTGTGGAAAATACACTTGTTCCTTTCATCCCATATAAGTAGGACCAAATAGGATAACGCTGTGCAATAACACCATTTATACTTCTTCCTAACAAATTGCAAGTTTGCACTCCATCTTATGATCTATTGCCACTCCACAAGTGGGTTACTAATTGCACATTTATGAAGAATTGTTTTCCAAGAACCACATGTGGATTTAAATTGGAAAAATAGGTACGAGGAGCTCTCCATTTGACTTTTTGCATGCTCTCGTAGGAGCATACTTTTGCATGTTCCTATAAGAAGACAAAAAAGTGTTCAAATTTAAAGCTTAAATTGATGGATGAGACCTAATAAATAGATTATACATTATCTAAACATGTATTTCACACGTAAATATTATTTTGACGTTATATTAAAAAATTGTTTAATCCAAAAAGTTAAGGTAACGAGTGAGACCCTTTGAATGGATCATATATTATTTAAACTAAATGAAGTATACGAATAGATATTATATTAATTAAACAAAATGGTGTTTGGAAACAATTAAACAACTTTGTAAAAGATAAATCAAATATCGACAACAAAAATACTCTAAAACTTGCACCAGCAAATCAATATGTGAGAATAAAAAACTTAATAATGAAATAAATACCAAGATTTACATGGAAAACCCTTTAGTATAGAAGGAAAGACTCTGGGCTGAATAGACAAGTACAGTCACTAAACTCTAATAAGGATTTACAAAGTTTGATCTCTTACCCTGTAACAACAAGTTGTCTCATAAAGTTTCAGGATTGAAACCAAAGTTGATTAAACAATCAACAAACACCCATCCCAATCCCAATCAAAAAACGGATGAGAATACAACTCTACTTGCCCTCTCTCTATATTTTGTCACTTTTAGACATTATAGCCTCACTTTCACGCAAAACCTACATATTTTTTCTCTTTTATAGCACAAAATAGGTTTTTTGCACCATATGCGGTCACATACAAGACCATGTAAGTGATCTTGTCTCTTTAGCACCGCTTCACTTGCATATTTTTAAGGTCACAAAGAGACACACAGTTGTCATACACAACCGTGTATGTTTTCCCTGTTCACGTCCTTCTTCACACGATTTTAGGGCAAAACATAGTTTATCCACATGGTCGTGTCATAGTTTATCCATATAGTCGTGTAAGTGAAGACATAGGCATGTATCACTCTACACAAGTGTGTGTGCTTACACGGTTGATATACACAGTCATGTAAGTTAAAGACACAGGCATGTAGCACCTTATATGGTTGCATCTGTCCTTAAAAAGCTTCATCCAACTTATCTTCACTTATTTGTTATCCCTTCGAACCATAAAAGCATCTACAATCACCAAAATTCTCAAATAGGGTTAGACACTCAACAAAGGAACTATACAAACATGCAAAGGTAACCCAACGAACATTAATTTCCCAAAAGCTTCCTACTCCTTGCTTTACTAGGCTTAATATCAGCTTACCTTCAATTAGCCCAGTGTATCTTTATATAGAGGTTGCATCAAAATTTGGGAAAAAAGCCTACAAGAATGTGATTTTAGTGGAAATGATATGTCCTTTCAATGATCTTTTTGGAAGCTATATGAAACTAATTACAATTTAAAGACAATGTGACCAGTGAAGACTTATGGCATGACATCTTTATGTTATTTCATAGTGAATACAACTTTGGTTCCTTTCATACACAATTCATCATATGGCCTTATATAATTTTTATTGGTTTAAACTTTATAATTTAATGATGCTATTAAATTAACACTATCAAGAATAAGTTTTTGTAATTGAAAATTGAAGACCTACTTTGGATTAGTTCCTTGAGATTTAAGATTCCATAACCATTAACTTACAAGTTAGTTTTATGAACCTTAGGTCGCAAGAAAATACAGAAATATATACTTTATTATCTAAGTTTTTGGTAGTTTAAGTAATAACTATTTTAGATATATTGTATTATATTAAAATTGTTATAGTAAAATTTTTTAGTCCTTCTCTCATAGACATAAGAATAGTCAATTCACGTAAAATTTCTTTCTTTTTTTAATTACTATTATGTTATCCAAATTTATTATTTTCCTAAGTTAATTGCTATTATGAGTTATATCCACTCTTAAAAATGCCTTTATTGCTAAAAAAATTGTCATGAGAGTCATATTCTTTTGATATAAAATAATTTTACTCCTTAATAAGTTTTACTTTATGACAAGTCAAGATGAAAGTTATCTTCATACAAATCATATTACTAAAAGCATTGATAGAAAAGGAAAACATGTTGACCACTATGAACAAGGACAAAAAAAGATGAGCTGAATAATAAAATACTCACTACTATTTAGTAATATTTTTCTTTACGAAGTATTTTTTGAGAATTAAAGAATACATTAAATTTCTAAAAAATATTCAATTCTTAAAATTGCTTAAAGGCTTAAGAAATATTTTTACGTTACAAATAATTAAAGTAACTTCTTTAATTTTGTCCCTATTTAAGGTCATACCTAGACTAGGCATGTCAATGGGTCGGGTCGGCGGCCTTAATCATGGTGGCCGGCGGGTCGGTCCGTCCATTAATTTTTAAAGAAAAATTCAAAAAGACGTTGTTTTGGAAAAAGTGAGCGGGCCACGGGTCAGGCTAAGCCAGCTTTTGGTCCAACCAACCCGGACCAAAAACAAGCAGGGCCAAGCTAGGTCGGGCCAAGCCATAATTGCCATGCCTAACTTGGGCACCAACAAAGGAGAATAGGAGGCTTCACAACAATATGCCAAGGAGGGGAAGGACCTTCTTCAAGCATGTTAATGAGATTTGCCTCTTTGGAAAATCTGAATACGAAACATTCTTTTCTAATCCATGTTTTCTCCATTTTATAATTGTCCCAACATTAACTTGAGGGCATGAAACCCTTTTGTTTGGGAAGATGCTAACTAAAGACAATGAAAACATATTTAAACCTACCTTAAGAATACTGATAGGAGGGGCCACCATTCCATCTGTTATTGACAATGTTTTAATAACCGGACCGGTGATTGAACCGGAGAAGCAACTGATTCAATAGTCAATGATTCAACTGGAATTTAACCGTGATCGAACCGGTGACTAATAAATATATAAAATTTTATTTTATATATTATATATATAAGATAATTTTTAAACATACTATTTAATTATTTATTTAATTGTAAACTTAACTTAAACCTTCAAACTTCAAAATATACAAGTTTTTTTTAAAGTTCAACATAACACAAAATAAGATAATAAAGCTCACTATTCATATTTCATCAAAAAGATTAAAAAAGATTACTAATCATAATATTCATTCAAGTTGAAATCATCAAAATCAAGGCATTTTAAATGGACCGGCTGGTTCTTTCTTTCACTAGTTCAGCGGTTTTTACCGGTCCGATCGTAAAATGAACGGGTCAATAACTCACAAAAAATACGGGCTAAACCGAACCGTTTCATGCTCCGATTCACCGATTTTTCGGTCCGACCGACCGGTTTGGTCCGATTTTCAAAACACCGGTTATTGAAGCTTAAGGAAAGTATGAGAGCTTAAGATTTTCTACGTAATATTTGCTCCTTACCATTTTGATCTATAAACAAAACCCCACATTATCTTTGGTAGAAGCTTGAACAGGGTTTGGATATGTTGAAGGATTCTCCTGAGATGCCATAAAAGCCTTCACAAGAAGAAAGCAAAAAGTTGTGGTTCAAAAAGGGTGGTAAAGAGAGTCCGTTACTATAAATGGTAGCATTGGTATTAGAGAGGAGTAAACACAATCACAAAACTACCCTTAGTAGTCAGAAGAGGAACAAGGAGATGTATAATTCAAGAATAAGGCGAAAGAAGAAAGGAGCTATAACAAGAGATAGCCTAAACAACTAGAAAAACCAAAAGTTCAATGAATAATAAGTGTATAACAAAGAGGAGGGATAGTGGAAGGATAATAACTAGAGGCATAAGAAGATTTAGTTAAGGCAGAAAGTATGGGTTAGAGAGAAGGAAGACTCTCTCTAGCCATTTGCTTTGTAAACTTTTTAAAGAAATCATTTTTTGACATTACATTAATATCTAGTTAGACCACATTGCCTAGTTATGACATCACTTAGCTAAATTGATGACCTATATACTAGAAATTGCTAAAAACTTAATCCTTTTCAAGATTCAGGGTGTTATCAATATCATTTTAAAAAATTAAAAGTTTAATGTGACATCATAAATAATGGTAGGGACTAACCTAGACTTTTTAAGAAATTTTATGGGGTAATTCCTACCTTTTTCCTGTTAATACTCCTAGATTAGGTTTTATTTGATATTTGGCTAATTAGTCCCTAGCTCCATCTCCTAGCATTGGCATTAATATGGTTTTAGTTATACTTTTTATTATCATTACATCTTAATAAACTCCTTATTAGGTAATACGTTTTTAGCAGTTTAGGAACTACTCTTGTTCATCAGCTTTTGAATTTCTAATTTTAATGTTGATAAGTACTCTTATTAAGTCTTGGAATTTATTTCAAGAAAAATTATGAAGAAAATTATAATTCTTTAAGGAACATGATCTGGCCTATACCAATTTACTAGTTGTGCTCTAAATGATTCAATTGTAATAAGTGATATAAACTGAGCATAATTGTGTATGAGACAACATGCATGTACATTAGAATAGAAATAGGAAGATCCATAGTTTAGTGACACATCAGTGCTAGAGATCATAAAATAATTTAAATTAGATAGTGAGGTCCACAATTTAGTGACACAATCATAACATAGATTATGATCATAACTTGAGACAAAATAGTGAAGTCCTTGGTTTGGGCTATGTTTATATCCTACACCATATCTTAATTATGTTCTGGACCATGTCTTAGGCATAGCAAATCATATTTTAGTGTGAAAACCCTAATTTTTATGAACTTTAACTAACTTCTTTGGGAAAACACTCACTAGAGACATTGAAATATTTTTCTTTGTATAAATAGGGTGTAAAGGGATATAAGTTGTGATGTCTTAATCCAAAGTCCCTAATAATTAAAATGAAAATGAAAGTTATTCTTGATGAAATTTTACACTTACACATGAAAAAATAGTTCATTAATTCTACTAATATATATCAAGGGTGCTGATGTGCATGAAAATTTCACATTTTCTTAAGTATTTTTCTTGATTTCAATGTTAACTAACTTTGTTTTACTTTTTATTTTTAGGTAATTATGAAAATTGACCTTAGGATGATATTATTTAAGAATTGGAGATCATTTCAAGAAAAATTATGAAGTTATAATTTTCTGATAAGCATGATCTGGCCTTCGTATATTTACTAACTTGGGCTCTAAATGAATCAACTATAAAATGTGATATAATTTAACCCATGATTGTGTATGAAATTATATACACATCAAGGGAGAAGTAGGAAGATCTATGGTTTAGGGACACACCTATGCTAGACGTTGTAATCTAATTTAAGTAAGATAATGAGATCCATAATTTAGTGACACATTCATGTCATAGATTGGGGTCCTTGGTTTGGGCCATGGTTATATCCTAGAACGTATCTTAGTTATGTTCTAAACCATGTCTTAGGTATAGAAAAAAATATTTTAAGGTGAAAATCCTAATTTTTATGGACTTTAAACTAACTTAGAGGGAAAACATACATTAGAGGCATATTTTTCTCTCCAAAAGCTAAGGTTAGACTTCAGGAGGCTTCTAAAATGCTTGGTGAGTCAATTATAAGTTATTTTTTGTTAAAGAATGAAGTTCTAAATGGGCTTATTTTAATTCTATTTACAAGGTATAAATATTTTCTAGATTTTAATTAAAATTAACTTAGACAGTGAATGCCAAATAGGGCTAGAGAAGTTTTTATTTTTATTTTCATTTTCCTTCTTTTATATTTATTAACCTAGACAGCGAATGCCAAATAGGGCTAGAGAAGTTTTTATTTTTATTTTTATTTTCCTCCTTTTATATTTATTTTCCTTAATTTGTGATTTTATTTTTTATTTTTAAATTGAAGATAATGTAAAACTCAAGTATGGGGAATAATTAATTATTTATTCATCCCATTTTGGATATCATTTTATAATAATTAGCTTAATGTAAAATAATTGCATAAAAATTCAACATTGAATGAAGATTGGCAAAGACAATAAATTATAAGTTTCTTTAATTTTTGTCTTTATTAATTTATGGAAATAATTGTAAGCATTGATAACTAATTATTTGTAATTTCCTTTAATAATAATGAAGATGGATACTATATCTACATTATGATATATTTTATATAATTTAGGCATATCTTTAAGTTAGAAATGGATTCTTTTTAAGCATTTTATTATCCTATAAAAATATGTGACTAAAATAAAATAAAAATATATAAATAAGTGACGACAAGTAAATTTACTCATTTAGGTTTAACTTATTGAGCAAGTTTTACCTATAATAAAACTCTCAATATCTGCAAGCATACGGATTATAAACTTGTAGTATCCAAAGGTGTCAATCCTATGAGGAATATGTAAAACTAATTGAACCTAACTTTGTCTAAGGTAATAAAATATTATTTGAATAAAATAATGACAGAAAATTAAGAAAAATTAAATAAAAGAAATCAACAACAATTACCAAATTAGCTACTAAAATTAATTAAGGACGTTCAATGATAAATGCATAGGATGTATTCATTCATTATTTTGTTCCTCTAATGATTATTGATTCAATTATATGTCAATCCTAGATTTTTGAAGGGTTTGATTACTCTCTCTCAGAACCTAAAAAGTTAACTTTAATTGAATCTAAAAAATCTAGAATTGCAATATCTCAATTCATAACTCTTTCCCTGATGGTTTCAATTAGTTCTGAAGTTATCTATTGAATAATCAACTTCCAATATCTCCTCAAATGATAGTTGATTTGTTAATTGTGTGACATATTAAATCACAAACTCTCGTTGTACAATTCAATCAGACTGCTTTTGACTCACTCTCTTTATTTATTACTAAAGTATATGCATGCACAATTAAAACAACACTAGAAAATTTTATTGAATCAATGAAGATTAAAGTCATAAAATAACTACAGAATAAATCCTTATATGAAAATTAGAGCATCATAAATGTAGTAGACATTTGGAAATTCAATTTACACAGCAAGTATTATGGAAACAACAAAGGATAAATAAAAAAAACTTTATTCAGAGCTTGATCTACAAAACAGGAAATCTGGACATCTCTCTTAATCTTCCTTTTTTGATCCAAGTTTGTAAGATGACAACTGTGTTTTTGAGGCTTCATAAGGTTATTAAATAGTCTCACAGGGTCTTCACAGTGTAACTAGGTTTTTTGCCCTTTAATCAATTCCGAAATGTCCCTAAACCCTAAAACTAATGGGAAAAATCACACCTGGAAAGCCTTTGTCACGATCATGACATTAGAGTCACAATTATTACTCTGTGAATTTGCCATCTGTCATGATCGTGACAATGGAGTCATGATCATAACTCTGGGTAAATCTCTTTTGTTAAGACCACGACATGAGACTCACAATCGTGACCTTGCCCATGTAACTCCATGCACATCCAAGTCTATTATTCTTTACCTATCAGAGTTTCAACTCTAATAAGCACACCAAACACCTAAAGAAACATATAATTAAGAATGAAAGTATCTCTAGATCATATAAACACTTAGAATATAAATAAAAACTCATATTAACATAATTATAAGCTTATACATGTAACAATCATCTAATAAACATCTATAAAGACACTAAAAAACCTATCAAAACGTAGTATAAACCCCATCTATCAACATCCCTACACTTAAACTTTTTCTTATCCTCAAGCAAAAACAATATACAAACTAATATAAAATATGCATTCATTCAATACATAATAATAAGATAATGGCATATAACTTCATGGAATAAACTTAACCATAAACATCAATTACTTAAGTTATGTCAACATACTAAGCTATGCATTTCATGGTTAAGCATTTTGAATTGAATATACATATTAATCAAAACATTAACATCATATTCATTCACCTATAGTGCTTGTACACATACATTATAATTAGTAATCAATCAAAATTGAAACTATCACTAAATATACTTTTATGAAAAGTTTTGCTATTTCTAAATATCAGTATGATTTATTTATCAAAATATCACCTTTTAATTTTCTTTATTGTTAACCTAGTCTTTTGATGTGAAGGCAAACATCTTGTCATAAATGTCCCCCGGTTACTCAACTAGGCCATTTTTGATTAATTATTTTGGTTGAAATGTCATTCCAGACTTTTAACACGAAGATAAACATTTTGTCATAAATGCCCATGGTATTAAGCTATGTGACATTTTTAATAGGTTACTAACTCTATTTATAACCTAATAGTTGTTTCAAAAGGGCCAACGAAGTAGTTATTTATTTTAGACACACAATTTTTTGTCAATTTAACATAGCCTAACTTATTTCTTTTAGTCTATCATCATCACAAAAGATTACTAATGATGCTAACTCATTCAATTGACTTACAATTATAAATGTATATAACAAATTTCCTATGGTGAATAAACTGGTCATATGCTCATTAACATACATATTCAACCAAATATACTTAAAACATAAAATTCATAAGTCAATACGCCTTTACAAATTCAATGACTATGTTCAAAGCTAAACTACTTCCATCAAGTTATTGCCATTGACATATTCACATAATTCACACATATTCAATATATGTTCACACCATGTCAACCTAATCAGGATTAACAATCTGGTATTCAAAATTCATGCTTATGACATGTCAATGCAAAATCCTCCCACACTTAGATAACATATTATCCTCAATATGATAAAACAAACAACATATATATAAAAAAATGACAAGACATAACATAAAGAAAAGGTAAGAGCACAAAAACAACAAAGGTGATTGGGGTGGTAACGGTGTTGGAGACGAAATGTGAACACCCTGATTAGCAAAGTATCTAAAGATATTCTTGAAGTTGGGTCACTATTGTCGTTGTTCTTTTGCCATCTCCTTCAATAGTTTGTTATTGTCAAAAACCATGCTAAGGACCTTCTCCTAACCTGCCTCTTCATCATCCTTGATATGTTCACCAATTGTGCCTTCATTTTGCTACTAAGGTGGTGTATAACTTAAACTAGCTGGTACTATCTTATGTTTTATATATGTTTTGGAGCTAACATCTATGATCAACTGCCAAGATCTCTGATCACATTAAGTATTTATGATTTAAAAAATCAAGAAAAACAATTGTTAGTCCATCAATATTAACACCATAATGTGCAACAAGTGTGGTGACAATATAACCCATACCCAGAAGACTAATTTTCTTTTTAAGGGCAGTAGCTATGGATTGAAAAATGTGGCTCATTGTGCAAACTTTAACATTGTTATCCATGCACTATATAATCAATAATTCCTTCATAGAACATTTATTACTTTCCAATTTATCAAACATAGTTTGACACACAAACTTATGCAATAACAAACATTCAGGATTAATGATAATGTTATTATGTGCATTTCTAACATTAAAATTATCCGACCCACTTAGGAGTTTCCATTACCTTATGAACCAAAAATCATCATACTTTTCAATTATGTTCGAATGAGGAAACCCTCCAGTTTTGAATAAAGCATCATAATTCAAATGGTAAGGTTGGCCTCTTAGATGAAACCAAAATTCAGTTGTATTCCATAATTGAAGAGTAGTGTAAAATTCAAAGTTCAATTCCTTATTCAAAACGTAAGTGTTTTGCAATTTGCTTGATTCTTGGCCCCATTAGTAAGTGTAAATCTAGAAAATAGACCAAAAACACAACAAAATACATCAAAAAATGTAAATAGACAAAATAAGTACGAAGTTATGTAAAACTACTTCTAAAATGTAAGATATGTGTGGAAGTTGTAAAATATATAAAGAAGGGAGTGAGATCTAGATTAAAGATGCAAAACAAGTGAGAGATATAAAGAAAGTTAAGAAGGAAGGAAGAGATTTTTGGAATGAAGGATAAGGCTTAGAGAGAGAAAGGATGTGAAAATATGAAGATATAAGGTTAGGGTTGAAAAAGGAGTGGTAAAATAAGGTTTGTGGAATGAAAATAACGTATTTGCACTTGATTTACTGCATGTCACGATCATGCCTTTTGAGTCACAATCGTGACAAAAGCAGTTCGCTCATCATGCACGATCATGGCATAGGAGTCATGATCATGGGGGCTTTTGTCACCTATGTCCTGTTTTATCATTTCTTCACCATATAACCTCCGAGTTTGCTTACCTAACACATATACTTCAAAAACATAAATATGAACCAAAAATCTAGAATTCTATGTAATCTTAACTACTGAAATATTTGCTAAGTTATGGTCATTAGCTTGACCATTCATCATCCGAATGTTGTCAGTTATTAGAAAGGAAAGAAATTATTTCCATTTTTTTATGAGATTACTCCTTCGAGATATGGTTTGTATTGATGATTACTCACTTTGAAGATTTCCGTGCTCAAATTTTCTAATTTGAGAGCTCAATGTGCGAATATTTGGGTTATTGTAAAAGATTCACTCTATTTTTATTTTATCTTACATGGAAATAACTTCAGTACTAAATTGTATAATAAAACTACATCTCCCACTTTGAAGTCTTTCTTCTTAAATGAGAATCATGCCACTTCTTCACCTTTTCCTTGTATAATTTTGCATTCTCCTATGCATTAAAGCAAAGTTCATCGAGTTTGTTTAGTTATAAAATTATTCTTTCACCTACCTACTTCCAATCAAAGTTTAAAGTTTTTGTTGAACAATATGCTGGAACAATACAAGGTTTACCATACATAAGTTTAAGTGGAGTTTCTTGATCAGAGTTTTGAAAGCAGTTTGATAAGCCCACAATGTGTCGTCCAGCTTTAGTGCCTAATCTTTCCTTAAACTTATTACCCTCTTCTCCAATATTCATTTAAGTTTGTGGTTTAGGACATCCACTTATCCACTTGTTTGTTGGTGTTACAGAGTGGTGATACGATGGTGAACTCCATATGTTTTAAGAAAAGCATCAAAAGATTTATTACAAAAATGTGCCCCTTCATCACTTATTATTGTTCTTGGCACTCCAAATTGGTTAAATAATCTTTTAATGAATTTCTACACAACTTTTTCATCATTCTTTGAAGTTGCCATAAATTTGGCTCTTCGTGACACATAGTCCATTTATACTAAAATGTACATGCTCGTTATGGAGGATGAAAAAGGCCTTAAGAAGTCAAGCCCCCACACATGGATAAGGGCATCTCATCTCTTTTTGAGATGTTCCCCACTCTTTGACACCTGTTGCGTTGTTCCACAAACTCTCAGGCATCTTAAAATAGATGCAGTCAATAAATCCACATTCTAGTATTCAATTTATTGTCTTGTTTATGCCATAATGCGCAGCATACTTAACTTCGTGACATTGCATCAATATGTCTAATAGCTCCTCTGGAAACACCTTCTTATTAGTCCATCAACACACTTTTGATATTGGATCAATTCATTCCATGAATAACGGGTACACTTAGAAAAGAATAATTTTCTCTACTGATATGATAACTCAGAACGAAACCTATTGGTTGCTATAAAATTTACTACATTTGAGAACCATGGTGCCACAACGCTATCAAGTAACATCAAGGTTTCATAAGGGAATCTCTCATTGACATTGTCACTCTAGTTAATTTCCCCTTATTCTTATCTCATATTTCGATGTTAAATTCTTGTAATAATAGTTCCCACCAAATAAGCCTCAATTTTGCTTCCTTTTTGGTGAAAAGATACTTATATACAACGTCATATGTGAAAATGATCACCTTATAGTCTAAAAGTTACAACCGAAACTTGTCACATACATACATAACCACTAATATCTCCTTCTCAGTGGTGGTGGAGTTGAGTTGTGGGCTAGTTAAAGTCCTGCTTGCGTAGTATACTGCACGGAGCTTCTGGTCCTTCCTTTGGCATAACACACAACCTATAGTTTAGTCACTAATGTCGCATATGACTTTGAATGGAGGACTAATTTGGTTATGTTAAGATTGGTGTTGGTATTAGGGTCTCCTTTAGTCGATTAAACGCAAATAGACAATTATTGTAAAAATGAAAAGGCACTTCCTTGACTTATATATTTGTTAGAGGTCTTGCTATTTGTGAGAATTATTTAATAAAACAACGGTAGAATCCTGCATAACCTAGGAGTGCTTTCCCCACCTTTGACATTAATAGGTAGTGCAAGCTTCTCTATGATCTCCATCTTTTCTTTATTCATTTCAATCCTTTGGCATGATATTTTATGTCCTAATATTATGCCTCATGCACTATGAAGTGACACTTCCCCTTGTTTAACACTAAATGTAATTCTCTACATATTTGGAGTATATTGTCCAAATTAACCAGGCACTACTAAGTCTCCAAAGACTAAAAAATCGTCTATAATAACTTCCATAATTTCCTTGATGATATATACAAAATAAACATCATGCACCTTTGAAATAGAGTTAGAGCATTGCAGAACCTAAAAGGACTTTGTCTATATGCAAATTTTCCATAAGGACATGTAAAGATGGTTTTTTTTGGTCCTCTAGATAGATGAATATGTGATTATATCCCAAGTAACCATCTAGGAAGTATTAGAATGAGTAAACATCCACTGTTTTATCATTTAATCTACAAATGGGGGAGGAAAGTGATACTTTTTAGTCATTTTATTGAGTTTGTGATAGTCAATGCAAACTCTCCATCCTATAACGATTCTTGTGGAAATCAACTCCCATTTTCACTTTCTGTTACGACCACTTCTTCCTTCTCTGACACGTATTGTACCAGATTAACCTATTCACTACCGGATAGTAGGTATATGATACTCACAACTAAAAGCTTCACCATTTCCTTTTTAACCACTTCCTTCATGTGAGGGTTTAACCTTCGTTGACGTTCACTTATAACTCAAATTCCTTCTTTGAGGTTTATCCTAGCATAACAACATTTGGGCTTATACCTTAAACGTCGAATATCTGCCATCCTATAGCCATCATCCACTTCTTTATAATTGCTACCACCTTACTCTTTTGTTCCCCATCCAATTGATTGGAACTAATGATGGTTAGAGTTTGGCCTTCACCTGGAAAGTTATATCGAAGATGTGTGGGTAAAGGTTTAAGCTCTAGATTTGGTGGTTTCTTCATAGAGAGTGGTATGGGTGCTTTTATCCTGTCTAATATTTCTTGATGTTTTTGAACACCCTATTCCTCTATCTCAATGTCTTCTTTAGACTCAACTTTGTTCACCTTCTCAACTTCATTTTCTGTCTCAGCTTTTACATATTTAATTTTTTTCAAAATAGCTCTCTTCTTTCTCTTGAATAGTTTTGTCCATAACATCAATCTTTATGCAAATGCTACTTTCTTTATGATTTTTCAATGCTGTGTTCATGTTGAATTTCACTTGATCTTCATTACCTCGTGTCATCCATTTTTGGTTGTATTCCCTATTCTTTATAGTTTTATTATTATATAGAATTGGATTGAACAATTGATGATAGGACCTAGAATGGTGAGGATGTTCTAAACTCACCTAAGAAATTTTATTCAACTCACCTACAAAATTTTATTCTTGAAGTAATGAGAATCTAATTGTTTATTTGATTATTAGATATTGTTGTGGTTGATTCTACTATTGCATAATTTGATAATAAACCGAGAGCGTGAATCGAATGAAAATGATTAAATTAGACTAATGAGAGTTATGTGATTTAATAGAAACCATAATGAAATCAAATTGATAGTTTGTGTGGAAAGAGATTTCGTATAGGTTTTCGATAATTTATTAGAGAACTTCAGAACTAATTAGGTTTTGGATAGGTTGTGAATTAAGAGATTGCAACCTCCGTAATCTTATTAGGGTTTATGATTTAGGGTTAATGGTTATGACTCAAGAGAGAGTAATCAACCCTAGGATAGTCTAGAACCAACAATCCAAAAATTCATAATTAGTTAGGTTAGCATTAAGGATAGGTAAGATTTGTTAGAGTTATGTAAATATAGTGCCCTAGAAAGTAAATGTATTTACTTATAACTTAATTTTCTTGCAATTACTTTTGTAATGAAAATATTTATTATTAATAAAACAAAAGAGTTTGGTTTCTATGAGCATTAAATATCTAGTCATAAGGTACCGAGATTCTTTTTTAAGTAATATACATATACATATACATATACATGTATGGGAAACATGTATATTATAAGAATCTAAAATAATGGATTCACAGTTGAATAATCAAGTTGGTCGCTTGATTATGGTTTAGACTGTAGTGTTGCGATTTATCTCCGTGTAAGTTAAAGAGCTTACTTCAAAAGAATGATGAGTTTCATATCATGATAGTAGTTGACTATTGATAATGGCAATATTAAATGAATCTAGAATCAAGTATGTTTATAAGGAATAAAGTGGACCGTTACTTTAATCTTAAAACATACGTTTATTCTAGACCACAATCTTGATGAGTGGTGAACTCATATATGTTTCATTATAATTCTTGATATAATCATAATGGATTTTTACAAAGTATTAATCTAGTGTCTGTATGTTGGAATTATTAATTGAAACACGTATCAGGGAACATTCACTCAAATAAAGAGTTTATAGTGATATCATCACTTCTAGATGTTTTATGGAGAGTGGTAATTAAACTGGCACCAGTAGTTTGATGGACTAGCTACCCATCAAGTCTTGACACCAAGATGAGATCTTATCTGTTAATCACCATATAGAGTAAAACGGGAGATCTAGAATGAAAAACTAACATAAAGGCAAAACGGTAATTTTACCTTTTATTGTGCAGATGGCTATAATATGGTTCATATTAAAGTTTGCAATTGGACATATTGAAACATATGTTCTCATAATATTTAGTAATTCAAGAGTTCAACTAATTATCTTTAGCGGAATGACATTTAGATAATAAGCTATAATTAATTCTAATGAGATTAAATTAATTATGGGCTTATTAGAGCTTGAATTATCTAAGTCTAATAAGATTTCCCATTTGGCTTCAAGGAAGGTTATCAAGCTAAGTAAGAAATATAAATGGAGGTTTTAAAGCCCATGATTGAATGTTGGGCTTGCACTAATTAATGGTTAATTAGAAGCTCAAATGAACGTTAGAAATGGGCTAGGCTTTGGTTTAATTTGATTAATTAAATTAAAAAAATTATTAACGACAAATGGATATGGAATTTTAGTTTTAATGGGTAAATGTGCAGCTGCATATTTAACATTACTTTGCTACATTTAAGATGTTTTTTAATATGGTTTATCATCATTAAATGGAGTAATAATCTTATCATTAAATGGTTTAACTATAGCAATGGTGAGTGGAGATCGTACCTACAAGGAATGTACGAGTAGTTTTTATAATGAAAAGAATTATTGTTTAGGACGTATAGGGTTTTGTTTTGAATCAATAAAAAAATAAAGTGAAATTGAACTAATGAAAGCAATTTAAATCAAACAGTGAAAGGCAATTAGTGATAAAGGAGTACGCTAGACCGGTGATTGCTACTACTACTTCATGCATATGTTTGGGAGAGGCAGCTAGGAACTAGGAATTGAAGAGCATCCATTATAATATGCTACCATTGTTCTATGGGATTCCCAATAAAGACCTTTTAAACTTTATTCGGGAATTCTATACCACCCTCTGAATCTTTCTGGGGGATGGCCTAAATGAGGATTAACTCAGGATGAGGTGCTTCCTATAAACATTAAAGGATCGGGCTAAGACATTGTTGATGACCCTTCCTTCTGAGTCTTTGACTACATAAGAGGAGGTGTACAACAAATTTTTACGAAAATTCTATTCCCATCAAAAGATAACTGAATTGCGCACCAAAATAGCTACCTTCACTTAAATGGAGGGAGAGCCATTCCACGAGGTGTGGGAATGCTCTAAGCTTTAGATACAATGTCGACACCATCATTTTCTGCTTTATATGCTAAACCAATTCTTTTATAATAGGTTGAAGCAGTAGTACCAGTACATGTTGGACGATATAGCAAGAGGAGCTGTAGGAGAGAGAACGACCGAATGAATGCATAAATCTTCAAAATGTTGGGGGATAATTCTCAACAAAAGAGTGTAAGGGGAAGAAGAGTTGGAGTTTAAGAAGTGAGCTCAAATCAAGAATTGGCTATGCAGTTAACTAAGTTAACCAGATATGTAAAGATGCTAACTACGAGACTACCTTAGAATGTTCCCCATCAAGTGTTGTGCGGTATCTGTGAAAATTTTGGACATGGAGCTAATGTTTGTTCGTATTTGATAGGTGTTGAATTGATTATGAAATTATTCCATAAAATTTAGCAATTATTGACGTGAAATTGCTTAAGGTACTCACTTTGACTCATATGTGATTTATGGTATGCTTTGAAAGCAAAGAAGTTAAAGTGAGTTGAAAGCATGATATTTTGGTCATTTTCTGAAGATTAATTTTCACTTGTCTTTATGGAGCAAGAAGAAGAAAAATTAAAAGACAAGAAGAAAATTAAAAGTAAAAATGCAAACAACGTGAGCTACATGGATTATGTATGGAAATTATCCTCAATGTGAAACTAATGTCTTACATGTATGCAAGAAATTAATTTAATTAATCTCATAGCTGCCAGAGAGAATAAAGATGGACAGCTGGAAAAAGAGACAAAAATGATAAAGCAAGATGAAGAAAATGTAGCAAATGGCTAGGATATAAGGCCTGGTGTAGTCCACGCCAGGAGAAAACAACACAACATAAGAAGGGAAGCAGCAGATGACTGGACATCGACACACAGCTAGACGTAGGAGAGGAAACGCAAACAAGTCTACATTTCATGCAGATGTGCGTAAACACAGATGATGTTTGCATTTCACACAAACGTTATGCAAGGCTTTTAAAGAGTGGAAAGCATAGTAACAAGGGTGAAAAACAGTGATGGTGGACCAGATAATTAATTTTTCAAATCAACATAACAATAGGGGCGATAGAGAACTGTACTGAGCACAGAAGGAGGGAGGTGTTACTAGGGAACTTCGGTTGGGCTATTTCAATAGGGCTGAAGCATTTTCTTAGGAGAGACACATAAAGGGCTAGACGTCTTAACATTGATTCAAAGGTGACATTGATGTCGACGACCTAGGTTAAGTGTATTTTATTATTTCTTTTATTTCTTTCTCTCATTAGGAATTGATTACGTTATCTTGTGTTGATTGAATTTGGTATTTGAAAAGATGATTTTATGTATTCATTGAATCGTTTATTTGGAAACCCATTGTTAGAATTTTATATAATTCGTAATTGTTATGCTGAAATTCATATGTAGCGACTAATGATTCGTAATCATTAGGGATAACATAACCTAGCTTAAATGATGCATCGTATGTGATTGTTATCTTGATTAATCAGTTTTCCTAATGCATAATGCTACTGCCTAATTAACTAAAGATCCTATCCTAGGTTATTTGGTGGTTAGGTTTAATTAACAATCGTATCTTAATTAAACACTACCTAAGGGAAATTTTGGGTTAATTATTAACTCACGATTAATAGTTGCTAGGAGAGACTTAAGAATGATAAATTAATGAAATATATTTAATTAGGGTATAGGTCAATATTAAACTAAAGAATCGAGTCCCTCTCGAATTCCCCACTTTTATCATTTTTTGTATGTTTTTTTTAAATTGATTTCATTAGGTTCATTTTTATTTTATTTTCTTATTTAAAAATCCAAAACCCCCTGTTAAACCTAAACACCAATTATTTTTATTTGGGAACTTTACACACACTCTCTGTAGGATTGACCTAGACTTACCACTATTATAGTAGTAGGTTTAGTTATTTTATTTTGACTAGCATTACAACCTGCTGTCAATTTTGGTGCTGTTGTCAGGAGGGCGATGTTTTAGTTTTTGTTTGTGATTTTAATTGATGGTATATATATATATATATATATATATATATATATGAAAGGTTTCTTTTCAGTTATTTCATGTTCCTTTCTTTATTTTGTCGTGTTTGTGATTTATAAAATAAAAAAATTATGCATGGAAGTAATTTTTGCTTTAACTCTTATTCTCAATCTTATAATCAAGGTTAGATTGATCATCCTAACTTTGATTATGGATGGGATAACCATCAAAATTACTTCTATGATAGTTTGCAAGACATACAACAATTCCCATATGAAGCAGAAGCTTCTTATCAAAACTGAAGTACATCGTTGGAAGAATTGATGAATGATGTGATTTCTATCAATGTTCAATTTCAACAGGTATGTAGCAGCTTCAAGGGAGTATGCAACAACTTTAATAGGATACCTAACAGTTCTAGTAGAAAATGAGGCATATAACATCTAGAAACCCGAATTTATTAAGCCAAATGGGTGAAATGACAACATGGATTGAATGCTCTTCAATCATATCAACCCGAGGCATACCTTATAGATGTAAGTGCATAAATCTTACAAAGCGATGAGGAGCTTGAGAATTTTAGGAGCAATATTCAAGGAATTGTTTGCGTCGAAGAAGTTGAGGAGGAGTTGGAACTACAAAAAGGCATATCATTTAGCTCAGACGTGAGTACTGACTTCATGATTATTTTTTAGACTAACACTTCACCTCTACCTAACAAGCTAAAAGAATTAAATGAAGAAGACAAAGGTGAAGAGTCATTTGAATTATTTCAAAGAGAGTAAGGACTTAGTATAGATGAAGAATCTGAATATAGGTAGGATGCTAAATGGGAATGATGATCAGCTAAGACCCTATCTAGAGCAATCTCGCACTAAAGTGGTGCTAATTATAATACCTAAAGATCACAATTTTGTCACATAAAGAAAGTATGGACTTAAACCAGTGACCCTAAACCAATGTGCTTCTTGGGAGGTAATCCAAGGGAAGTAAATTTGTTTTCTTTACATTTCTGCATTATTTTTTATTTACATGTTTGTTTCTATTTTAGTTTGTGTTTTGCTTGTTTTTAAGTTTTCAATTAAAATGAGAGAAAGAATAACAAACATTTTCTCGTTTTCTATTGCTTCTAAGACTATATAGTCATGACTAGAGAATGAGTTAACTAGAGAATATGATAGTAGCTTTAGCATCGTGTGATTGGTCAATATGCATTATCTTTAGAAGAGTAATGACTAGTGTTAGACAAAGTCGGTGAGATTTTAAGCCTTATTAGACTGACACACTCATATCAGTCTCATTGTCTTTTGATAATGTTTGACCTTCATGACATGTACCTCCTGATTTTCCCTTGAATTTCTATTTGAGACCACATTTTTATCACATTCCTTTGTTTCATAAGCTACATTAGCCAAATAGCCTACTCCATTAACATGATTTTTCCCTTATTAAGCCCCCTTTGAGCTATATACCTTTCTTTTTGTATAAATGACGTTTTATGATTTTAAACATAACCAAATGTCTTACCCAAGTCATAAAGCTAGTGGAGCATTTGAGTTTGTAGATATATAAAAGTGTAAGTGTGGGAGTGTACGTATGTGTGAGCTGGTTAATGTTGGGATTTTTTGCTATGTCTTCTCATTGAAATTCTCATGTTAATGTAGTTTCTTTTAATTTTAAAAAAAGGAAAAGAAAGGAAGAAAAGAGAAAAGCACAAGAAAAGAAAGAAAGAAAGAAAAAAGAAAAGGAATGAAAAACAAATTTGTTTAAATAAATTTATCAAGGAGGAAATGCTTATGAGTTTGTAAAGTTGTTTGAACTCATCTTTTTATAGCTGTAATGAATGTGTTATTGGAGTATGTTGAATATGAGGTGGATGTTGACTTGGAAGGTTAACTCTTTTGTAGTTTCAATGTATTGTCATCAATTGTATGATTGATTCCTTCAGATTGGTATGTGCTTCATGTGGTTTGTGTGTGAGACCTAAATTGGGATGTGAAATATAAATTTTGTATTCATAATAACCAATGGTACCTAGTTTTTTATGAGTGTTAACTTGTGCAATTGATGTCACATTGAGTGTTACTTTTGTTTCATTAGCTTTGATGGCTTTCATACTACTTGACCCAAACACATCTCACTTTTTCCCACATTACAACCTTGAAAAGTCCTTTTATCCTTGATTATGCAAAGTTATGGAATGACATAATCATGAATGATGTTGAGTGTACCTATGGATATATTTTATTTAAACACATTTTCTAAGTCTACCATTAGATTACTCAATTTTTGAAGATGATGAATGTTGATTGATCATAAGTAAAAGCTTGGAATGTTAACTTCTTGCTATGATTTTTGAAAGTCATTCATCTTTTTTTATGATTATGTATTCTTGGAACATATAGGAAATGAGTCAATGTTTTTAGGTCTTTGAGCTTAATTTTAATGTTTTTCCCAAGGATGACCAAAAGCTAAGTGTGGGAGAAATTATTTCATAGAACTTAGCGATTATTGACATGAAATTGTTTAGGGATTCACTTTGACTCGTATGTGATTTTAGTTATAGTTCAAAAGAAAAAAAGTTCAAGTGAGTCGAAAGCTTGATATTTTGGCTATTTTCTGAAGATTAATTTTCACTTGTCTTTATGGAATAAGAAGAAGAAATTAAAAGATAAGAAGAAAATTTTAAAAAAAGGCAAAGAAGTGAGCTGCATGGAATATGCATGGAAATTATCTTCAACATGAAATTAATGTCTTACATGCATGCAAGACATTAATTTAGTTAATCTCATGAATGCCAGAGAGAATGAAGATGGACAGATGGAAAGAGAGACAAAAATGTCGAAGCAAGATGAAGAAAACATAGCAAATGGCTAGGATATAAGGCATAGAACAGTACAGATCAGAAGAAAATGACGCAACATAAGAAGGGAGGCAATGGATGACCAGACGACGATGCAAAGCTGAACACAGTAGAAGAAATGCAAACAAGTATGCGTTTTAGGTAGATGTGCATAAATGCTGACGACGTCTGCGTTTCACGTAGGCATTGTGCAAGGTTTTTAAAGGGTGGAATGCATAATAACGAGGGGGTAAAAAACAATGATGGTGGACCAAATAATTAAGTTGTTAAATCAAGATAACATTAGGGGCAAGAGAGAATAGTAGTGAGTATAAAAAGAGGGTGGCATTGTTAGGGGCTTCTGTTGGGGTGTTTCAATAGGACTGGAACATTTTCTTAGGAGAGACCCATGAAGGGCTAGATGTCCTGATGCTAGTTCCAAGGTGACATCAATGTTGACAACTTGGGTTAAGTGTATTTCATTTTTTTATGCTAATTCTTTGTCTCATTAGGAGTTGATTATGTTATTTTGTGTTGATCAAATTGGGTATTGTGAAAATATGATTTTAATGCATTCATTGAATCGTTTATTTGTAAACCCATTGTTAGAATTTGGATATAATCTATGATTGTTATGTTGAAATTCATATATAGCGACTAATGATTCGTAATCATTAGGGATGACATAACTTAGGTTAAATTACCCATCATATTTGGTTGTTGCCCTAATTAATCAGTTTTCCTAATTCGTAATGCTACTGCCTAATTAAATCTAGAGATTGTATCCTAGGTTATTCGGTGGTTATGTTTAATTAACGATCATATCTTAATTAAACACCACTTAAAGGAGAACTCGAGTTAATTATTAACTCACAATCAATAGTTGCTAGGAGAGGTTTAAGAATAACAAATCAATGAAATATGTTTAATCAAGGTGTAGGCCGAGATTGAACTAAAGAACTGAGTCCCTATCAAATTCCCCACTTTTATCAAGAACCGGATCCTTAACAAATTCCCCACTTTATTAGTTTTTGTATGTTTTCTTTAATTTGATTTATTTTATCTTCTTATTTCAAAATCCGAAACCCCATATTAAACCTAAACATCAATCACTTTCATTTCGAAAACTTTACATATATTCTCTGTGGGATAAACCTAGACTCACCACTAATATGGTAATAGATCTAATTATTTTATTTTTACTAGCGTTACGACATGTTGTCAACACTCTTACAAACCTTTGACTGATGGGGAAGGACAAGCTAACTCACATAACAATTAACTAAGGGAGCGAAATGATTCATACTCAAACACCTATAATCCTAGTTGAAGAAACCATCCTAATTTCTCTTAAAAGACCAACAATCCACCAATGCAACCCCAATGACAATATCAAAATTTTCAGAGGTCAAACCTTTTCAAAGGGCAATCCTCAAATGCTAACCTAGTAAGAAGGTCTTCTTTAGAGGAATGCCTGAATGCATTCATTCAGGTTATAATTCAAAATCAAGAAACGAATAACAAGAGTTTTGACTCCTTAGAAGCATCTGTTAAGAGGATTAAGATTCAAGTGGGGCAACTTGTAGCTCAAATGGATAATAATCAAAAAGGAAAGTTGCCCAATCAACCTGATTAAGCCCAAGCAATCAACGCTCTGAGAAGTGGTAAAGTGATTGACAATCATGTTTAGTTTCCTTCTGAACTGTCTGATGCTGATAATGAAGAGAAGGAAAGCCTTACCTAAGAAGAAGATGAGCAGAATGAGAAAAGCAATGGGAGAAACTCTTTAAATTACATTCAAAATGGTGAACTATTTAAGCATGACACCAAGGACAATGAAGGACAAAAACTGCATAAGGCGACGGATCCTTATCGACCACTAATTTCATATCTAAGTCACCCTAATGAATCGAAACAAAATAATTAGTTTTCCTATCTATATCGGATTCTTTCGAAGGTCAATGTTGATTTTCCCTTTTTAGATGTGATTAGGAACATTCTAGTTTATTTCAAGCTCTTTAAGGAACTAAGCACCAAGAAACAAACATTTGAGCTAAACGAAAAGGTGTTAGTTTCAAAAGTAGCAAGTGAAATTCTGCAACCGCATTTACCCCCCAAACTAAAAGATCTATGGTATTTTATCATGTAATTATCAATGGGTAATAGTGATGAGGTTAAGGGTATTCTCAATCTTAGAGAAAGTATAAATCTTATGCCTCAATCTATTTTTAAGAAGCTGGATCTAGGATAGTTAAGATTAACCAATATATGCCTACAATTAGCTGATAAGTCAATCTATTATCCTAAAGGAATAATGGAAGATATGTTGGTGAAGGTTGGAGGAGTGATTGTTCCTGTAGACTTTATGGTCTTAGTCATGGGGGAGTTTAAACAACAGGAAGGAGCACACCATACTCTTAGGGAGGCCTTTTATGGCCACTACTAGTACTTTGATTGATGTGAAGAACAGAAAGCTAAGCTTGACTGTTTTGGGAGAAACAGTAGAATTTTCAATCTTTAATGTTGAACATGTTCCTACTACTAGTGTTTCTGAAGAATTTTCTTTTGTCAATCAAGTTAATACTGCATATTGTGATTTTGCCTTCCAGGAAGAAGAAGGAAAGAAGCTGGACTAGGAGAAGGAGAGTGATGAACGCTGCCAATTGCTAATGGATGTAGCTAAGGAAGTGTTTGGAAAATTCTTGGAGATGGATCCACATGAAAAGGAAGAAATGGTGGAATGAATCGCTTTGAGTGACTCGCCTTGAGGTTGACCATTGTGGCATCCAGCTACAAGACGTTAAAGAAGCAACCCATTTAATTTCTATTTGTTTTTCATTTATCTATTTGTTGTTAATTTTCTTAGTGAACCTTAACTTAGTTTGTTTTCTTTATGTGCACAAGCCCAATCTCTGTTATATCTGTTTTCCTTCCAATTGTTCTTCATTCCTCGACGCAGTACACCACGTTCCACACCAGATCAACCCCACATTCTTATCGTATTTCTACCCCTTTCTTTTCGCTTGTTAGTTTAATTGCTTTTAGTTTTAATACTTGTCCTTGTTTGTGTTAATTTTTGTCTTTTGTCTTAGACGCCTCTTTTACTTTTTTGTATCACATTAGGAATAGTGTGATGGTCAAGTGTTGGGGGGCGGGGTATTAGTTTTAAAAAAATTATTATTTGTGTGTTGCGTGTTTGTTTTCCCATTTAATGTTTAAAGATGCATGATCGTTAAATGAATTTGATCGGAATTAGAAATGCATAATATAAGTGAATGAGTATACTAGAATGCTTAGACTGATTAACTTGGATTTCAATTAAAAGGACATTAGCTTGTTGTGAAATGACACTTTTCTTTCTTAAGAATTTGACCCATTTGAAATATTTACCCTGAATTCAAGTATTTTTATTGAATTGAGGAATTCTAGAACTTGCTTATAAATACTAGTTGAGATCACATAATCTTATACAAACGTTGAAATGATGAAGGCAATTAAGATTTACCCCTTTTGCTTAAAAAGCCACTATGATGTGACCTTTGTTAAACCGCCTTTGAGCTTAACATCAAACCTTTTCTTTCTTTAAACCTAAAATGTGAGCCTTGACCTTATTATTTATCCTCTTCCTTGTAACTACCATAAGGCAAGTTAAGCATTTGACTGTGTATGATTGGGTTTAAGGAATAATTGTTTAAACAAGTATGGAAGAATTACATAATCTAGTTAATTTTTTAGTTATGAATGGGTATGGTTGTAATATTTTGTATCTCTCCTCTACATTTTTCTCTTCTAAACTTGATCTTGTTCTAGATAAATGAATGAAAAAAATATATATATAAGAGAGAAAAATGAAGGAAAGAAAAAAAAGAGAGAAGAAGGAAAGAAAAAGGAAAAGAAACAAAAAGGAAAAGGAAGGAAAAGAAGATTAAAAAAATGAAAGAAAAGAGGAGAGACATAAAAAGGGAAGTGCTAATTTTATTAAATGGGAGGAAGGAATTGAGTGTTTTATAGTTCATTGTTTTGTATTATTTTAAATGCTCAATATGTGTTGTGGTTTTAAACTACAACTTTCCTTTTTCCTACCCTTAACCTGACCCTATTACAACTAAAATAAAGACCTTCGGATTGATGTTTGTGTTTAATATGAGTGGTGGAGATTGGATTGGTAAGCAAGCTTATGGTAGAAGCCTTACATGAAATGAACGACAAGTGAATATATTATCCTACCTTTGAATGCTTGAGAGTATGAAGAGTGTAGTGATTGTCTATCACACTTGTTGATGATTATTTGAATTGAAGTACTTGTTCATTTTGGCTTAATATGCAAAGAACTGCTTGTTCATGGAGTATTATGAGTTTTAAGTTCCTAGGTTGCATTTGTTGAAATGATCATTGATATCTTTGACTATTATTTGAAAAAATTGTTGCTTTAATTGTTGTTCTTATATATAGTCTAGTGTTTTTTTTATTTTGTCTGAGGACAAGCATAGTTTAAGTGTGGGGGAATGTGTCTAATTTTTGTTGCTTTTAATTGCCTTCATGTCTTGATTTTGGTTACAAATTCTTGTGTGTTGATCCAAACGAAAGATAAATTGAATGAAAATGGTGTGAATATTGCATGCATGTTGATTGGATTAATTTGTGAATTTGACATGAAAAATTAAAGTTCACGTTACTTTATATAAGAAAAAAATAACAACAAAGATGTCACCACCTGCACGGTGGTGACTCCTTTGGCATACACAGTGGTGACTAAAATGTTACCATTGTGAATAAGTGGTGACTCATTAGCCACCACTTGTATAGTATGGTGACAATTGTGTTTTTAGTCACCACCGTGTAGGCTTATGCATGGGGGTGACAAATATAGTCACTTTGCGCAAATTTAGTGCACTTCGTTAATCCGTCTATTTTATTACATGGAAGTTATAGGTTGAAGGGGCACGAAAACCTAGGCCTAGACGAGGCTACAAATAAAAAGGATAGGAGTTTGGTGGTGGCATCTTTCATTCATTCTTCATTCCATACATCACAGAGACATTTATTCAATGGGACAATAAGGAGATAGAGAGAAGTGTGGAGGCAGAGAAGAAGAGAGTTTCAGTTGAGAAGAAGGAAGGAGAAGAATATCATAAAGGGGTAGGCAATGTGAGTAGTCGGTCGTTTTGGGTGAACATCAACTAAAAGGAGAGGGCAAGAGCTAATGTGGAAAGCTTTAGAGTGGTAAGAGCAACTCCCTCATCCACTATTGTTTGCTCCTTTTGTTTACTATGTCTTGTTGTTTTGCTACATTTACTTCTTTGTTATAGACTTATGCCCTGTTATGTTTAACCAACCCATACTCTGTTAGCTTTTGATAGTTTATTTGGGTTATTTACTTGGTTTGCTACTTTAATACTTCTTTTATACTGATCAAGATGAGATTGAAGAGTTTAAAGATGATGAATCTTGTAATTTCTATGATGGGCTGATCTCTTATCTTAAAGATTAATGTTAGCTATTTTAGTCAAATCTGAATGATTAAAGGATCGTATTGTTGTCTTATGTTTGTTATAGTTTTTGAACTGAATGAATGTAATAGCATGATCAAACTTTACATCATTATGGTATTAAACGAAGGAACGAGAGGAGAAGTTTAATATGGAATGAGAAACTGTAGGCTCTTAGGTTAAGAATTAGAAATATATTAACCTAAATGGTAATTAGTAGTCGGGTTACCATAATTAACTCGAGTGATAACTTGTCAAATATGAAAGTTAGATTAGTTAATTATTCGAGTTGATCTTAGGGCCAAACTTTTAATTTTGGTAAGACGACTGTCCAATCACTTCCCCTTAATCATGCGTAAGAGATTAAATTAGTGAAATTAATTCTCAAGAGCTTTCCACTTCGATTTCTACTTGTTTTTTCTTTCAGTCAGTTCAGTTTACATTTTAGTTCAATTGCAAGTTTTGCTTTATAAGTCTGTTACTCAACAATTCGGGATAGAGTGTTTAGGATTACATTGTTTTTATTTTTAATTCAAAATTAATTTTAATTAACCAATTTCATCTCCGTGGAAGACAAACCTGGGTAATCACTAGAACTATCTCGTATACTTATGAGTGGGATGACCTGGGTAATCTGTAGAACTTTTTGGGCACAACAGTAGGGTGATACGGTTGGTTTGTAGGGAAGGAGAGGGCTTTTACTACGTAGAGGAGAAATGCTAGTTAAGGGATAGAGAAGGAAAATCCTCAAAGGTGTATTGCACAATGTTAGAGTTAGGGTTTAGAGTTTCCATGTAAGGCAAATATCTAAGGATGGGAGGCGTGAGTTGACAAATAGTTACCAAAAATGGTAATGTTTTTTTAAGGGAAATTGTGAAAACTCAAAATTACCTTTGTGGTGGAGCAATACAATTTGGCTAGCTGGAGTCAAGCAGAGATAGTGGTTGTGGTTGTGAAGGAGGGGGAGTGAAGAATAGGGAGAGTTGAAGAAGAATAAGAAATGTACAACAAGAAGGTAAGCAAGTGATGGAAGCAAGAAGGCAGCTTAAAAAGGAAGAGCAGTGTGGGGCTAATGCCATTTTAAAGTGATTTTTCATTCCCTTTAAAAATACTTCATTTGTAATTTCTTTTTACTTGAGAAGGAAAAAATTATATCTTTGTAGAAACTTTTATATCTGCATATCTTGACAAATTTGAGTAATTGCTTAGCATTTTCGATTACTCTGCATAAAAGTAAAATATTAATCATAAAAGTAAATTATTGATAGCAATTTCTGAATGATTTTGAAGAATTATAGGCATTCTACTACTATGTTTAGTGAACAGAAATTTTGCAGTAATTTATAATCTTGTGAGTTCTGATGATTACAAGAGGACTTGGACTTAGAAATTTTGTCTATGGCTGAAATGTTTAGGTGGTTGGGCTTGGTGAATTTTAGCTTTGTATAAGATCTCTAGCATTCATTCCCTCGAGAAGCCATCTTCCTTTCAGATACACTAGGTGATATGTTGAAGTCTTCGATTTACTATTTTTTTTTCTTACAGTCATCAGTAATAATGTGTTTACGACCATTGACTGTATGTTATTTTTTGGTCCATCTTACCGATTAATATATATGTAAGACTTCAATATTAAGTTTTAAAAATTAGTTAAATAAAATCCATGTTAGACTTTTCTAACTCGAATGATTTAGAATTGGCCTTTGATAATCAGCACGTGCCAATTAGCTACGGTTCAATCTTTACTTTGTAATCAAAACTGAAGTTATCACTAAATAACTTTGTGAAGGTTATTTAAACCACATAGGGATTTTCGTGATTATACTGAAAACGAATTTGTATTAAACATTTAATTTTGTATCTCAAGGAACTGGGATAACGAATTCTTAGTGCACTCATTTCGTTGGAATTTCAAACATCCAACTAAATTTTTGTTCTTCGAAGATTTTGTACTGCTGATGTCTCATTAGAAATTAAAACAATTTCATAGATAAAAAGATTTAAAATATTGACTTGGTTTCATAAGACATAAGTTAGTAGTATAAAGTCTCATATTTCTACTAGATGTCATACTCATACATGTTGGGAGTATTTTGTGTTGTCAAATAAGTGTCTAATTAATGCTTGGGTCATGCATTTTCTCAACCTTACGTTATAGCCACCAGATAAAAGACAAAACCCCCCCTCCTTTATATTTGGGAAAATTTTGGAAAATCTCAATCCTTTACAATTATCTAAAAAATTCTCAAAATTTTGTTGGAGTTAACTTTAGGTTAAAAAAAAGTAATGAAAATTTTGACATTTTAAAATTATTTTATGTAAACTAAATTCATCTACCAGGTAGCTCCATTCCTTATCCTCAACCCTAATCTAAAAATATCCCACACCCAACATTCATCACCCAAACCTAATTTTCCCCCAATTTTGACTATCTTCCTCGCCAATGATTTGATTCTTTTTGTCGTCTTCTCTCGTCGTATACTTCGTTGTCGATTGTCTGTTGCTTACTAACTCTAGTTTCTTCTTCATTTGACTGGGTCTATTAGCTTCTTTTTCTCTTTCTTCTACATCTCTGTTATTAACAACTCATTACTTAGATCATACTCTATTATTAAAATCTTCAGTGAGATGAAAAAAATTTATAATTGGGGATTTCTTTTTGTGGCTAATGTACATAACTTTAAGAGTAACTGGCCTTTGATGGGCAAGGTTATGTTGTGATGAGGAAAAGGAAAAAATTGGTCGAAGCTCTTCAATGGCGGTTAACTATTCTTTCTATGGCCCTCAACGTTAAGAACAAATATTTTGTTTTAAGGAGAATTTTGGATTTTGGTTTCTATAGCCCTCAATTTATCAAAACATCTAATTTCTTTCCGTGGCCCTCGTTGAATTTCTAGTATAAAACTAATACATGAAAGATACTAACCTATATGCTCTTAACTTCCTCAAAAGTACTTTCACCGTCACAACTTTGGAAAACGACGTCCTTTATCTCTAATTCACTAAGGGGCCGTTTGGTTCTACTTCTGTTTTTCTGTTGTTGTTTTTTGTTTCTGTTTCCTGTTTTTGGTTTCTGTTTTTTTCCTTAAAAAAA
>JAOSBN010000179.1:29630378-29642895 GCA_027563595.1 Erythroxylum suave
TTTAAAATGACGTGAGAGCAAACTGGTGAAACGCGCAGAAGACGAACGAAGATGAAGACGACAGAACTTGAAGATGAGAAGAGTCGAGCGGCGCAGAAGTTTTGTTTATTAAATGAAAATGTGTTTTGATAAAGAAAAAAACCTGTTTTAAAAGTTTACGAAAACGTCCTTTTTACGTTTTCGTAAACTTATTGCTGTTTTTTTGTTTTTGGAAACCAAATATGGCAACGACATTCAACCGAACACGATTTCACAAGTGGTTTGTTTTTTCACAAAAACCACAACAAAAAACGGCAAAAATAAATGGAACCAAACAGGGTCTAAGATATCAACATGTTTCAGTATTCTCCCAAGGTGGTAATAAAGTGAACCCTTTTTCCCGATCGTGTCTACTATGTTTTGAAGTTAGTTTATAGCTCTAGAACTAAAGCTTTCAAAATAGAGAAAAAGGAAGTCAAAATCTTGAATTTAGAACTTTGTGAATTACTTGTAACTTCTTTGTGTTAAATTTAATGAACTTCATTTTATTGTGTGCTAATGCCATCTTCCTTATAAGAAATTTACCACTAACTCCGTTATATATGGCTTTTGCTTCATTTTTTGTCAAAATCAATAAGGAGGGCGGTTCCATTCTATAAAATAAAAATAAAACTTAAAGATTATAAGTTTTTAAAATTATTATAAGGGAATTCGTATATTTTAGTTTTACCCATTAATTAAAATGATTTTATTACATTTAGCATGATAAAATCCTTTGACCAACTGATACTGAGATGCATAGAAAGCGAAAGCGAAAACGAAAACGAAATTGCATACAAGTCCTTACTCTTTTATGTTGTTTTAACACACAAAATACTAGTCTAAGGCTGTGTATTGGTCAGCCAAAAATTGGCTAATCAATTATCATCCAAAGTCAAACAGTTAATAATTTTATTTGATAGTTGGCTGGTTAGATTGGCTGATTCAACTTAACCAGTCAAAATCCAAAAAGCTACCCCTACTTAGCTTATCCCAAACTTAAAATACCAAAATATTCCAACAATGTTTACTTCTCAAACTCACTTTTATACATAAAAATAATAAAAAATATAATGTTGTGATTTGTTAATTTAGAGAAAATAGTATTATAGGTATCAACATTTTTTATTTTTATTTCCTTTTTGTTATTATTATTATTATTATTATTATTATTATTATTATTATATGTTCTATGTTTAGTTATAAACTTAATTTTTGTAGAATTTAATATCTAAAATCTAAGTTTCTATAAGAATATTTAACGAAATATTAAGATATATAATATTCATATTATTATATTTTTTAAAGTCATGTCTTCATAAGTCATTTTATACATAAACAACTAAAATTAAACAGCTAATTTTATCAAATATTAATTGACAAACAGCTAATACAATTAACTGGTCAAATCAACTAATAGAATCAGCTAACGACTAATGGCATAAGTCTATTGCTTCTCTTAAGTAGCTGATTGAAAATCATCTAGTTGGATTGAATAAGCCAACTCAACTAGCCGATAACCAAATAATTTAAATGACTTTTTTAACAAGTCAAAAAGTTGATTTGGGTCAATCAACTATATTTTAGCTGATCAACCACTAACCAAACGAGACCTATGTATTTAACTACTATAAAAAAGGTCAATAAAAAAATCGTCAAACGGCGTGATGAGTCATTCAAGTTAGCTAGGCTCACGTGTACGTTCGGACAACCTAATCCTCTTCCACAAACGCCATTATTTTATATCTATATATTTGTACCGTAATTTTGTAACGTTACCAATTCAAAGCCAGGAAGGTAGTGTTAAAGACGAAATGGGATCTTTGGGCGATTGTGCAACTCGTCGAGCACGGATACTGAACAATCATTTCTGCTACTGCCACTCATCGGAAACCGTTCGTTCACTGGACTCCAACGCATGCTTGAGCTACTCTCCTCCGGAGCTGAATGAGAAGCAGGATTTCGACACCAAAGATATGCGCCAATTACTGGACGCGCATCACATCGAGGATCGCGACTGGTTGTTCGGTGTGGTGAGGCAAAGCAAGTTGTTTAATCCTCGGGAGATAGGCGGAAGGGTGTTCGTGTCACCTGATTACAACCAGTCGATGGAGCAGCAGCGAGAGATGACTATGAGACGAATCGGTTACCTGCTGGAGAGAGGTGTTTTTGATGGTTGGTTGACGGGGAAAGGCCCCGAAGCCGAATTGAGGAAGTTTGCCGCCTTTGAAGTTCTTGGGATGTTTGATCACTCCCTGGCTGTTAAGCTTGGCGTTCACTTCTTTCTATGGTTGGTACTATTCTTTTCTACCCACTATTTGTTATTATTTCGAAGTTGAATAGATAAAAAACTTGAGGAATATAGAGTACACGCCAATAACGTTGTTGGAGAAGTGATATGTGCTTCTGTTTAAGTCCTATAAATTTTCAAGAAACTATAATGAGATACCGAGGAACAATTTTACATAAAATCTTCAAGCAAGAAGGTTCTGATGTATGCTATTGTCTGTTCAATTTTTTTCTTTCTTATTTCTTTTCAGGGGTGGTGCCATTCAATTTTTCGGAACCAACCGCCACCATGATAAGTGGCTCAGAAACACTGAAAGCTTTGCAATTAAGGGTTGCTTTGCCATGACAGAATTGGGGCATGGAAGTAATGTATGTGGAATTATGGATCTTTTGTTCAGTGGCATCAAGTTTCCCTGTAGTTTCTTAGGGTCCTTTTCTGTACTTTTGAGCCTAGCTTCTTTTATTACTTATAGGTTCGAGGAATTGAAACAGTTACCACGTATGATTTAAACACCGAGGAATTCATCATCAACACTCCCTGTGAATCAGCTCAAAAGTATTGGATTGGAGGGGCTGCTAAAGTATTGATCTTTCCAGAAATACTAATCAAGTCCTTCGAAATTTTTTTATCCTCACATATATGATTTTTCCATCTTTTTGGTCTTTGCTTTTGACGTTTAATTGCTTACACATTTATGTTTTTCTTTCTAATCAGCACGCCACACACACAATTGTCTTTTCTCAACTTAATATTGATGGGAAGAATCAAGGTGTCCATGCATTTATAACCCAAATCAGGGATGGAGATGGAAATGTATGCCCAAACATCCGTATAGCTGACTGTGGTCACAAAATTGGTCTTAATGGTGTTGACAACGGTCGAATCTGGTAGTAATCACCTTTAACTAGTAGTAATTCTATTATGTGATTAGATGCACTTAGAATCTTAGTGGTACTATTTCAGGTTTGACAATGTTCGAATTCCAAGAGAAAATTTATTGAATTCAGTTGCTGATGTTTCACCAGATGGGAAGTATCTTAGTGCAATAAAAGATCCAGATCAGGTGATTATTTTCTAGATGGACTTCCTTTAAGAGGATTGTTTTCATCGCCTTTTTCACATGTAGACCTATGGATTAAGAGGGCTATAGCATATATACATATATAGGTTTATATTATTAAATATGTGTGTGTGTGTCTGTGTGTGTTTGTTTGTCTATATATGTGCATATATGTATGTATGTATAAACTTCTTACACATGATTTTTCTTAGAGATTTGCAGCGTTCCTGGCCCCTTTGACTTCTGGTCGTGTCAATATTGCTGTTAGTGCAGTCTACATATCGAAGGTATTCATTTACATAGTTGATACTTGGACATGCCACCATGGCATTACAAAATTGACAAAAAAGATTCCTTGTAATTAGGTTTGGTTACACATGTTTAATTTTTGTTCAATGATGTTGTGTATGCATTAGGATGGGGTATCTAATGTGGCTTCCTTGTTACTTGGTTTCTGGAGATTCTTGTTTGTTAAATTGCCCAATAATTTTCTCTTGTTTAAGCATATGGTTTCTAACAGCTGCCTTGTCTCATGCTTCTTGGATGCTTTTGTGGGTGTAACTTGAAAATAATTAAGAAATCTATACTACAACAATACAACACCCAGAATATAACACATGATTGAAATTAGGTTATCCAAGTTCTTGGAATTGAACAACTTGTTCTAGTTACAAAAAGTTGGACCTTGGGTTGAATTGAATTCCTTTTCAATACAATTGAACTTAGAAAAATGACCTTTGTTTCTTTTGTTATGTCCACAACCTTACGCATTTTCACTAAGTATCTCCTCTTTAGAAATTTTAAACAAAACATGCAATGTTCAGGCATTGTTTTTTTGAAACTAATTTTTATGTCAATTTCTATCCATATACTCCTAGTAGGAAAGCATCTTTCCTTGAATCCTTGTCTTTTGGACTCTAGAAGAGAACTTTTGAGAGGGACAAAAAGTTGTTATACATTTGTAAGTTTGAGATGCTGATTAAAGAATTGTGGGTTTAGTTCTCTGTAGTTGTTTGCAAAATTCTTTATACGTATGTTCAAAGATAGCAAGGGAGAGAGAAAGAGAACATGTCTTATAGGTTGGGGATAGGAGAAATGGATGTGAAAGGGAGGTAGATGTGGAGGAAAAGGCCAACTTGTAGATAAAGAGATGATGTATAGAATATTTAGTTGCTCAATAAATGTTCATAGTATTACGAATTTGTTTAGAAATGAGACATATCAAATGTAGTAAGGTATACTAGACAAGACATGCTTATTATTTGTACTAGAAACCCTGTACAAGGGAAATAACCCGTGAATAAAATCGTAATTGAATCTAGAGCTTATTTAATACAACATATACTACTATTATTTTTACTACTAATACTACTACTACTTTTTACTAAGATTATGATGATGATTTCTTTGTTTCTTTGGCTCCTAAACAACACGTAACAAGTCAAGTTTGGCCTGAAGTCAATGGCTCAAGCTCGAGCTTAAATTTTTTTTTTGGTCGGATCAATAATGAAAAGTTAGTTTGGCCTAGGTCAAACCATGTGTGATTAGACTCGAGCCTTAGCGGACTGGGCCCATTGTTCTACCCATGATTTAAAGTAGAAGGAGATTGAGCAAAGATTTGATTCATTTGCAGTATGAAAAAAGTGGGAAGTTGAAAATGTCAAATTATTAATATTTTACTGTTGGTTATCATATGGAACGTCTATACTTTTTTGTTAGCAAATCATTAACAAATTGTTCTATTCCCCAATTTGTCTTTTTTTTTTCTGTTCTTGTTTCATAAATTTATTTAAACCTTTTCATTCTCTTTTATTGGTTATAATTCCATTGTTTTTGTTAGGTTGGTTTAGCTATTGCTATAAGGTACGCTTTGTCTAGACGTGCATTTTCGGTTGAATCCAGTGGACCTGAAGTCCTACTACTTGATTATCCAAGTTATCAAAGACGACTATTGCCACTTCTTTGTAAGACGTATGTATGTTAATAATTGTTCAAAAGCAAATCTTTTTCTTTATTGATCCTATTTGGTTGGGAAAGTTATGGAGCACTCTATGAAAATTCTTATATTTGTTCTTATGCTTTCTTATGGAGGCCTGAAGAATGTTACTTAAGTTTGACAATTAAAGAATTTGAAAAGATGACGTCATGCTTTGATTTAACATTCATAACCATTATTTGACAATAGAATATTCTACAAGTTGTGACAAGTTTACAATAGAATATAAGTACATGGGCACAAATATAAATATACTTGATGTAGGATAAATAGAAGCATTAACTAGTGGCTAATAATCACAAAAATTAGGATATATAGCTGATATGAGGTTGTTGGAATATCCAAATTTAGTGCTTGAATTTCGGCTAGGAATACTAAAGTTTCAGTTTGGTATAGTTGGAGTTTTAGGGTTTGACTGCTGAAAATTTAGGGTTTACTGTGGCTGGAATTTAGGTTTAAGACGATTGGAATTTAGGTTAAGTTTACTGGAATTTAGTAAGGAATAACAACAACAGAGAGTAAAAAATTGGGAACTCTTAGGGTTTAAGAATCACTCTTAGAAGAAAGCATCACCCCTTTTAGTTGAAAATTCAAGTTTGTAGAAAAAACTTTTATTGCTTGTCATTGAAGGGTTGAATAAACACATATTTATAGAGAAGTTTTAGAACCCTTACTCTACTAAGAAATGATTCCTAATAAATTTAAATCCTATCCTAATAAAAATTCTATACGTCCTAGACAACTAAGACAATATATGTAAAATATAATAACATCTTTAATTTGTTACTACTTCCGATCAAATAAGAAATCCTCATACGATTTAAATTTCAGCCCTTATCTTTGATGTCAACTCAATTCCAATCTTCATCCTATTAAATTAAAGCTTGTGGTTCACCAATCTTTACTCTGTAATTTCTTTTATAGACTTTTTCTTTTGCATCAATTCTCTCTGGTTTGTTTAAAGTCGTCTTTGACGTAGAATGTGATAAACACTGATCATATAAATCTGGATTCAACTTTTAAAATTCATATTCTAAAATTCAAGTATTGTCAGAAATCGGTCTTTTTTTCCACTTGACAAGAAATTATTGATATCTTCCATCTCTTAAGGTTACAAATTGTTCATCAAGAATATCTTACAGCTCCCTTTTAAGTGAGGAATGGTTGAAATTCTCACAGCTGTAGTAGGAGATTGTGTATCATCATATCCATGATAGATATTTAAATATGCAACATTAAAGGTAGGACTAATTCCCATATCACTTGGTAATTCCAAACCATAAGGATTAACACTCATCTTCTTGATGATCTCACAAGGGCAAACATTCCATGAATGAATTTTCTTATATTTCTATTTTGGAAAACACTTTGGACGAATCCTATCCATATTTTCTTTGTTGAATTCCACCAATCGACAACGTTCATTAGCGTGTTTTTTATAAGACACATTGTCGGTTGTTATTTTTTGTCGTACCTCGTCAAAGATGTCTCTCATTTGTTGTACAAAACTTTCGGCTCCAAACAAACTCATGTTGTTTGTGGTAAAGGAACCAAATCAATAGGCTTTCTTGGTTGAACTGCCGAGACTATCTCAAAGGAACTCTTACCAATTGATCTATTTATAGAACTATTGTATGCAAATTCTGCCATGGGAAGAATTAGGTCCCAATTTTTCACATCGTCTGCAACCCAACAACTTAACAAGTCTGCCAAGGTTTTGTTCACCACCTTTCTTTGTCCATCGATTTGAAGATGAAAAGAACTTGAAAATTGAAGCTTAGTGTTCAATGTTTTTCATAGAGTTATCCAAAATAACTTGTAAAATTCACGTCACAATCATATATGATGGTTAAAGATAATCTATGGAAGCAGACAACTTCTTTGAAGAATAGTTTAGGAGCGTAGAAAACATTATAAGTCTTGACCAATATATTTGCAAATGGTTACATAACGAAACCACATGGCTTTTCTACAACATAGGCATCAAGAATATATGTATTATTGCTTCTTGTAGTCAAATGCACTAGCTTGCCATCGTTGCTGAATTTTGACTTTGTAAGTGCACTCACAGCTTCTATATTCCTATGTTGTACTAATTTCACATCTTCATTCAAGGCTACTCCATCAACCACTACAACACAATCATCATCAACCACACCAATGATATATTGTTGGAGGTTATGATTTGATTAAGAGGATTTTTGTGGATTATGATTGTGATTTGATTGAGAGGATTTTTAGGGATTATAATTGTAACTTATCTTATATGAATTAGATAATCCATTATATAAAGGGAGTGAAACCTGCTGATTTCTATAAGCTCTTGCAGGCCCTCTTCTCAATTCATGTTAGATATCATCAAGTTTTGAATCAACAAGCTTCGGAACCCCAAGTAGTTGCTGGCTATATCTTTTTAGCTCCATGTTCTGTTATTTTAGCTTGTTGTCTAGTTCTTTCAACATGTTGCACTATTGTTTTAGCTTGTTGTTTAAATGTTTGAAATTGTTGTTCAATTGTTTCAATTTTAGGTTTGCCAAATAGCTTCATATTTAACACTTTGATCATCTCCTACTGTCAAACTCTTCATGTCATGATCATCTTCCATTGCTAAACTCTCCATCATCAAGTATTTGAGTGCCTTCTATAGGTGGGCTCTAGGATTCAAATTGATCTATTAAATTTGGGGAATAGTAAATGATTTTTCCGCAAAGTTTTTTCCTTACATTGCGTGCTGCTGATCAATATCAGTCCCTTCTTTTTTCCTATTACCACATTCTCCTTGTCCAACATCAAGTACTAGTTTTTTCTTAGGGGAGTTTTGTCTCCTAGGAAATGTATGTCAAGATTGTCTAACCTCTACAAAATTTGTCGAACATGTTTTCTTATTAGAGTTGTTACATGTAAGTTAGTTTTTGGAGCACCTTGTGAACGAGTTGTCCATCTTCTTTCCAATATTCAGAAGTATTTCATCTTGCTCTAAGGTCGCTGAAGATTCTTCTGTATGCCCTTTCACTATGTGTCGCCATTATGAACTAAAGCTCTGAAACCAAATTGATGTTGGCATATAGAAGTCTTAACTAGGACATATGGTTGATATTAGGTTGCTGGAATATCAAATTTCAGGGCTGGATTTTGACTAAGAATACTGAAATTATAGTTTAGTATAGTTGAGTTTTCGGGGTTAGAATTTTAGGGTTTAATATGATTGGAATTTAGGTTAGGTTTACCAGAATTTAGTAAGGAACACAAACAATGGAGAGTAAAAAAACTATGAATCACTCAATAGGGTCTAAGAATCACTCTCAGAAGAAAGCATTACACTTTCTAGTTGAAAACTTAAGTTTGTAGAAAAATTTCTGATTGCTTCTCATTGAAGAGTTGAATATACGCATATTTATAGATAGAACCCTTATCCTAGAAGGAAAGTGATTCTTATTTTGTTTTCTCTTCTAATTGTGTAGTTAGTGGCTTTTATGCGAATGTTGGATTTTTTATGTTTATGATCCTAATGGTAAAATTTGTAGAATTGCTAGCTGCTTGATCTAGGATTATCATATATAATATTTTGATGTGGCTATTATAACATGGACTAAAATAATTTATAGATTCAGCCCTTTATAAAATGAGTAGTGCATGATAATCTATTGACAGTGTTGTTAGTTTGTGAAGTAGGGCAATTGGTTGGAAATGGAAATCATGTGATGCAGCTTCTAGAAGATGACCTGTCATTTTGATTTGTTCTTCATCTTCTCTTTCAAGTCCCTCTTTTTAACTTTTGAAAATTACATGTCAAATTCAGATATGCAATGAGTTTTGCTGGGAATTTCTTGAAAATGCTGTATGTCAATAGGACACCTGACTCAGTCAGAACCCTTCATGTTGTTTCAAGTGCATTCAAGGCTACCTTTACCTGGCATAATATGAGAACACTTCAGGTAAGAAGCGAAGTAAGATGTGGATTATTAGGTTAGGGTCACATAATTGCTGAGCTCATTTGATTTATAATCTTAGGAATGTCGTGAAGCTTGTGGAGGACAAGGCTTGAAGACAGAAAATTTGGTTGGTCATCTAATAAGCGAGTATGATGTCCAGTCCACTTTCGAGGGTGACAACAACATTCTTATGCAACAGGTAAACTGGACCAACTTTTTTTTCTTTTCCGTCTGTCTTTTATATGAGACTGCTACCTTTGGATAAAAGTAGAACTCTAAAAGGGTAACCATAATATAGAAGCAAAGAAAAACAAAAGAAAAATATTCATGATGCTAGAAACATATTTTCATGAAGCTATCTCATGTTGGTTGCTATTAGCTTCCTCAGTTGGTCTGATCATTGAAAGTAGATTGTGGGTTCCCTTTTATCGTATTCGATCTAATGTGCCAATGTTGCACTCAAGTAGTTGGCCAGGACTTTGGGTCAGAAAATTCGAACTTCATTACTCTTTCATTTGAAGGAAGCCTATGGGTTAGAGTTGTTTTCTTGCTTAAGGAAAATTTCCGGTTTTGTATACTTTTAATGCTCTCATAGACGTCGTTTTGGGTTTATAGATTTTCTCCTAGATGCAACGATGCTAGTCTTGTAGTGATGTGTATAGAATGGGATTTAACTGGTTTAGCCAAAATTTCCTTATTCTTGGCTTTATTTTAGCTTTCTTCTGGGTGAATGTTTTCTTTATCCTCCTCCACACTCACTGGTTTTCAATCCTTTTCAAATATGGAAAGCCAAATTTTTAACATTCATTAGCCATGTTTGAAGTCCTTGAAAACTAATGCTCAACATGCTTCATAGAAAATCTTAATGCTGTTATTTTCATAGTGGCAATGCCCATTAAGGATAAGTGAAATTGAATTGCTATTTGATATGGTAGTTCTTTGCCAGATGCAATCTTTGGTATTCAACTTCAATTTATACGAGATCACTTAATATAGTTTTTAAAGCATCATTGATTTGGCATCAGGTTGGCAAGTCACTCCTTGGAGAATATTTAGCTTCTCAGAAGAAAAACAAACCAATTAAGATTTTTGGATTAGACCATATGAATAGTCCTAGCTCAGTCTTTTCATCTCAGTTTTCTACCACTTCTATGCGGAGCAGCCAATTCCAGGTAGTGATAATTTCTTGGGCTTCTTAGCATACTGACCTTGTTAAACATATGCTTGATTAGTTGTATGCATCAGATTAATATGTTCAGATTGAGAGAACGAGATCTTCTGAATCGATTTGCTACCAAAGTATCTGAGTATCAGGCAAAGGGAAAAGGCAAAGGGCATGCCTTCTTCTTGGTAAGAAATCTTTCTGGTACTCAAATCTTTTTCATATTTATTCTTGTTTTCTCACTTTGATCGCAAATGCTGATGCTGCTGTTATTCATATTCCTTATGGTAAACAGAATCATCAACTTGCTGACGACTTGGGCAGAGCTTTTACGGACAGAACAATACTCGACATTTTTATTGAGGCTGAGGCAAATATACCTACTGGCTCGTTGAAGGTAAAGTATCACGTACTGTTCCTCATTTTTCACTTATTTTGTTGGGTATTGCTATATTGGATACTGCAGCTAAGCTTACAGTGTTGCAACTAGTCCATTGTTTCTTAGTAGATCATAATGCGAAATTAACAAAGTTTCAGAGGGTAAAACAAGGTGAATTTTGGATTTGTATCTGTAAATGAACTTCAGGACTTGAAAGCTTCCTAAATGAGAACTGATATTTCTAAAGCATGCTATGAGTGGGTGGTTGATGGAACTCTTAACTGTCACTGCAGGCATTTGACTTGGGAAATGATCACAGAAACACTGTTAGTGACTAGTTGACTAGATGCCAAGAATTGGTCTGAATAGTTAGGTGCGTATAACTGGATATAGTTATACGCACCTAGATGGCATATATGAAGTGGCACCTAGATGGTGGGAGTGTGAATATATTTATGCATAAATTTTAGATTTGACAACTAGAATTTAGTTGTCCTCAAAGACAACATTGTCAGACGATAAGTATCCTTATCCTCGTGGCACTTCACAACCTAAGATGTTGAAACTGTTAGAAAAGGTATAGCAAAGCAACTTCTTAAACTCTTTGAAATGTTGACTGCAGGATGCCTTAGGCCTTGTGAGATCCATGTATGCCTTAATCTGTTTGGAAGAAGATGCTGCGTTTCTCAGGTATGGGTATTTATCAACAAAGAGTGCTGCTGCTATTAGGACAGAGGTAGCTAAACTCTGCGGTGAATTGCGGCCACATGCACTTGCCTTGGTCAGTTCTTTTGGCATTCCTGATTCTTTCTTGAGCCCCATAGCGTATAACTGGATAGATGCCAATTCTTGGTCTGAGCTGAAACATTAGCTCCAGGTGTGGTTTCTTTTTTTTGAAACTGAAGGGTTTTGATACACAATTAAGTCTTCTTTAATCATCAATAAGGGATCAACGCTTTTACTATTGTTCCCAAATTATAACAATGACTGGTACTTTGTGATTGAATAAATTTGTTATTTCGAACTGCGTCTCCATACGTTTCAAAAAGCTATGGGGATGCCCTAGCGAGCTGAGTTGAATGGTATTTTTCCCTAGTCTTTTATTCGGGTTAAGCTATCCGGATAAATGTAGTGAAATCCTAGAAGTTGGCAATACATACTGATACAAGCAAAAAGACTGGACAAAAAGGAAATGGGTAAGGCGTAGATGTTCAAGAAGCGAGAAGGCTACAGAATAACGTTGTGTTTGGTTAGCGTCCTCAGACGTGAGGACGGAGGACAAGGACATAAAAGTTCTGTCCTCCGTAGTGTTTGCTTGCCGTCTTCGGTTGTTTTTGTTCCGTCTTCAGATGATAAAGACAAAAATTTTTGTTCCATCCAAGGCTGTGGTACAAAAATTTTTGTCCTTAGGACAAGAACAGAACAAAATAGTGAAAAGTCTTAAATACCCTCCTTCTTCCCTCTTCTTTTTATTTTAATTTAATAATTTAATATTTATAATTTGAATTTGTATGACTAATAATATTTTTTATCAAGTATTATATTTATATTTCTTATTTTAATTAATGAATATTTATAATTTAATTAATAATATTTGTAATTAAATATAATGTAATTAATTAAGTAATAATAATAATTTAATTAATTAATTATAATATTTTAATTAATGAATAATAATAT
>JAOSBN010000179.1:29655734-29674408 GCA_027563595.1 Erythroxylum suave
TCACAATTTTACAAAAATCTCAATTCAATCCAATTATACCCGGAATTATTCATGAATGCATGTACAATATGAATGTGTATATCACAAGTAACTTATGCATGATGTTTGTTGTTTTTTTTATTCCACATAAATTTCTTATAATTTACTATTCTAGTCTTAACATGGGTATCGGGATGTTATACTGGCAATACAAGAAGAGAATTGTAAAAGGATGCATGCAAGTCAGGAGGAAAATCATAAGAGGATGGAAGCAAAATTTGACTAGATTTTGAAGAATCATGCATCATCCATCCACAATCTGGAAGTCCAAGTAAGCCAACTAGCTAATACTTTATCTTCATAAAATGCAAGTAGTCTACCAAGCAACACCAAGGTGAATCGGAATGAGAGAATCATGTTTATTACTCGGATAGAGAAAGAAGAAAACGAATATGGGGAGCAAGATGGAAACAAGAAGGAAGAACAAACAGAGTTAGAAGTCTTTCCAAGTGGATCAATGAGCAAGCTGATCTTCAAATGAAGTAACTAGAAATTCTAAGGAAGGAGAGTTAAGTAAGATGATAGACATAACAAACTAACTCCAAAAAAAGCTTATGTTAAAGGAATCACTAAAGGAAGAGGTTAAGAAGCACATATCAGAAGACTATCCACATGTAACAAAAGAAAGAAGATCCAGGGGACTTCTTCATTTCATGTGGTATAAATGGAGTTAAGCTAGATTGAGCATTTGCAGATTTGGTAGTAGTTATAAGAGGATGTTGTACTTATTCAGTCAAAAGTTATGTCTAGAAGAGCCAGAGCTGACTAAGACACTAGTGAAAATGGCTGAAAGAACAGTGCATCTACCGAAGGGGATTATCAAGAATGTGCAATTACACATTGATAAATTTACCTTCCCCGTTGATTTTTACATATTAGATATTAGTGAAAATGTGGAAACCCCAATGGTTCTTGGGCAACCATTTTTAGCTATAGCTCTTTCATTATTGATGTTGATGAAGGTGAGTTAATACTTATAGTGGGAAAGGATTAGTTAACATTCAATCTAATAAAGAAGAATTATCGTCCAACTCTACCCCCTGACGGACATCAAGGAACCCGAACTCCAAGGAGGATGGGAGAATATTGAGGACATCAGGAATGCGTTTAGAAAGAAATGAGCACGTAGGAGAAGGTGAAGGAAGGAAAATAATAATGAAGGTGGAATCCAAAATGGGGTAGCTCATCTACAAAATTTAAGATCAAATTTTGCACAGGTACCATATCGTTCATTTGAGCCACCGTGAGCATAAATAGAAGTTGAGCTACCGACAGTAAACAAAGCGTTGTGTGGGAGGTAACCCATGGATGTTATTCCATTTTGAATGTTTTTGCCTAGTTTTTGTTTGATTTCTTTGGCTTGATCAATTTTTCAATTGGATTTGATTGATGTTTATGTTGATTTTGTTTGGATTTCAAGTTGTTTTCTTTTCAAATTTCTTGTTGATGATATGATTTGGATGTATTTGTAGGTTTGAGAGCATGGAGAGTACATATAAGATTGGAAGAAGATTTGAAAATGTGAGAATCACCAATTCCCATATTCGTGGGAATCCTCTTCAGAAACTTTGTGGCAAGGAATCCCACACTCGTGGCAATGGTAGGGATTCCCACGCACATGGGAATCCTATCCGGAAGGGAAACTTTCCCTCCCTTTTTTTTTCTCTCAACCACTTTCAAAATTTCACTCCCTCTCTCTCTAACCCACGATTTTCTCTCTTCCCCCTCTCTGAAACCCTTCATTTTTCATCTAGATTCTTGGTATTTTCTTCATCCCTTTCCATTAATCTTACATTCTTTCACTCTTTGCTTTCCTCAATCATTTAAAAACATACGAATTTAGGTGGGATTTTATTGTCTGTCTCTAAAATACAAATTTCACTCTCTCTTTCATTTTTGCAGTTTTTCTTCTCACAATGACTCCACCAAAGACAAATAGGGTCAAGCAATTGGTCGATGAGCTCTGCCTTCAAGTTTTTGACGAAGGGAAAACTAACTTAGAGGTAACCTATCAAGCCTCATTTCTGATTTACTCGGAACTTAGAGGTAACCTATTAGGCCTCATTTTCGATTTACTCGGAAGAAGAAGGTGCGCGTTTTCGTGACTTTAGGAGTAGAGCAATAGTCACTCTTAGGTATTTGGATTTTCAACTATTAAAAAATATAGGAGTGAGACATCAACTTGAACAATTAACTGCAACCATAAGGTGGAATAGATTTTTTCAGTACAATGTACCTATTTCTGCCACCCTATCTTTAGAGTTTTTCACAAACAGTTAGGTATAATTCTAAAATAGTGTTTTGGTTTAGGTTAGGTGGAAATGTTTTTAAACTTGATTATTCTGTCATGTGTGAATTTTTTAATTTATCGAATACAAAAATTTTAGATGATCATCCGGATTTTGATGTTGATGCTTATTGGAAGACCTTAACAGGCAAAGAACATTTTGATTCACATAATGCATCGAATTCTCTAATCTAGAGTGCTGAGCATTTGTTATTACATAAATTTATGTTCCTAACTGTGTTTAATAAACACCTCTTACTACTCTTTTGAAAAAGGACAAGATTGGAACTAGTCTAAAGAGTGCCAAGCTGCCTTCGACGATTTGAAATAGGCGATGATAAATGGCCCATAACCAACTTGTTCTTTTGGATGGTTTGAAGCAGGTACAAAGCTTCATGAATCTCTGCTATTTGAATATGGAACATCATAACAACGAATAGGAATGAAACGGATATAGGTCTTATATGAACTACTGGGAAGACCATAGCGGAGAAGTCGAGACCTAACAAAATCAGTAAACCTGAAGTATCGCGAAAGACTAGAATGGGAAACAAAACGGAATGTATCAGATTTTTAGCATGTGTAACCATCAACCTAGAGGCCTTTCATGCATGTCTCAAAGTCTAGAATGAATTTTAGAGTATATCCAATTTTTGTATAAGGGACACTAGTCCCTTGAATTAAAAATCGTGAACTTGTTGGGAAACCTCTCTTATAGGAAGACTGGTGTCTAAGAAAGTGCCTAATGTTGGTCAAATAGCCTTCGTGTTGATCCCAAACTCTTTCAATCATCGGAAATCAATAAATGCTCAGCTAAAGAACTTTTCTTTTTATAGTGCATAGATAGAAAGCTTAAAATCAACACACCTTATAGAATTTTTCAATCAATAGTGAATGTGATTAATAAAAAGAATAAATCTTTTGGGATTACTCATATTGCTTCTATTTTGGATGTATTTCATAATGTTTATACAGAAAATGTGCATATTAGCCCCCACAATATGTTTGACATAGTCTATTTGAGACGCTCTGAGATTGTGGAGGTCTAATCTATGGAACTTTGCAATCCTCAGACGCGCACTGTAGTGAGGAGTAGAAGGGGTGCTAGTGTAGTCGTAGAACAACATTCCATATCCAATGTAGCTCCAAAACTAGAGGAGGAAGTAGTGGCAGAGGAATCGAGGGAACTAGCGGCGATGCAACAGATATCAACCAATTCTTGGCCAAATAGCCACAAATCAATAACAAATGACATCCCAACTCGATGAACTCGGCACTCAAATGCGGCAGGTTCATAAGGAGCAATGCAGTTTAAAGAGAAGGTTCCTCAATTTATATCAGACGAATAACTTTAAAACTCCTAAACCATCACCGTCACCACTATGGGGAGGTGACATCAAATTTCTCACTTGCATTTTTTTTAAAAAAATTGTGTTGAATAGCATGCATGTTTAGGTATATTATATGTGCTTTGTGTCAGCAATGGTGCTTTGTGTTAGTAATGGAATCATATTTATGTCACTCTGATAAATATTGCCATGAGATTCTGTCATATCAGTTGGAATTAGATTGAATACATGCTTGAACTCTGATTAGGCTACTTAAGTAGAAAGTGAATCATATAGAGCAATGAAAAGTAGTTGGTTACACAAGCTTAGTCACAAATCGACATTTGAACAATGAGGTAGTGTAGAGATGCATAATGAGTTTTCAATTAAGCCAAAGTGAGGATTGAGCTATATGACTCCATCTATAGTCATTTCATTTCCTTGTTGAGTGTTACTTCCATAAGTTACTGCCTTTGGAACTTGTTTTAAATCGGTTTGAGTCTACTGAATGCATGCTTAATAAAGATTATCTAGGCCATTTTTGTGTTAACCTTTAGTTTAAATGACCTATCCATTAAATATCCCTTGCTACCCCTGTTGAGCCTTAACCTTTCTATCTGAAAATATCCGAAATTTTAAACTTTAAACCCCATTATCTTACCCTTTTCACAAGCTTAGTAGAGTATTAAGTAAACATTAGTTGGGATTGTGTGAAATTTTTACCGAGACAAGTTGAGTATATCTCTACCTATGGACTACATTTGTATAGAGTGCTAGTTTTGATTCATAGTTCTTCCATGTATGAAAAAAATGAGAAATGAAAAAAATAAAATAAGATAAAAACAAAGAATAAGTGAGTAGCATCAATAAGTGCAAAATATTGGTTATATTGGTACAACTCGGAGTATGTTTTGATTATCACAATTTTATCTGGTTTTTACTTTATTAACGTTTGTGCTTAACCCTCTTTCCCTTTCTTTTGACCCACCTTGACCTTTAGCACATTACAACCCTAAACAAGTCCTTTTGATCTATTTATGCATGCAATCATTATAGAGGAGAATTGGTGTATTAGCAAGCCTATGGTAATGTACTTTCCTATAGGAAGTTTGAGAGAAACACTAACCCTTAAACACTTGAGCGAAATGAGAAAAAACTTCATTTTGCATCTTTACTTATCTTTGAGTGATTTTGCCAATTGTGAGTTCGCTTATGTACACTAATGAAAAAGTAGTCATGATATGTGCATTCACTTGATTATTGAGTTGGCTCGAATTTGAGGGATTGTATGCTTTGAACTTTATGAAAATGAAGTGGTAGAATTGATTGATTGTATTTATTTTAATTGAGGACAAGCAAAGATTTAAGTGTGGGGATGTTGATAGGTGCGCATTATGTTATATTTTTATAGAAATTTGGCATGTGTTTTCTAGTATAATTGTTGATTATTGTTCTAATTTAGGATTCATTTTGTATGTTTTCATTAAGTTTGTTTTCCATTGTTGTTCTTGTGTGTTTGATGCTAATTGAGGGAAAGAATTGACTATTTTGTGTAGGAAAGAAGAGGGAGTAACTTAGAGGTTGAACAAAAGATCGAAGAAGAGAAGACAAGAAAAGTGATTCTGTGCCTGATTCCTACATTCGTGGGAATCATGCAAATTCCCACTGGACGTGGGAAATGTAGAAGTAATGAGGAGTGTCTGTGACCAATTCCCACGCTCGTGGGAATCATACAAGTTCTATATATATATATATATATATATATAATCCAAGGAATCTACGAGGCTTCATTAAACCTAGGGTTTTTGGACTATTCTAAAAATAATTAGGCCTCCATCTTCAAGAGAGACGACACCCACCTGCAGAAACACCATCCTTGAGTGAAGAACACTCGTTTGGAGCATTAAGGAAGGATTGAAGACAAGGGTCATCATCAAGATTGGGCAAAATAGCACATCAACACCAAAATTTTAGATTTTGGCAAAGAAGAGAAGGAGTCTTTCTATTCAATTTTTTGTCATTTTAACCTCTTCCTTTATTTGTAAAAATGGTTTATTTGATTTTTGATGATGTTATGGAGACCATGTTAAGCTGATTTTATTTTAGGGATTGCTTTTGAACTATTTTATAGAACTCCTATTTTATTGAATTGAATACAATTGTCTTTGTTGATTATTGATTTTAATTGTCACCTTACAACAAATTGAGAGAGTGAGTGAGATGAAATTCATGTAGAATTGTACAACGAGAGTTGGCAACCTATAAAGCAGCAATCATCATGTTAATTGAATTGTTAGAAGAGAGATTTCAACTAGTCAATCGATCACCTATGGGATAGTTTAATAAGTATTTGAATCGGTAGATTCATTGGGTAGATTGAGAGATCGTCTAATTGATTCCCGTTAATTCGACTAGGGACAAATAGTTACACCTTGAAAAAGGGTAATTAGTACATTCAGAAATCTAAGTTGAGACATAATTCAATCGATAAAATAGGAGGGAGACAAAATAGGAAAAAAGTAATCTTTAGTATTTCGATTGTTGAGTTCAAATTTTTTACAATTTCGGTTTTGTCCATTATTTGCATTAATCTTTTAGTTTTGATTTTAATTTAATTTCCAGAATAGTTTCATTAAACAATTTTGTTTCTTAAACAAAGTTATGTCTAAATTAAGCAATGTCTAGGCATCAATCCCTGTGGAATCGATATCTGCTTTGTTTAACTAGAAGTCATAACCCGTTAACTTGTAGTTTTTTAAGCATAAAACAAATAGATAGGCTTTACCATCCACATTTAGATAGAAACAATCCAATGGATTCATTTATATCATTCTTGCACAATACCCAACTTAATAAGCACAAAATAACATAAACAATTCCAAAAGAGAGGGATTCAACATTACACATGAAAAAATATGCTTAACCGTAATTGTAGGTGTAGACTTCACCTTGAACCTGGTTGGAAAACTTTAACCACTGTAGGTGTCTCGAACGAGTGAGTTTTCTTCCCTTCACAAAGTCCCAAGTTGATTCCCCTTGTTTTTTCCTTCAAAATGTTTTATTTATAGTAAAAATTAGGTTTTTGAGTACATAGATGGTTTGATACACGAAAAAAGTGAAACTCGTGAAGATACACAGTTGGATACACGACTGTGTATCCAAGCATGTAAGTCCAAAACAGTCTTCTGAATTTTTACATGGCCGTATAAACATATACACAGCCGCAATGTATCTCCTAAGTTCTACTGAATTGTTGTTCTTCTTTTGAATTCTTGTCCAATCTATCTCCTTCTTGTTCCATAAGGGTAATTGAGTTTGAACATGAAAATGTTAGCTTAAAGAAGCTATTTTTAACCCATTTTAGTTCTCGTGCTCCAAACTTGTACGTAATATCAAATATGAACTAAAATGAGTATCATAAATGTTTGACAACAATAATCACTAAGTGTTATAGAGTAAATATATAAACAATTAAGCACACATCATAGAGGAAGCTCTTTTCCCCCTAATTCTAAAAAAGGCCCTTGGGCCTAATGGTTTCAACGCCCTAATTTTATAAAAGAGATGGGATCAGACTAAGCATATGCTATGGTTATTGATGCGGTGTTGGAGATTTCTAGTGAGGGAAAGATGCTCAAAGAGCTTAATAAAACTTTTATCTGTTTGATCCCTAGGAACCATCTCCTAATTCTATCAAGGACTACAGGCCTATTTTATGCTACACCATTTATAAAGTGACATCAAAGATGAGTACTAATAGGTTGAAACTAACTATGAGATATTTAAGTAAAAACTCCTAAGGTGCATTTATGAGAGGAAGATCTATTAGAGATAACATCTTGTTAGTATAAGAACTTTTCAAGGGCTACGATAGAAGGAAAATAACTAGGAACTATGCTATCAAGGCGGATTTACAAAAGCATTTAACTCCCTAGACTTGGATTTCCTAAGTAATACCATGTATGCTTTTAGTTTTCCTAAGCTTTTTGTCAACTGGATAGGTCATTGTGTCACTATTACATCCTATAAAATCCTAATCAATGGTGAACCCTTTAGAGTTGTTAAAGGTGTAAGGGTGTAATATCTGGATTTCTGAAACATATATAGGGTTCAACCCTAGATCATTATAAATGAGTGATAGAATTGAGAATTTAAGAAAATGCATTTCATTTGCATAGCATGCATATATGAATTGTAATTTGTACACATTATAAGTTAGCATATACACTCAATTGACATGTCCCGGAGTATGAAAGATGTTAAGTGAACATTATGTGAATTATGAATTAATATGCCTTGAATTTTGGTATGATTGGATTTCAATTGGTATGTGGATTAGTGGCAGCATAATTAATTGATACATGGCATTACATGCCTTAAGACAAGTGTTGACGGAGGAGGATGACACCTAGCATAATGACTAGGCCAAGCAAATTCTAGCAGCAATGTTTCTACTGTTTCCCTCACCTCTCTCCACTGAAATTGCTCCAAATTTTATTTGTATTTTGTTCTTAACCCTATCTAAGCTATTACACAAAATTCACATGTTAATTCTCCACAAAACAGCCAAGAAATCTGTTTAAAGTGATCTTCATGTGGCTGTCCAAAAACAATCTATTTTCACTTAAAGTTTGTGATTGATCTTACTTGCTTGGAGGGAGAGATTCTCTTAAAGTGTTAAGCTTAATTGAAAGCCCACTAAGTAAGTAGACATTTGATCTTTATCTCATGTTTAATGGTATAAGAATGATGCTTGAATTGGTATGAAATGAATGTGATATTGGTGATGATATGTGATGGAAAATGTTACATGAACTTGAAAGTTTTATGATTGTTTTTAGAGTATGAAAACCGTGGCATTGTAGGTTGAATTATGGATGAATTAGGTCTGTATCTGATGTATAATGAGAGTGAATTTATGCTACAAGAAGATGTTAGCATACTGTTCTTGAATTGAGAAAGAATTGGGATTATATACATAATAAGGTAAGTTAATTTTTGATACATGAAATACATTAATTTGTAGGCTGTTAATTGAGTAAGTTTGAGCTAGAATTAAAGATTATTTTGATGAGGAATTGGAGTATGATTCAGGCTTAATAGAGGCATAATTGATGAACCATAAAGAAGATACTTTAACCTTGGTATCAAAGTGTGAAAATCTGGAAAAAAAAATGCAGGAAAAGGGTAGGCCATGATCGTGGCACCCATCCCACCATCGTGGACGGATGCAATAGCTTTTATCACAATCGTGGGGAGGTACCCCATGATCTTGGGCAGTGGTTTTACATGGTAATGTTTGATTTGTGCAACGTTTGAACCAATTATGGATAAGGTACTTAACTATGATGCATTTGGACTTGATTGGGGTTTAAATTGTACCTAATTTGATGTTGGAAAAGTTGGTTAAATGTGTGATAAGTTTTGATAGATAATTGATGTTATACTTTGAGGAAAAGAATGTTTGATAATAATATGTAAATTTGGATTCTAGGAGTATTAAAGGAATGAAGATGTTTATATGAATGCACGTGTATCCCAAAGGATATAAATAATACATTAGGAAAGGTTGAATGAGAAATGGGAATTATGTGAATACTTGTAATGCTAGAAAAGAGTTAATAAATGTATGGTTAATGAAGTGAGCATAATCAAGTGTACTTAAGGTATTAACTTAATTGCAACCTAGCTACGTACAAGCTATGATGTTTGATTGATCTGAGTTGTAATTAAGGAAAACATACCCAGGGAAAGTCATTGAGCATGTATTGAAAATGGCACATATATATTTGCTTAATTAAATATGTATTTGTTTAATCTCTTTATTAATGTGTACAATGTATGTGCATTTAGACACTTAAGTCGAACGCCATCAACACGATATTATCAAACCATCCAGCAATAGTTTATATTGAGCGTACTATGAGTAAACCTAGATGATATCACTAGGATGATATCATTAGGATTGATTTATTTCTGTTTAATTCCCATATATTTAACTGTTAATGACAATTGTGATAATTCCGGACATTAATAGTTCAAGGAGTTTAATATTTGGGAATGTATTGGAAGTATTCGTTTTGCATCTGAATTTTAAATGATATCTGTATACTCAATGAAAGTTAAATGCTTGACCTAGGTCCAATGAATATGAGATTATGTTTGTACATCATAAGCAAATGTTATTGATGGCATATTCTATGATTTGATGCATTACATTAAATGCATGATTAGATAAAGACGTTGTGACCGGAGTAACCAATTTAAAAAAGCTTTAAGCTCATAATTCTGCACGTAAAGCCTAGCTCCGTGATTTCTATATCTGAATGAACCCAATATGGGACAATATCTATATCTGTATCTGAAAGGTTAGTCACAAAATATAATAATGAAAGTGGAGTCTCATAAACATCAGCATTAGTACATGATCATGAATTTTATGATTATGAATTTATTTTTGAAATTGTGATGTTAAAGTGATATGTCATATTTGTGTATTTGTTGATAATATGATTGACTGGGATATGCATGGTCTGAAAGAATGTACAAAATGTATGACATTGATGATGTCTTGTTAAAATGAGGAATGTTGTGAATTTGATTATATATGAAATATTTGTGTATTTGACATGAGTGAGCTCATCAATGATGGTTCACTCAATGAGTTCACAAAACTCATCAAAATTGTAACATGACTTTTCAAGTACAAGAGAGGAGACCTAGTTCCTAAATTTCTCTAGAAGAATGTTTTGGATTAAATTATGGCCAAAAAGGCTGTCAGCTGATGTCTGAGGAATAGTAGACTGTTCTATGTAGTTTTTTATGTCATGTACATGTAGAACTTTTGTATAAAGGACTGCAAACTTTCAAATATTTTGGTAATGTAAATATTTGTTTAAATGAAAGTATTATTGCAATGTCAATCATGTTTACAAATGACATGAGAAGTTGAGTTTTTAAGTATTATATAATTATGTATGATGTCATATAAGAGAACATGACTGCTCTAACATGCCATTATCATAGAATATGTAGTTAGATGTCCTTGTATATACTCTATATTAGTGGGTTGTTACAAAAAGGACCCCTTATCCCTTTACCTCTTCACCTTATCCATGTAGGCAGTCAGCACATAGTGGAAAGATCAATTTTCACTACAAACGCAACACTTAAAAGATTGTTTCCCTATCCTTTGTGGAAAACTTGTCACTTTTCTCCAAAGCAAACATGAATTCCATCTCCACCTTTATGAATTCCCTAAGGTCTTTCAAGAAAACTCTATGGATTGGCTATGAACATGAATAAGAGCCTAATTCTTATTTCAGGAGGGGGAGAACCTTTTGGTGAAGCATTAGCCTCATTAAATGGGTTGAAATGGTCTAAACCACCCATAACCTACCTTGGTATTCTTATAAACATGAAAAGACCATCTTTATTAGATTTTAAAACACTTTTGTAGAGGATTAAAGGGAAACAAGCATGTTAGAAAAGTATATTTTTGTCTTTGGCTGACAAAATTCAAGTGGTAAAATCAGTCTTAAGCAACTTGTATGTGCATTGGACATCACATCTATAGTTTCCTGAAGAATTATTCAAAGCTATCATATTCATCTGCCATGGTAAAGAAGAAAGAAAATCACCTGCTAAAGTCATATGGGAGGAAGCTTGCATAACTAGGAAAAGGAGGGGGATTAGGAATCATGTCACTTAAGGTTTCTAATCAAGTTCAAATGTTAAAAAGGGCTTGGAGAGTGGTAACAAATAAAGATTCATTATGGGTGAAATAGGTGCATCCCTGTTTTGAAAAGCAAGGAAACCTATAGCTATGGAAAGTTAAAATTGAGACTTCTTTAACCCTAAGGCATATATTGACATTTAAACAAGTGCATATAGTGAATTTTATTTGTAAAGTTGGAGATTGCACTAACAACCACATTTTGCCCTGACAATTGGTCCTATCTAGGACTGCTATAAGAGGTCGAGATGCTAGGATATCTAAGGAATGTAATAGTTGATAAAGCCACATAAAGAGATGCAATCTTTTCTTATAAAAATAGCATCTCTATGGCTTTAGAAGCTAATCAACTACTCATCACCCTAAATGCTCAACTAGAAGACCAAATGAGATGGAAGCATCTTCAGTCAAATAATTTCACAAAAACTTTATGCAGGAAAATATAGAGAATCAACCTACCTAATATGGAATGGCACATTGTAGTTTGGTTTGAGGGTGCTTGTCCTCAAGATTAAATAACAACGTGGATCCTTATTAAAGGCAAGCTCAACACTATGGATCACCGGTTCAAATTCATAAATATATAAGTAAACTCTGTATTTCATGATTAGGAACACAAAACTACATATCACATATTCTTTGCCAGTGATTATTCTAAAGAAATCTTAAAGGAGATCATACAATTAAGCACCATGCAATTAGGAAATTATAACTGGAAGGACTTACTCATCTGGTTTAGCAAAAATGAGAACAAATATTTAAAAAAAACTCGAAACTGGTAGATCCCTAAAATAACTATGTGCAATTTTATGTATAAATTATCTCCACAAATCAAAGAGAATTTGGCAAAGGGGTAAAGAAGGAGGAAGCGGTGGCTCTAACCATTTTTAGTAAAAAAGAGAGAACTCATGGTCCACATCCTAAATAGAATATGCTCTTTAGAGATTACTCGAAGCTTGAATTTACCCAAGTCCATCCTAACAAAGCCATTAATGTAGTTTATTCAAAAGAACAAACTTTTTCAGGTTCATGATTGTTAACAATTTGAGATAGCTGTTTTAATCAATTATAACGCTTGCCCTACTTGGGGCTTTTTTGGAAGCCGAAGCAAGTTCGTACCCGAGTGTCTTTCTTTTGAATGTACCTTTTTCCTCTGATCCATAGATTATAATTAAATTTTGTAAAAAAGTATTTACAAGCAAAAACTCTAATTTTAATACATCTTTAATCAACTTTTGGAGAAAATTAAGATTAGCCAGATGCTTTCAAGCCCTTACAAAGTCAACTTCTAGTTATTTTTTCATTAGAGAATCAAAATACAAACATCGTCTCATCATATCAAAATATTGACAAAATTAGTAGTTCACATAGATTTATTTCTATAATGAGTTCTTTATTTTTGTTTTATGATTTTGTTATTTTAAGCATACTTTGTGGTTAAATACTTACGTATTTATGTAAAAATTTTAGTTGTTATTGTTATAAATTAATTTATTTAATTTATTATATAAAAAATTTATAAATTACCTTTAATTGATCTTAATTCTAATTTATTTATGTTGGCATCTGAAGCTGGCTTAAATTTACTTTTGAATGTTTTTAAAGAGCTTATCTTTAAGCGAACTATGCCTTTGATAGAAAACTTCGAACATTATGCTCGAAAAAGGCTTGCAAAATCTTGTTAATGTTAAGGTGAAACTTTTTATAGAATTTCGTGAATTTTAATGCATTTAAAATTTTTTTGACATATTACATATAATCCAACAAAAGAGTAGATTTAACATTTGTAACATCTTGCCAATCAAAAACATATATCAATTTTAGGTTAATTGAATCATAATATAGTATCACCATCGATTTTCTTATTATTATCTAGGTTCTATTTTTATTTTATGTTTTATTATTCAACGCTCAAAAAAAGCATAATTTTCCGTTGTTATCCCTTGATTAAATAATAGTATTAAATTTTCTAATCTCTATCATTGCTTGGTAAGATTTAACTTATTACCATTATTTATTTATTATTAATAATTGTACTTGTTATAGTTAACGGGTGATGTTTTTGCGAAACGAAACTCTTGAGCAGTAACATTCATGTAGATACATATTCAGCTCAACAGTGTTGCAAGGAAACGTCATACTAAAAATGGAAAAAAAAAGTAACTAAATTCAGTTATTTCTTACAATAAAAAACCTGGTGATATGCCGAATTTTCTTTTCTATGTTCAAGTTGGTTTGTTGATCTTTTCATTTTCAATGGCATGACCATGCCTAAAGTTGAATAAACCTGGAAGTCCTCGTCCTTTAGCAAGTTGCTCAATCTTTTCAATCTTTTGCTTGAGAAGCTCAATTTCTTTTCCCAAGTCTTCATCTTTTTGCTTCATTGCCTAAAACAATCGACAAAAAATAGTATAGAAATAATAAGCATGACCCTTAAGAGCCTATTTTGAATGTTACTGTCAACAAGCACACGACCCTGATTACTCGAGTGGTTGCTGCAATTACGACAATAGAGAGGAGTTGAACATGCTATAAACGTGAGAAAAGTGTTATTTGTATCAAGCATTACGAAAATGTCAAACAAATAGCTAATAAAAACGCAATAGCAGTTTATGCGTATTTCTATAAAATCTAGAATTAAGGAAAGAAATTTAAAGAAGGAGAAAAAGAAAAAGGTTAAGGAATAAGTTTTTGAACATCAAGTAGCAATAATCTAAAATGAGAACTTGTACTAATCTTAGAATAACAAGAAAATAAAAACTACAAAAGAACTAAAAAAACTCTTTATACACTAGAAAAGCAATTGAAATCAAAATAAAATTAACAATTGAGTAAATATATAAAATAGTGATTAGATAATACATACTAAATGAGCCTCAATAATCTTGGAACCCAAATGTGTCGATAAGCCCAATATATGTATATCCTTGGTAGGTGCATATTTATGTTAATTGTTGTTTGATTAAAAAGATTCTTAATCGTCTCATTTGATTACATAAAATAATACAAAAAATGGGTCAAGGCCAACCCATTCCCCATGGAACTTAATACGAAAAATTGAAGTTTGAAAGTTCAGATATGAGCTCATGAATATTTAGACCTAAAAGATGTAGGGATGTAGGTTGAAATTTTAGAAACGCAGACAATTCTAACTGAAGGGCTGAGGGAAGAAAAAGGGGTGTTCTCTGTACATGAAGCTGACAAAAGACCACTCCAGGAGCAAGGCCAGGAGGTAGGAAGAGGAAGGCCTTCCCTAATTCAATACATCATATCATAGGATGATGAGCATTAGATAATGATTTGGTTGAAAGGCCAAAGAGGATGAATACAAGAAATGCAACATGTATTTTAACTTGCATAGTGGGCATGGTCATGATACGAAACACAACAAAAATTTGCACGCTAGGGTACACTCGGATCATTTATTAAAGGAAGGTAATAGGGGAAAAATAGCAGAGGCTGAAAAGTAGTAGGGATGTCCCTCAAAGGTCACACAAAAGAGATTCATAAAATAATGCGTAACCTCCTCAATGGGTAATCCATTGATCATTGGGGGACGACAAAGTCCTGAGCAGGTATTTTCCAAAAAAATAAACAAAGAGCCCTTAGAAGGGGAGAGAAGGGCCCCATTTAACAAATAAATATAGCATGTTGAAAGAGATAAGAAGAAAATAGTATCAGAAATCATCTTCGAAGAAACAAGAGCAACGCCTAATACAATTTCATCAGCATGTGCTGGTATTGACGCTCTCAGAGGCTAATACCATTGTTTTTAAAGAGATGGGTATCTCATTTGATAGATTGAAACCTTTAGGCACACTTCTGGTCAGATTTGAAGGAGATTAAATATATGTAGATGGAAGTGTGCCTAAAGGTTTCAATCTATCAAATGGTCAGATTCCATAATACAATCCCGGTAAGAGTAGAATACCAACAAGATAACTTCATTACCAAACATTGATGGAAGAACTTATACTGCACAAGATGGGCTCAAGAAAAACGTTTTCAACCACTTCAAAGATACAGTTGGTAAACCAACTAACAATGTTTCTTTCTTGGAAGAACTCAAAACCTTCATACATAGCTTAATCAATAAGCTATGAAACTAAGTGGCTATCCAAGCCTTTTAATATAATAGAAATAGTAGTTCTCTTCAACTTGAATCTTGAAAAGGAGCCAAGACCTGGTAGGCTCAATGCAATATTCTTTCAAAAATATAGCATCTAATAAGACATTGTATCTCAAAAGTCATAATAGAACTCCTCTCAAAGGGTAAAATGTTCAAGAAAGTGAATAAAACATACCTTTGCCTCCATCTCAAAGAAGCCTAATCCCTCCAACTTGTAAGATTCTAAGCCTATAACATAATTTTTAAGATGTTGGCTTCCAGATTGAGAAGTACCTTAAGATATTCTAAATTAGGGAGAGGCTAGGAGACAATGTTTTTTCACTATAGGAATTGATCAAGGATGATCACAAAAAGAAAAAAAAACCTTAAGGAGTTTTACAATGAAAATGGACATGCATAAATCTTTCGACCATGTTAGATGGGAGTTCATTCTCTTGGATATCCATCACAATTTATCAAGTGGCTTGAATTTTGTATCACAAAATAGAAAAGGATTTTAAAATATCCAAATTTGAATCCATTCCTAATAAGGATTCTTTATTCTTAAATAAGCTTAAGCCCTAAACAAACTAGGACAATATATCTGATTTATTATTATTCCCTATCCAATAAGAAAAACTCATCTTTAAGTAAGTTACAGTTGCTGTCACTTCAATTCTCAATCTTCATCCCACCAAACTAAAGCTAAATTTGCTGTCTTTTATTTCGTTTATAAACTCTAAGCTCTTCTACATCAATTCTCCTTGGTTGGTGTGAAGTCGTTCTCAACATAAAATGTAACAAATATTGTTCATATAAGTTTGAACACAACTTTAAAAATTCAATTTTAAAAATTTAAGTGCTTTCAGAAATTGATCTTCTTGTCCGCTTGACAAGAAATTGTCGATGTCCACTGAACTCTTATGGCTACAACTTGTTCATCAAGAACATTCTCTTATCTCCTCTTTAAGATGAGGAATGGTTTGAATTCTCACAACTGCAGTATGAGATCATAATGTCCGTGATAACTACGCAAGTCTGCAACATTAAAGATAGAACTAATTCTTGAAACAAGACCATTTTGTTCTTAATTCTTGAATGAATCTTTCATCGAATTTATGCACCCTTTATATACAATAAAGTAGTAACCATAAAATGGAAACTATCCTAATCAAATCCCTCGTAATCTGCACAATAAAAGAATGAAATGTCGAGATACTGATCAGCCGTAAATAGATTATATTGAGATATAGATAAGTTGTAAATAGATTAGATAGAATAAGTTTGAAATCCCTTAAATTAAAGGGTTCCATTAGATAGCTTTAGATAACCTTTCAATTTAATTTCCTATTTTCTCCCTTATAATGTCCTAAATAATGTTGTATACTTCCTATTCAATATATCAAAATATATGAATATTCTTTCCCACATGGTATCAAAGCTGTAGGTTTTCTTTTTTTTGGGATTTGTTCTTTGACCAGCCTACACTGTTGCATCGCCGAAACCCTATTTTTGGTTCTTCTCTTGTTTGTTCCAGCCTTCATTGTTGCATTCCTCCTTGTCTCTCCTTTATTGATTCCCATTCGGGTATCCTTAGTTGCTGTAGTATCTTCTTCTTCGCCATGTCAGCCTCTCAAAATCTAACTCTCCAAAAGAATTCAATACCATTCAGAAAAATTGGAGATTTACAAAATATTCCGGCTTCCTATAGGCTTAAAGAGAAGAACCATCTCAAATGGTCTCAATTTGTCCGCACATACCTCAAAGGCAAAGGGAGGCTTAATCATCTTCTTAGCATAGGACCGACTAAGGATAAGCCAATGTTTGAAGCATGGGATGAGGACAATTCCATGATAATGTCCTAGCTATAGGATTCTATAGATCCCATGATCAGTGACACATGCATGTTTTTTGTCACTGCAAAGGAGATTTGGGACTACATTGTCGCACAGACAAAAGGCTCGTGATGCTTCTCAAGTGTATGACATCAAGGTCAAAACTACAACTGCTAAACAAGGAAACAAATCTGTCACAGAATATGCAAACTTGCTGCAGAATTTGTGCAAAGAACTCGATCATTATCGAGTTTTCGAGATGAAGTGCCTCGAGGATGCTATCATCCTGAAGAATGTCATTGAAAAAGACCGTGTCTATAATTTTTTGGCTAGATTGAATGCTAAATTTGATAAGGTAAGAATCCAAATCCTTGGAAAAGAGAACACTCTATCTTTAGAAGAGACAATCTCATTGATTCGAGCAGAAAAAAGCAAAAGGAGTGTTATGCTTGAACCACAAACTATGGACGGGTTAGCCTTATTAGCAAAAACTGATCATCAGGACAAAGGAAATAGTGCTCTATCTAAACATTCTGGTAGAGTAAACCAGGGGAAGGAGAATAAGGACAACCTCTGGTGCCCCACTGCAAGACACCAAGGCACTCAAAGGAAACATGCTGGAAACTACATGGTAAACCATCAAGCCGAGAATGGGGAAACCGTACGGGACAATAAAGGTCTCAAGCACATATGGTAGCCCAAAGCTGAGGAAAATTCAGCAATAGGAGGATTAAATAGTGAAGAAATTGAGAAGTTGAGAAGCTTGTTGGGGATTATTGAAAAACTTTATAAGACTCTTGTTTGGCTCTTTAAGGAAAACCTTTACTTCCTTTTTGTTTGAATGCCTTAGAAAATCTTTATACCAATTCTTGGATACTAGACTTAGGTACCACAGACCAAATGACACCCACATCTCAACTTTTCCATGCCTATTCCCCATGCCTAAGTAACAAAAAGATTGAAGTGGTCAATGGCTCTCTAGTTACTATTGCATGGTTAGGAGACATACACATCACACCTACTTTATTCTTGAAAAGGTTCTCCATATACCAACACAATCAACTAGCCTTGTTTCTATTCAAAAACTTACCCATGATCTCAAAATTTTATGCTACTTTTTTATATTTGTCATTGTGTTTTTCAAGATCAGGCCTCGAGGAGGAGAATTAGACTTGCTAAGGAAAGGAGTGGCCTTTACCTACTTGAATTGCCTCAAAGAGTTAGAAGCAACCTGTCTTAGTAATTTCTCAGTTCCTCAAATAAAGATGTGAAATATTAGCAGTGAAGAAAACAAATTCATTCACATTACCCGTAGGTTACAGCTATATTCAGTATATATACA
>JAOSBN010000179.1:29674508-29694833 GCA_027563595.1 Erythroxylum suave
TTCTAGATAATACTGCATGATTCTACATAATCTGCATGATTTAAACATAATCTTCATGATTCTGCATAATCCGACAAAAGATACCATTTGGCTGTATCATCTACGACTAAAGTTTTAAAGGTCATATTTCCTAATTTGGTTGAAGAATTAGATATTTCTGAATTTCATTGTGATGTTTGTGAATTTGCAAAACATACTCGAGTATCTTTTTCCGATTAGCAATAAAAGAAGTTGTCATTCTTTTCATTTGATTCATGGTGACATATAGAGTCCCTCTACTATACCTCATGTTTTTGGGCCTTGTTGGTTTGTATCCTTAATTGATGATTGCACTCGAGTTACATCGCTCTTTCTCCTTAAACAAAAATCTTATGTTAGCCTTGTTATACCTAATTTCCACTAAATGATTCAAAACCAATTTGGGGTTAAAATAAAAAGCTTTAGGATAGACAATGACAGAGACTACTACAACCAGATTTTGTCACCTTTCTTTCAATCACAAGGCATTATTCATGATTCATCATGTGTTAACACACCTTAACAAAACGAGGTAGCAGAAAGAAAAAATGGGCACTTATTCAACACCACCCGAGCCTTACTCTTTCAAGGAAATGTCCCTAAATCCTATTAGGGAGAGGCAGTTCTTACAACCACATACATGAGAAATAGACTTCCATCACGTGTCTTAGACAACAAACGTCCTATACAGATTCTTAATAGCTTCTACCCGCACTTTAGTATAACCTCAAATGGCCTCACACCTAGCATATTTGGATGCACTACCTTAGTTCATGTCCATAACCAACATAGAGACAAACTAGATCCCCGAGCCCTCAAATGTGTCTTCCTCGGTTACTCACCTACTCAAAAGGGACACTAGTTTTACAATCCGTCATCTAGGAAACTTTATATCTCTACAAATGTCACCTTCACATAAAATACATCTTTTTTATCCAAGTCCTCTTTTTAGGGGGAGATTTCAATGATGGAAGATAGCACTTGGGAGTCCTCCGAACCACTTAAAAACCTTGACTTTCCTCTTGCTCCATCTCGTATTGTTGAAACAACAGAGTCCTCTGAACCAATTACATCTGAGTTTCCCAATTCTACTACTAAACAAATGTCATCATGTGTCCCAGCTAGCATTAATTAGGTGTATTCAAGGAGAAAAGCCGTTCTATAATGTGTATTCAAGGAGAAAAGTCGTTCTAGAACTAACACAGATCCAAGAATCCAATTCACACTCTAGAAATAAAATCATGGTAAGATCTGGCTCACCTTTACACACACAATTTGTTGAAACTATTGTTGTTAGGAAAGAAACTAGAGAATGCACCAAGCGACCACTTTAACCATTATCTCACTATGTTTCTCTCAAGCACCTGTCACTAGCCTACCAAAAATTCATTGAGTGTAAATACCATTACTATCCCTAACATCGTTTTTAAGGCATTGTCAAAAAAGGAATGGACGGATGCTATGAGCGAGGACATGAATGCATTGGAAAAGAATAGGACATGGGAGATTGTTGATAAACCAAAAGGGAAAAACATTGTTGCTTGTAAGTGGATTTTCACACCCAAATATAAGGCTGATGGATCTCTTAAGAGATATAAAACTAGATTGGTGGTCAGAGGGTACACTCAGACTTATGGGATTGATTATCAAGAGACTTTTGCTCTAGTTGCATAGATAAACACTGTGAGATTTCTGTTATCATTGGCTGCCCACTTTAATTGGTAGCTCTTACAATATAATGTTAAGAATGCATTCTCCATGGAGACTTAGATAAAGAAATCTATATGAACATCTTGCCGGGATTTGAGGGAGACACTGGTGACAAAGTTTGCAAGTTCAGGAAGGCCTTTTATGGTTTAAAACAATCTCCTAGAGCTTGGATTGGGAGATTTGCAGAAGTCATGAGGGGGAGTCTGGTTATAAACAAAGGCAAGGTGATCACACTCTTTTCATTAAACATTTGGCTGCATGGGGAGTTACTGCTCTTCTGGTCTATATGGATGACATCATAGTTACTGGAAATGATGAGAAAGAGAAGCATGAATTGAGTTGAAGACTAGTAAAAGAGTTTGAGATATAAAAAAAACTTGGGAAACTAAAGTACTTCCTCGGTATTGAAGTAGCATATTCCACACAAGGGATTTTTTATATCTCAACAGAAGTACGTGACTGATTTATTGGTAGAAATAGGGAAGATTAGATGTAAGCCAGTCCCTAAACCAATGGATCCAAACCACAACTTGGGAGAAGCTAAAGAACCAGTTGTTGATAAAAGGACGCATTAAAGACTGGTTGGTAGACTCATATATCTTGCTCAGACTCAGCCAAACATAGCACACATGATAAGCGTGATCAGTCAATTCATGCATGATCCAAGAGAACCTCATCTTCCAGTTGCTCATAGGGTGCTGCATTACCTGAAAGGCAATCCGAGAAAAGGAATTACGTTAAAGAAAAACAATACTCCTACTTTAGAAGCTTAAACCGATGCTAACTATGCAAGGTTCATCAACGACAGGGTATTGAACTTTTCTTGGAGGTAATTTGGTAACGTGGGGGCGCAAGAAGAAGAATGTGGTGGCAAGGTCATCTACGAAATCAGAATTTAGGACTATTGCTCAAGGATTGAGTGAACTACTCTGGCTGAAGATTATTCAAGATGATTTGAAATTCAAATGAAATGGTCCTATGAAGCTTCTTTTTTAAATTAATAGATTTCATTACAAGAAAATATATACAATCTAAAGAACAAAACAAGTATAATCCATAGAATCTAGATTACAGAGAATTAAGGTTGCTAGTGATCATCTACATCTTGAGATCGAGAGAACCTGCAAGACCACTTAGTCCAGCCTTACGCCAATCCCCATTTGCTCTTCATGCTACTTGTCAGATTTGCATCTATTCCTCTAGCTAACATGGCCAATCTACATTGTAGGAAGATGGCCTAAAAACCATTCTCACTGCTTCTACTCTCTTTCTTAAATACTCTACAATTGCGCTCTTTCCATATGTAGTACATCAAAGCTACCCAACTTAACCAGATACCTTTTAGATTGGCCGAATTATGCACTCTAATTTTTCCCAGCCAAGCAATAGTTTCACTCCAAGAATCCATTGGTTGGGCCACGTTGAGTATATTCTTCAATCGATCGCAGACTTGTCTAGTATATCTGCATCTAATCATGAGGTGTTCCAAACTTTCTAGTTCCGCATTAAATAATTCATAATTCAAATTGCTAATGGAGAACCTAATCTTATCCCTTGTAAGCAACCCTCCGTTGATTCTCATCCATAAAATGAATGAATGAGTTGGGTTAAGATCACTATCTCTTACTAAGGTTGTCCTACAAAGGCTGTCCATTCTTGCGTTGTACACTTTGTAGCCTGTAACGGTGTTTTATAGGCTTTTGTGTTGAACTTCCTCGAGTTATCTGCTAGCCACTGAATTTCATCCTACTCTCCTTCCTGACATCGTGGCAACTCTTCCATGATGAGATTAGCAGTTCTACTGTTGTGGAAGGGCCATATCCACTGATTATTTTGAATAAGCAAACTTACTTTAATAGTTAGATTCACCACCAATTTCAAGCCCTGTACCTCCACAAGAATTCACTAAGCCTCCTGTCGATTTCCTTAAGGATACTTTTGGGAATGGATAATCCAATAAGTGGTAAGATTGCTCAGTATTGTCTGAATTAACTGTAGCCTGCCCCTATAGCTAAGGAATAGATTGCTCCATATGTTGATTCTGCCATGAATTGAGTCCAACAGAGGTTTAGAATCCACAATATTGATTCTTCTGTGAGAAAATGGCACCCCCGGGTATTTAAAGGGTAACTGCCCTTGTGTTAATCCCATCTCAACCTCTCTATTTCAATTGCAAGATAAATAGAAACAACTCTTCAGAGGGTTGCATCTTAAACCTTAAATCTCTTGGAAATCCTTCATTGCTTGCAACATTATATCAATTGAGTTCTTCTCAGCCTGGCAAAACAATAAGAGATCACCTGCAAAAGCTAGATGTGTGATCTTCATACCTTTACATTTGCCATGGAACTGGAACTTTGATTGCCACCGTATAGTATTGACAAGAAGAGTTGACAAAACCTCCATGCATATGACAAACAGGTAAGGGGATAATGGGTCCCCTTGCCTAAAGCCCCTCCTTGCTTTGATCAGTGTTATAGGTTCCCCATCCACCAATATTGCCATAGATGTAGTGGTTACACATTCCTCAACCCATTTTCTAAACAGAAGAGGATAGTCGCCTGCCTTCAATATAGAAAAAAGAAAGCTCCAGTTAATTGAGTAATAGGCCTTTGCAAGATCTTTATTGTGGAATTCCTCATTCTCATCTTAGAGTGATATCTCTCTAACAGTTCCTAGCATACTAGGATATTTGTTCCCACTAATCTCCCCTTGATGAAAGCAATCTGTTCTGGGCAAATTATCTTCCCCAGGCTCACTCTCAGCCTATTAGTCTCTGTGATGGTTTTGTGAAGAAAGTTACAGCAAGCTATAGGCCTGAATTGTTCCATCTTCCTTGCATTACTCTATTTGGGAATAAGGTAAATAAATGTTTTGTTCCATTCCTTGAGGATTGTTCCTCTCTTAAAGAACTCATCCACTACTGCTACGACTTCTTCTCCTACAACATCCCATTATTTTTGAAAGAATCTCTCATTATAACCATCCGGGCCTAGGGCTTTGTCGGGGTTCATTGAAAAATTAGCATTCTTGATTTCTTCCCTAGTTATATCTCTCACCAATGCCACCTTGTCGTCTTCGTCAAGTTGTTTAAGCCCTACTAGAACCTCTACGGGTATATCTTTAACTGGCATTACAATCCCAAATTGCCAAGTAAAGTACTCCAAGGCAACCTTCTTCTTACTTTCAATGTCCTCATGGATCCACCCCATATCATCTTCCAGCAATCAGATTGAATTCTTATTCCTCCTAGCTGAAATTGAGCTCATAAAATACTTAGTACATCTCTCACCATCCTTCAGCCAGAGCATCCAAGATTTCTGCCTTAATAGAGTATTGATACTATTCAGCAGTAGATTATATTTTCCCACCAATGCAACTACCTTATTCTTAGCTGCAAATCTTCTAATCTATCCAGTATTCAAGCTTTATTGTGACAATAAGTCAACCATCAATATTGCTCATAATCCTATATAACACGATAAGACAAAGCATATTGAGATTGATAGACATTTCATTAAAGCAAATTTGGAAGAAGGGCTGGTGTGTATGTCCTATGTTCCATCAGAACATCAAGTAGCTGATATTCTAACGAAGGGGCTGAACAATTCAAGTTTTCATGATCTTGTATACAAGCTGGGAAAGGAAGACATTTATTCCTCAGCTTAATGGGGAGTGTCGAGATACTGATCAACTATAAATAGATGACATTGAGATACAGATAGGCTATAAATAGATTAGATTGAATAAGTTTGAAATCCCTTAAATTAATGGATTCCATTAGACAACTTTAGATAACCTTTCAGATTTAATTTCCTATTTTGTCTCTTGTAATGTCCTATATAATGTTATATACTTCCTATTCAATATATTAGAATACATGAAAATTCTTTCCCACAATAGCTAATATAACTAACGGTAGAAGACATAAACTTCCCCTGTAGTTTAAGAAATTATAGAAAAAAATCCCTAATCTTTAAAATTTTCTAGTTTTGAGTTTTTCATAAAAACCCATTATTTTAAACTTCGGATAAAGAATAACGTCAAGACAAATGCAATATAAACATCATACGTGAACTAATCAAATGCTATTTATATGACGATTCAACCTGCTCTAGAACTCAAATCCAATTAATTAAATTCGACTTAAACTAATAATTTATTATAATTATTAATTTAAATCCAATTTAATTTGTTTCGATCAAATTTAAAAGTTAAGTTAGGTTATCATATTAGTAACATTCAATTAGTCCACATTCGATGTTCATACTACATGTGTTTTGTCGTCCTTTTTTAACCAAAGTCTAAGCAAAAGGATTTTTTGAAAAAAACTAAGAACTAAAAGGAGTTTTTTTCCGAGAATTTTGAAGATTAGAGAGTTTTTCTAAAGTTTCTCAAACTACAAGGATTATGTCTTTTACCTTACAACTAACAAAGAAAGTTTTTATAAATATTTACACTAAGATAATATGAATCTCCTATACTCCTCAAGATTAGGAATAGATAGTTCTCATTCCAAGCTTGTAAAGAACATCTTCAAGCCTTAACCCGAGTAAACTCTTAGTCAAGATGTTTGCTTCTTGCTCATGAGTAGAAATGTAGCATAGATTAATCCCTCCTTCGACAATCTTTGTCTTTATAAAATTTCAATCAATTTTGACATGTTTGATGAGATTATGTTGGAATAGCTTATTTGCTATCACTATATAATTTGGGAGAACTTACTGTGAGTTGTAGGTCTTGCATCAATCATTATTCTTTGTTTTTTTCCCTCAAGCCAATTAAAGAGTTGAGAAACCCTTTATGTTGGTGCATACAATATTGGGGGTCCAAGTCGTGCCAAGTCAAAGTTACAATTTCAGTATTTTGTAATTTTTGTTGATGATTGCTCTTGAATAACTTGGTTATATCTAATAAAAGATCGTTCAGAGCTATTCTCTATCTTTAGTTCTTTTGTTCTACAATTCAATACTCGAATCAATATTCTTTGTAGTGATAATGCTAGAAAATATTTCCTTAGTTCATTCTCCAACTATTTGAATCAACAGGATATTTAGCATCAATTTTCCTACTCTCACACTCCTCAACAAAATGAGGTAGTTGAAAGAAAAATCCAATATTTTGTTAAAACAAGTCGTACTCTATTAATCCACATGAATATTACCAAAAGTTTATAAGGACATGTTGTACTCACAACATGTTTTCTTATCAATCAAATGTCATCTTATGTGTTAACAGTTATAACTCCATTCTCTACCCTCTTTCCCTATCAAGATCCTTTTTCGATTAGTCCACAAGTGTTCAGTTGTCTTTGTTTTGTTCATCAGCTTCATCCTAGCATAGATAAATCAAATCCACAAGTTATAAAGTGCATTTTTCTCAGGCACTCTCCTTTGTGAAAAGGGTATAAATGTTTCAGCCCTTCATTTTATCAAACTTTTGTGCCTGCTAATGTTACACACCATACTTCTCTACCGACACTGATGAATATCTACTTATTCCATTTGTTCTTTCCCAAACATCTTCCAATTATGTTACTCCAGCTACTGACACCAATACTACTCCTTTGGAATGTTTATCTTGTCTTGATTTATAGGTTTATACTCAACGCATTCATCATGAAGTACAACCGGAAGATTCACCAATGTCACCATTGTCTTATCTATCTTCAACCCCACCATATGATTACCCTGATTGGTCAATCGCCCTCCATAAAGGAAGAAAGTCTTGTACATCTCCCTCTACCTCAAACTTTGTTTCTTATGACACATTATCATCTTCATATGCTGCTTTTCTCTCCACTCTATCTTCTATATCTATACCTATACCTATACCTATACCTATACCTAAGTCTGTTCTAAAAGCTTTGGATCATCCTGTATAGAGACATGCCATGGAGAGAGAGATGGTGGCCTTGCAAGCTAATAATACATGGGTCTTAGTTACTCTTCCACATGGTCAAACAGTAGTGGGCTACGGTTAGGTGTTCAATGTTAAGGTCAATCTTGATGGTCCGATCAATTTAAAAGCTCAATTGGTAGCTAAGGATCATACACAGGTGGTACGGATTATACTGAAACTTTTTCCATTGTACCTAGCTGACATCTATTCATGTTTTCGTTAAATTGGGCAGCCACACACAACTGGCCTCTTCATCAACTAGATATAAAAAATGTTTTTCTTCATGGTAATCTTGAGGAGACTATTTTTATGGAGCAACGACCAGGGTTCGTTATTCAGGGAGAGACTAATCTAGTATACCTCCTTAACAAATCTCTATGTTCTGAAACAATCATTAAGAGCTTGATTTGGGCACTTCAACACAATAGTTATGGAATTTGGCTTGCGTCAATGTGGTGTAGATCACTTCGTGTTTTATCATCACTTTGAAGCTAGAAGAATTCTTTTGATCGTTATGTTCATGACATTGTTATTACTGGAGATAATAAAATAGGAATCCAATCTTTAAAGTCATTCCTACAAACCAAATTTCAAACAAAGTACCTTGGTTCACTAAAATATTTTCTGGATATTGAGATAACAAGGTGGAAGATGAGGATTTGTCTATCTCAAGGAAAGTACATCCTTGATCTTCTAGAGGAAATAGGTCTAATGGGGAACTAAGCCAGTTAATAGTCCCATGGAGCCAAATGTTAAACTTAATGCCAATAAAGGAGAGCATTCCAAAGATCTGAGTAGCTATCGAAGACTTATTAAATTATGATTGTTACCCATCCAAATATCTCGTTTGCTACAAGTGTGCTAAGTCAATTTATGGAGTCTTCGTGAACTAGCCACTGAGATGCAGCTATTAGATTTTTGAGATATTTGAAAGGTTCCCTAGGGCAAGGTCTTCTATACTAGAACCCAAAATGATTCTTCTCAACATCACAATGCTTATTAATGCCTAACAAATAGTTAAACCAAACTCAATTTTTTGTCTAAATTTTCTTTTTGGGTAATCCAACATTAAATGAATTGAAGGTTATTTGTCTTCTATGCTCTTTTTTATATACCACCAACACAAATTATGTTTTATAAGATTAAAAAGACTAATCTCCTTAGCTAACCTAATAAACTCTTAAGGAAGGTTTGTCAAGAATAAAATGTATCATGAGCTTGTAAGGGTCACCTTGCTCATTAGGAGAAAGGGTGGATGTAATAGCAAAGCTATGGCAACTCTTTTTCTTTCCTTACCAAAGACAAGTCAAATGGCAACTTAAAATGGAAATAGTTGTTCCTTAATTCAAATCTTCTAAAATCCACACTTGATTTGCATGCTATGTTGTAAGTCTAATTCAAGAGGAATTTCTCAATTCCTTTTTTAGATCCTGCTATAGCTACACAAGACCTTCCTACAAGGCTATGGTCATTTTGGCCAAATCTTCCAACCGTTTCACAATTACAGTTCATTATATTCACTCCTTGTATCAAGGGCTAAGCTTGCTTACTTTTTCATCAAATGAAACCTATCAAAAAAACAAGTGACCACTAGCATTCAAGAACAAATATATGTTAAAAAAAATAGTGAATCCTTGGTTGAAAGAGAGATACACCTAAGGTGGCATACAAGCAAATTGTTCATGCTAAGAAAAAAGGAGACGTGTTCACAATTGCTACCAAACAACAATTGCGCTTACCTTATCAGACTCTCTAAAAGGAGCCCAATAATTATTTCATGGTTCAAGTTTATTTCTACAAAAATATACTTTTAAGAAAATGCATCACAAATGAAAACCATGTCGAGTGTCCACTAGAAGTGAAACTCCTGTGAAAAAGAAAATTCCATATCCACCTCTTTGTTCCTATCTTGAAAAGCTTCAACATTTTTTATTCACATTTATACAGCATGAAACAAAGATCTAATACCTTCTATGGAACTTTATAAAAAGACAATTTTTGTTCCTTTTTATCCGATCATAACCCACTACCTCCCATAATCAAAAACAAAGATATAAACTAGGCATTACTCCTAATGTGCTTAAGATTGAATAAAGGATGCACTAAAAAGAATTTGAATTACACAAATGGGAAAACGAGATCTATTATGCCATGTTATTAGTTCCCTACTAGACGTTCATTTTTAATTTTCCACTACATTTGAGGCCTTTGGCAAAATCCTTTATTAAAATTTCATCTTAACTTTATTCATATACCTGTAGCTCTTGTCTTCGCAATTCCTCCTTTCTTGCCTCAGATCTAGAACTCCTTTGTACCTCAAAAACAACAGCAACTCCAGCTACCTGAGAGAGTGGGAATTAACAAGGTCATTTACATTTGTGGTCAGTTAGCACTATAAGTAAGGGAGGCATATATTATTGAGGTTCAATTTTGCATATTAAAAAGGTCAACCAATTTACTTTTTAATCCAATGATAAGGCAAAGTGTGAGAAAAAGTACGAAAGAACAAATCCCCAAGTTAGCTCTTAAATCCTCCTTATATCCCGACATAAATTAACAAATATTTAATACAAACCTAAGAAGTATTACACATGTTTCTCTATTGTACTTAGGGATAAGTCAAATCAGATAGATTTTAACCAAAATTCAAAACAATTTCAACAAGCCCTGTTATTCCAAAAAAGGCTTTATCAAGAATAATTTACAAGTCTGAGATTACGAAGTCCTATCTTAGATTATTTCCCTTCGTAGTTCACAATTGGGTAGCCAGTTGCTAAAAGAGATGACAATTAATGAATCTGAAGGCTTTATCAAGAATAATTTACAAGTTTGATATTACGAAGTCCTATCTTAGATTATTTTCCTTTGTAGTTCACAATTGGGTAGCCAGTTGCTAAAAGAGTTGACAATTAATGAATCTAAGGGTGGCAATAATACGAAGTTTCTTTCTTTTCCATTCTAGTGAGATCAAATTCTACTTTTTCCAAATATTAACATATGCAGAAGAATGTAAACCGCTAACCAAAATAAGGATAAAATCCTAAAGACTTCCTGATGCAAAATCATTGAAATCATAGAATTAACTTCGATGTCTATAGTATGCAACATAAGTATTACCAAAGAGGTTCAACTATAGTATAAAGGAAAGTGATCACTTGATCATACATAAGAGTTTTAAAAGGAGGTACTACAACAACCTTTACTTAAGAAAAGGTGATGGAGACATGGGATATGGGTTGTCATAAAGCCAACAAAATAGAAGATATCTACACAAGTCTTGCTTGAAGACATCACATTCTTATTGTCTCTGACAATAGCAAAAGGATTATGCTAAAGATGTTATAGCACAATCAAAAAATCTATCAGGAGACTTCTTGTATATTTTGTTGAAAATGCAAATTAAGGAAAGGTTTAATATGTGAGGGGTCAATCAATATCAAGAATTTCATGCAAAAAAAATTTATGCTTCAACGCCTTTTAAACCAATATGGTTTCTTCCACTACTTTTGGCCTACAATGAACTTAGAAACAACATCCACAATTCTGGTTTGATTAAAAAAAAGTAAGTTTGCAAGTGCCGCAGCATTGTTTACTCCTAAATTAATTAAAACATCATTTGATGTCAGTGGGGTCACAGAAATCACGAGCATCAAGAAACTTTACAAGCATATGCGATGCAAAACCACCAAAAAGGCATAAATGAAGCTTTTAGTAGTCAGAATTAGTATCAAGCTTCTATTAGTAATGTTTAGGACTACATATAGACAGGATCAAGGAGACACAATATGATGTGCAAATATTGTAAAAGCATACTTCTATATCAACTTTCCATTTCTTTGTCTTCCCCAATCCCAGGTGAAGATTCCTTTTAACAATCCCTGAAAACTTGTTAGCCTCCGCCATCCATACACCATAACTTACAAAGCATTTATTTGTCACTAGCAGTTAGAGATATTGAATGTTCACATTAATGGACTTGGGAAGAAAAAGAAACTTATTAGACAAATTTCTGGCAGAGCATTACTGTACCGTAAACACAAAAAGTTCTCCAAGAAGATCAGCTGCCGCTTGAACCGCTTTCTCCTGATCCAAAGGACGTATTGCAACATCGGTTGCATGTCCATATATACGTCTTTGCAAATTGGTCGTGAATCGATGATTTGCCTGTGTAAATATTAATGACAGTAGATGATGAATTGCTCGGAACTCGAGTGAAGCAGAAATCAAGTGAATGTGTTCAGATTACAGTAAAGTGCATGTATATGTATACAACTTATTTTGAATGATCCTTTAAAAAGAAGCACAAGGGCAGAAGAACTCGCACACTCTATACAACCCAACGAGCATATAGGAAAAAGAAAAGCATGAAATTATAAAGAAAACTCGAAGAATGAAATAGTGATAAGAAGGTGAAAGTTGAAAGAGAAGAGAACCTGGGCAATGTTTATTATCAAGTTACGGAAGCGGGGGTGAAGCCCTGCCTCCTTCTTCAGTCGATTAGCGATGGGCTTACAGATTGTTTTGAGAGCAAGAGTTCCTAGCTTTACTACTGGTAATATCATTTGTTTTTTCTACTCTGTTCGTTATCAGAGCTTCTAACTTCCTTGAACATAAAAGAGAGAACGAAAGAGAGAGATAAACAATCGAACGAACTCAGTTTTAAGACACGCAGCAATAAAGTAGACCGTGGCATTGGTAGAGGCTTCCAGAGTCTGGAAAGGCATTAAATTTGCCAGTGGACATGCGTTTAGGAGCCAGGACAGGGCAGTAGTGCGAGTTAAAGGATACAAGTCTGCAACAGATTCTACACGCTCTAATAGAGGCATTGGCAAAAAGATCCACAAACAGCTCTATATCTCATTTCCTCGAACAATTAGGATGCGTTCAAACCAACCTACTGCATGCAGAGAAATATTTATTCACATATAAAAACAAATTGCAAGTGTTTTGGAGTGAATGAACAGTTAACAACTAAATATATTTGTAATGATCTTTAGCAGTCGAATGCCCTGCGGACGATAGAATCAAGTCCTTTTTTAGATACAAATTAATACAACGAGGGATTTTATTCATGCATAATAAACGTTTTCCAATATATGATGAGCATTATAATAACTTATCTAACATTGTAGATATTATTATAGGTAAATTTGCCTAAAAGAAAGAAAATCTTTTGGATGATGATCATTAATAACTTCCCTATAAATAACAATAAACAATAACCATAACATAAGATAGAGTAATTGCTTGCTTATCCAAATGTTCTTAAAAAATGGGACATTTAAATTTGGACACTATAGTAACTCTCCCATAAGTATCAGAAATTACCACTACAACTAATTGAAGTAAAAGGTCCATTTTGAATTATAAGGTAATATATTTTAGACTTAAGTATAGGAGTGTACAAAAAGAATTCTAACATTTTTAACCATTATTGAATTCAACCCTCAATTGATGGAAACTTTAACCTCGTGAAGGTTCCTTCGTTTATCTAATGACATGTTTTTATTTTTACCTTCAATAAGATCTATATGTGGAGCCCAACTATTACTGATGCCTTCATCAAAAAAAAAAAAAATCCAAATCAATTTTCGTTGTCCCTACCCATCGTTGTTGCTAATTTATTGAGATAATGTTTATCCTATCAAACCTATGCTAAAGCTCAATAGGCAAGTATACATATTGTTCTTATAGGTTAAGTGAATATGAGTATCAATCCTACAAAAACTAGAATTGTTAGTCTTACAAGAACTAGAAATACAAGTACGAACCATCTTTTTATCATCTAATCTAATAGAACCAATGATTTATTTTAAAGGAAAGATTAACTAAACTAAAATTACTAATATGAAACAATAAACCCAAACAATGAGCAAGAATGAAGCAATCAATAGATAAATAAGATTCATATAAGAATTATTTTAGAATCTTCCTATGCTTAGACTTATCTTGATTCAATCATTAACCTATTTTCTTTGACCGATAAAAGTTCCAAAGTTACTACTATATTCTTTCTCGAGAAATACAATCGTTATCCTTAAGTTGACTGGTCATAACTCTTTCCAATCAAAATTCTTAAGAATACATTAACCTATTAAGTAAATTCCCATGATAGATTTCACTCTAACCTAGAAGATTTATGTGTTCTTATCTTTAAGATTCCATGCAACTCTTATTATTCATGTCATGATTATACATATGATTTCTTAATCCGCATATATAAAAACGTAAATTGAATAAAAATGCTAGCATATCTCAATTTAATTACAATAAGTAATTAGGAATATTTAGCAACAAAACCTAAGCCTATCATTAAAATCAAGAAATCAATCCAAAACAAGAGTTAAAAATACATCCCATCTAGATCTATATCCTAATTTATTTCATACTAAAGTAAAGAAATCTAATAATACTTGAGAAAGAAAACCAAATAAAATAAATCATAGTTATATTTTATAGAAATCTTAACATTATTCAATTTAATCTTGATCGAACCTTAAACTTTGTGTATAAGGTCACTCTTTTCTTATCCCAAGATGCTTTAGTTTGTCTCCTTATAACTACTTTTTCTAATGTCTTCACTGTCTTCAATTTTTTATTTTTCTCTCCCTTTTATCTCAAGTAAATCCTAAAATTTTAACCAAAAATTGTCCAAAATTGACCCATGTTGGTCTCTTGTACTTCATAATGTAAAAAAGCCTTAATATAAGTAAAAATTAATGCCAACTCATGTCAACAACATGGACTCACCTTGCACATATATTAGCTTAGTAGCTCCTTTGTCACGCTTATGAGAGTTCATATTAGGAATAAGGGAGTAAAGGTTACGAACATTTTGTGTTCCTTCATGGGGCAAGTTATCAAAGAAGCCAAATGAACCATTAGCTTACACGACAATGAACGCGATGCTGTGTTTGACCCATTTTCTGGACACAGATCCATCTTTAAGCTATGTTCATCAAAAATCACCCTAAAATTGCTTTAACTTTGCTCCAACTTACTTGAATTCATTTCTTATTTTAACTTGGTTTCAACTTGCCTGAATTAGGTAATGCTTTCATATTTTCCATTAGGAGGAAATCAAAAGTAGGGATCTAAATCATCATCTACTTAATGAATATTCTCTTATGGAATGTTAGAGGGCTTAATAGCCATTATAAATAGTAAGTTTTGCTTGAGTATTTCTTGATATTAAACATTTTCTTTTTGGTCTTTTAAAAACTAAGCTCAAAGAGAATAATTACAATAACTTAATCTTTATGAGAAAAAAATGGCCTATTATCTTCAATAACCAATTGCATTATAATAGAATGAGGGTGATTGCTTTTCACCTTACTAGGATTGAGGTTAATCATTCCATTATAAACTATCAGTTCATACACATAGGAATAAGGTTCTTGAAGAAAATTATTGATAAAGCCTTAATTATTTCATCACAAATCTCAAATTTTCCTAAGAATAAAGCCTCTTTTAGTAATATTCTTTTCTTGGATCAGACTCCTATTATGGCTTAGAATCTTTTCACAACTTAAAGGAGAAAACATTTTTTTAGGTTTAACACTTCTTAATTGAAGTGGAGAGTTTTGGAAAATCAATCATCAAGGGGGTTAACTATGAATTTTATGAATAAAAGATGTACAATTATACAAGGAAACTTTATAATGTTAAAGATAAACTAAAGACTCTCAATTGTAGGAAGTTTAATAATACATATCAAATTGTCTCTATTGCTAAGGATGAAAGGGCTTAAACTAAAAAGTTTAATAGTAAATATTATGTTCTCATTAATAAGAATGCACTTTAGTTAGATGGATCCATGCACATTACCTAAAGAATGAAAATTTCTATAATACCCTTCCTAAATATAATTATTCTAAGACTATTAGTTCATATTCTTAAACTAAGGGAGAAAGTCAGGCTAGATTTAATGACATGATAATTCGAGCAAATTTTGTTCTTTAAGGATTATAACAAAACTTACTCATCTTAAGAGAAATGTCTCAAGCCATGCATCAATTAAAGAAGTCTTCAACAACAGATTAAATCTTGGTCAACTAACAAAGACATCACTCCTTAGCCATCTCTTTAGTTCTATTCTCAGCTATAATTAAGAGGATTCTATTAAGTGGAGTAAACACCCCACTAGTTTATTCTCGAATGCCTCCTACAGATAATTAATGATGGATTAAGCTCTAAAAGTAAACTAGCTTAAGATAGTTTTACCTACACAAGTAAGTCCCACAGTGTCATACATCCTTTGGCTTACAATAAAAGAGAGGTTGAGCGTATCAGATAGGCTTAGAGGATTTTGGAATATACCATATTCTTATGCACATTTTAATTACAAATCTAAATTTATTGAACATCTCTTCTTTAAGTGTAGATTCTCCTCTCACATTTAGGAAATAATTCAATTTCTCTACAACTTAAGCTCTCCTCCTACAAGCTAATTAGGTTTAATCAATTGGTTAAGTTAAATGAATAGGATAAGTAACGAAGGCCTAATAGTTTATATACGCATATTGGCAGTGTGGTTTATACCTTAAGGAAAGAAAGAAATCAAAGGATTTGTTTTAATAAAAGAACTCAGAAGCGTAGCTTATTGCAATTAGCTCCTCATCAAATCTATCACAAATGAAATGAATTTATTCTTGTCAATTGGAACTTGCGTTTAAATGTTTAATTTTCGCAATGCCTCGGAACTTTAGGAATATGAATCTAATTCTCAGGAAAAGGTTAAGAGACTAATGCACATTTTGATTGGCTCCCATTTTTGTTTGGATTAGTTAGCTTGAATGTAAAGTTGAAAGTTACAATGAGTTCTTGTAGGATAATTGAAACTCTCTTCATAATGTGTTAATACTAAGAAATTGATGGTTTTCTATTTTATAAACTCAGGACCTTCTATAATTCAAAGGCTCTTAGTTATCTCTTCGTCTTAGATTTTAAGAGTTTATACTTATATAGCTTCCCTTTTTTAGGTTTCTGTGACTTGTCTTTCCCTTCATAATTGTATTAACTAGCATTACTCTATTATGCAATATAAACTTAGATCTTTTATCCTCTGTTTGGAGCTATTTAATATAACTCTTATTAACTTCTCAAAAAGAAATACTAATTAGTTTTATATAATAATATATTAAAAAATTATGAAATTTTTATTTATTATATAATAATACTAAAAAGTCTAATTTCTCATTTTATTTATACTTGATATTTTTATAAATAATAAATAATAAATCGGATTGAATTTTATTTTAATTGAAAGCAATAATATGTTAAAAGCCCATAAAAGAGAATCCAATATTAACACTTAAAATGGGATGCTAGCATAAGATTGTAAAAATCCTTTTAAGTATGATCAATCTTATATATAAAAAAATGACTAGAAACGCAACATATCATTTCCTAAATCCTATTTACCACATTGTATAAAGCCTAAGGATTTGGAGTTAATCTACAATAGGAAGTGCCACTCCTTGATCATAATTCTTTTTTTGAAATCCTTTGACTACTATCTACCTTAGTTAATGGATTGAGGAATATTCCATCTATTTGTCATATTAATTCTAATGTGAATGTGTGATCCACTTAACATTATTATTTTCCTTATCCAACTTAGCATGTTTTGAATCATTATTTGGATGTTTTCATGATTTCATGGAATGTTCTTACATTTCTCTTTCTCTCCATATTACATACACCATGCAACTAATTGCAATCTTGAAAACTATATAATCACTATAACTTAAATGGTGAGGTTTCCATGTCCAATCTATGATGTCATTCTACTCAATTTTCTAGTAATAGAATATGATGACAAAGGTTAGCTATGAAATTGCATTTGAAAACTAGGTGAATAACATTTTAAATCTCTTATTGGAAAGTTTTTAATTGAGATTTTGGTTAGGTGTATCACCTTTTCCACTTTATTACCTAAGTATGTTCTTAGCAGCTACCTGAAGAATATAAAAGGTCTTTTAGAGGTTATGTTCAAGCCATAGTAACTTGAACCAATACATTCTGTAGATAGAGGTTCTGAAAATCTCTTAGCATGTTTTATTTATGAACTTCTTTAATGAATGTCTCATTTATATGATTATATCTTCTTCGTTTAATTTAGCATTTTTTATTTGGTATGTTAGTTAAAATGGTGGAGAATTCCTTAAGGTTAGATGAAACTTGTTCCCTTAAATAATTTGTTTAACCTTAGTATGATCCAGTAGCTCACATAAGCTAACTCAAGCACTTTTTGAAGAGGTCCTAACTCATTTTAATTATGATACCAAAACTAAGTAACTTCCCATCCCTTATTTTACTTTCATCATATTGTTCATCATCTTTAGTTGATTGATTTTCCTAGAAGACTTTTTTTTCAAAAATTTCCCCTTCAATAATTGAACGCAAATCCTTTAACCCAGATATTTAGGTTAAATTCTCCTTACCTCTTTCCCTGTATAAATTCTTTAAATTCTCCTTGCCATAAAAAATTTGCTCATTATTTTGATTGGGGTTGCACCTAATCATCCTTCAACCTTAGGAAAGAAAAAATTGTACCATTTTACTTAACTTCTAAAGCATTAGAAGTTATACCATACTATAAGGAGTTTTTTAAAAGTTTCTCTATAACATTGATAAGGTTCTCGGGGACGATCTGATGTGATCTCTTAGGTGCAAGTATTCACTTGATGCCTTTGTCTGTTTTCTGGAAATTGGGACTAGGAGAGGTCAAGCCAACATCCATGCTAATTCAACTTACGGATCAATCCATCAAGATGCCATTTGGACTTATAGAAGATGTGTTGGTAAAAGTGGACAAATTTATTCTTCCTATTGATTTTGTTATGTTAGATTTTGAAGCTGATAGAAATTGTCCACTGATTTTGGGTAGGCCCTTTATGAATACTGGTAAGGCATTAGTTGATGTGTATAAAGGGAAAAATGTGTTGAGAATTGATGATCAGCAGGTTGAATTTAATATGTCTAAATCTTTGAAGAAATCGACGAATAGTAATGTATGTATGAAAATTGATGTTATAGATGAGTGTGTGAAGGAGATTGAAGAGGAAGTTGATGAAGTTAATGAAGTGCACAAGGATGAGAGTGTGAAAGAAGAGGAATTATGTGAGAAAGTTGATCTAAAGAAACTGGAGAGAACAAGTACAACCACACCACCTTCCATTATTAAGCCCTAAACTTTAGAGCTTAAACCCTTACCTTCCCACTTCAGATATACCTTCTTAGGTAAGAACCATACACTACCCATCATTATTTCCAACCAATTAGATTGTGAGTAATAAGAGAAAGTGGTAGAGACCATTAAGAAGAGGATGAGAGCCATAGGGTGGCAAATTTCTGATATTAAAGGCTTAGCCCTAATGTGGTGATCCATAGGATTAACCTAGAAGAGGGATGTAAAACTGTGAGGGAAATTCAGAGAAGGTTAAATATAAACTTGCAAGAGTTTGTGAAGGAAGAGGTAGTGAAATTTTCGGACATGGGGATTATTTACCCCATTTTAGATAGTAAGTGAGTGAGTCTGGTAAAGTGTGTGACTAAGAAGGGAGGCATGACAATGATAGAGACTGAAAAAGGTGAAAAGATTTCTACTAGGACCATCACAGGTTAGCAAGTATGTATTGATTATAAGAAGCTCAATTTAGCCACCAAGAATGACCATTTCCCTTTACCTTTTGTGGACCAAATGATTAAGTGGATGGCTAGCCAATTATTTTACTATTTTCTCCATGGATATTCAGGGTATAATCAAGTGTTTATATACCCGGAAGACCAAAAGAAGACAACTTTTACTTATTCTTATGGGACTTTTGCTTATTAGAGGATGCCTTTTTGATTTATGCAATGCACCTGCCACATTCCAAAGGTACATGATGGCCATATTTTCAGATATGAATGAGAACTTCATGAAGGTATTTATGGGTGTCACGTATATTGACTTGTGTATGGCAAGGCTTGCCATTTACCATTGGATTTGGAGCATCGAGCCTATTAGGTTGTTCGGAAGTTAAACATGGAACGAAAGCTAGCAGGTGAGAAGAAATTATTAAAACCTAATGAATTAGAAGAGTTGAAATTTGAAGCTCATGAAAATGCTAAGTTATACATAGAAAGAGCAAAAAAGTGAGATGATGCTCACATTAAAAAAAAAAAGAGTTTAAAAGTGGAGACTTGATGCTTTTATTCAATTTACAACTTCGATTATTTCCCAGAAAGCATAAGTCAAGATGAAGTGGACCCTTCAAGATCCTCCAAGTGTTTCCCTATGGAGCTTTGGAGTTGGAAAATGACAAGGGTGAAGCATTCAAGGTCAATAGGCAAAGATGCAAGCCATACTATGGAGGGACATATTCACAAGAAAGGGAAGTCATCTCTTTCCTTTCTACCACTTTTTCATGAATACATGTGGAATGGTCATGTAACATCCCATCACCGATAGGAAGAGTAAGATAGTAATTTGGAACGGGTTAGGAGTGTTTAAAATTGTTTAGCTATGTTCATGCATTCATATATGTACGTAAATAGTGAATTTTGCACATGTAATGATTGTACATGCATTCATGACATTTCTTGGTATATTTGTTAATAAATGTAATTGTTGTGAAAAATATGATTTTTGTGCTTGAAAATTGAATTGGAGTGTGTCTTTGTGAGTTTTGAATTTTTGGAGAATTTTAG
>JAOSBN010000179.1:29694933-29707522 GCA_027563595.1 Erythroxylum suave
AAAGGCCCAAATGAGAGAGAGGGTAGAAAGAAACAAAACTTCTATGCAAAAATGAGAGATGTAAGGGTTGCTTGTGCAGAAAGGAGATGCTTGTTTGTACTTTTTTACAGGTAAAGTTATTTTAATGAATCTGACCTTGACCTTTGTTTTCCTAGTAGTGTCGTTTCTATTTTACAGGAGTATAGAGATGCTTTCCCTGAAGAGTTGCCTAAGGAGTTACCAGCCATTAGAGGAATAGAACATCAGATTGATTTTATGCCTGGGGAGATTCCAAATAGACCTGCTTATATGGCTAATCTTGAAGAAACTAAGGAACTCCAAAAGCAAGTGGAAGAGATGCTACAAAAGGGACACATCAGGGAGAGTCGTAGTCCTTGTGCTGTCCCAGTGATATTGGTTCCAAAGAAGGATGGGAGTTGGCACATGTGTGTGGAATGCAGAGCTGTTAACAAGATAACGGTAAAGTATTGCCATCGTATACCTAGATTGGATGATATGATTGTTGAATTGAATGGTACATGTGGGTTTACCAAAATTGACCTTATGAGTGGTTACCATCAGATTAGAATGAAAATTGGTGATGAATGAAAAACTACTTTTAAAACAAAACATGGTTTATATGAGTGGTTTGTGATGCCTTTTGGCCTAACTAATGGTCTAGTACATTTATGCATTTGATAAATCATGTTTTGAGGTTATTTATTGGTAAATTTTTTGTTGTATATTTTGGTGACATATTGATCTATAAAAAAGGCATTGATGAGCATATTGAGCATCTTAGGCTTCTGTTAGGTGCACTTAGCATAGAAAAGTTGTATGCTTAGTTAAAGAAGTGTACATTTTGCATGGATTGTGTCATATTTGTTTGTTATGTTGTTTCTTCTAATGGAATTAAGGTGGACCAAGAAAAGATAAAGGCAATTAGTGAGTGGTTGAGACCTACAGGTGTTACTCAGGTAAGATCCTTTCATGGACTTGCTAGCTATAGGAGGTTTATAAAAGATTAGTTCTATTACAGCTCCATTGATTGAGATTGTCAAAAAGGAGGTAGAATTTAAGTGGGGAGAGGAGCAGGAAATTACTTTTAACATTTTGAAAGAAAAACTTAGTTCTGCACATATTTTGAGTTTACCTGACTTTACTTCTATTTGGAGATTGAATGTGATGCCTCAGGGATAGGTATTGGTGCTGTTTTGTTGTAGGCAAGATGTCCCATTGCCTATTTTACTGAGAAGTTGTGCTCAATTGAAAAATTCCACTTAGGACAAGGAGTTGTATGCATTGCATCTTAAGGGCCAAGTTAAGTTGAATAAAAGAAATGCTAAGTGGCTAGAGTTCATAGAGACATTCCCATATGATGTGAAATAAGAGCAAGGTAAAGAAAATGTGATTGCTGACCCATTTTCTAGAAGGTATGCTTTAATCTCTTCTCTTAGTTCTAAGTTGATTGGGCTTGAGTATAGAAAAGACTTGTACAAATCAGATTCTAACTTTCCTATCACGTATGATGCATGTGAACAAGTTGCTTTTCAAAAGTTTTATAGGAATGATGAATATAGGGAGTCTCATGATGGAGGCTTAATGGGGCATTTTGGTATTGCTAAAACATTTGACATATTACAGGAGCATTTTTATTTTCCTAACATGAAAAAGGATGTCGAAAGAGTCTACACTAGTTGTGTAGTGCGTAAGCAAGCCAAGTCCAAGGTGTAACTACATGGGTTGTACATGCCTTTACCTATCCCTAATAGTCCTTGAGTTTATATATCTATGGATTTTGTGTTAGGATTGCCTAGGACTAGGAAAGGACCTGATAGCATCTTTGTTATAGTTGATAGATTTAGTAAAATGGATCATTTTATTGCACGTCATAAATCTAATGATGCTACACATGTTGCTGATTTTTTTTAGGGATGTTGTTAGATTGCATGGCATTCCTAGGACCATTGTTTCAAATAGGGATTCTATGTTTTTAGGTCACTTTTGGCGTGTTCTATGGAATAAATTGGGAACTAAACTTTTGTTTTCTACAACTTGTCATCCCCAACTAGATGGTCAAACGAAAGTTAATAGAACTTTAGGATCTTTAGTGCATGCCTAAGTGTGTGTGCAAATTGGAGGTATCAAACCAAGAGGGCTAACACTTAGACAATTCTCATAAGCACAAGTCTAATCAATGGGTTTGGGCTTATTTTATCTTGTAAAGGGCGTGTGGACTTCTTTTGGACTTTGTCATAGGCTGTTTTATGTTAAGTGTGCATGTGCGTCATTAAGAAAGTCATGTGCATGTTTTATTTTAAGGAACCAAACGTGTGGGCCTAGTTTAAAAACCCAATCCGCCCCTTTTAAGTTAGTCTTCTATGTTTTCTTGTTTCCTTATCCTATTAGGACTTAGATTAGGCAATTTTAATTAGTTTTGAAGCCCAAATCCATGTGGGATTTGTTTTTGGGCAGATTTGTTTTAAGAAAGCTTTTTGATGTTTTGGGCTTTCTTTAGGGTTTTTAGGTTATCTTTGGTAGGGTTTGTATTTCATAAGGGTATTGCTTTATGCGTAAACTTCTGATTAGACGTGAATTAAAAAAAATTGGGAAGTCTTCTTCAAGAGCAAATTCAGATTCTTGTTTGTTTTACCTCAAGTATTGTTTCAACTTATCAAGTAAGTTCTAACTTATGGCGTTAATTCAATTCTTGCTATCTTCATACTCTTTGTTACCAATTCCTTGCTGATTTGGGGGTGAAGGGTCATGTTAGATTGATTGAATTTAGGTATTAGGAATAATCATTGAAACGGAGGTCATATAGACATTAACTCCAGGTTGTTTTGTATCAATTCTTGCTTTCTTTATATCCTTTGAGAGTACTTGACTTATCAAAGGAGTGGTCTTCCTTTGTGGCATCCCAAGGATGGAGTTCTAAGAGACAAGTTCCCTTAGGGTTGTTCCATTGACCAACATTCTTCTTACCCCTTTCTTCATTGTTTTCTATTTCTATCTTTTCAATTTCATTTCTTGTGCTTTCATGTGTGTTTGATTCTAGTCATACCCGGACATAGTTCCATCTTGTTGAATGTTCTTTAGGACAAGTTCCTATTAGGTCTCGTATCAAGTCGATAATATTTCGATCTTGTTCTTATTATATTTATGTTCTTTATGTCGTATCATGTATGGATTAAAAGCATATTGTTATGGTGTTTACACTTCTACTGTATTTCAATTTGGGAAAAAGCTTTTGAAATCTACTGTTTAGCCAAACCAAGCATGTTTTTATTTTCGATCCTACAGATGTTTCTTTTGAGAAACAAAGAGCTATGATTCTCAAGTTTGAGAATTATAGTAAGAGGGTTGACCACACCATGAGTGCCCGCTTACTTGAGATGTCACACATGATTCATCAACTCAAATCCACTGGTCATGTGCTCACCAATGAGCAACAAGCTCAAGCAATAATCCATTCCTTGGCTGATGAGGAGTGCCAATTGATGAAGGTCAATTTACACCACAACTCTCAAATCAAGTAATTTGATGACATTTCAAGGCACCTTTTGCTAGAGGCAGAGGTGATGGCCATTAAGAACCATTCAAAGGCACATATGATGTTGGAACTTCCTTTCCCTACAAGAATAAGTTCAAAGGGAAGAAGAAAAGGAAGGATGCTCAAGACAATGGGAATGGTGCCACCTTGAAAAAGTTCAAGAAGAAGTGCAACAAAGCCAAATTGAAGTGCTTCAATTGCGGCAATTAGGGACACTTTGTAAATGAGTGCCAAGCACCTTCTAAGGTATATGATCCCTTTTCTACTTCATTTGTGCATGTTGTCTCATGCAAGTACTTAATTGAATCTGATTCTTTGTGGATTATAGATTCAGGAGCAATGAACCATATAGCTAAAGAAAAGCCGTGGTTAGTGGCTTTTAGGATGTTTCCAAAGGGACCAGAGCATGTTTTTGTGGGGAATAATGTAAGCCTTGAAGTAGAAGGGATAGGAACTTGTAGAGTTCCTCTGAACAATGGACGTTTGTTGTTAATTGATGCTCTATATATACCTAAGATTTGTAGAAACTTGGTTTCTTTATGTTCCTTGTTAAAGTTTGGATATTGCTTGAATTTCTTTAACAAATCTGTGGATATTATTAAAGATAATGCAGTTGTGTGTTTTTGTTTAGTAAACAACAGGTTGTTTGAATTGAATGATAGTGTTGCTACTTCTAGTTGCTATATAACTGAGGTTACTACTGAGATGACTTGTCATGAGCATTTAGGACATATTGGACAAGAAAGTATGACTAAGTTGGCCACAGGTGGCTTATTTGGATCATTGTCCAAGGTCTCTATACCAAGTTGCCAATCATGTGTTGTTGGCAAGGCCACAAGAAAGCCTTTTGGCAAGGCAACTAGAAGTCAAGAAGCTTTACAATTAGTTCACTCCGATCTTTATGGACCAATGAGAATTGTATCTAGACTTAGATACTTTATCACATTCTTTGATGATTTTACTCGATTTACCCATGTGTTCTACTAAAGCACAAGTGTGAATCATTGAGGTGCTTTGAAACATACTTGTACTTTGTGGAGAATCAATTGGGTAAGAAGATTAAGTCATTGAGGACTGATCGTGGTGGTGAGAATATGTCAAATGATTTTAAGGCATTTTATGACCAAAAGGGCATTGTGAGGCAACCCACACTTCCTTGGACTCCACAATAAAATGGAGTAGCCGAAAGGAAGAATAGGACTCTTATGGATATGATCCAATCTAGATGGCTAAGGCTAACTCAGATATTGCCTATTGGGGAGATGCATTGCTTAGTGTAACACATATTTTGAATAGAGTTCCCTCTAAGTCTGTTGATTGTACGCCAAATGAGTTATGGTCAAAGAAAACTCCTAACTTAAGCTATCTTCTTCCTTGAGGATATGCAACTTATGTACACGCGACAAATTACCCTCTTGGGAAATTAGGCCCTAGAGCGAGGAAGTGTGCCTTCCTCAGTTATTATGAGCATTCTAAAGGGTATGTGTTCTTAGATGTAAGTCACAAGATTAGAAATTTGTTTGAATCAAGAAATACCAACTATATTAAGGATGAGTTCCCTAAAGTTGGTGAATGTTATGATTTAGATAAGTTGGTTGGGACCTTTATGAAAGGTCAGTCTAGTGTTTTGGAAGCACCATTGACTACATCTTCCGTGGCAAAAGTTCCTCAACAAGAGGTTGTTCATGAGCCTCTTGCATCCCCACATGTTAATGAACAATAAGAAGAAGTTCTTAAGGGACAAGTTCAAGAGGGAGTTGAGGGAGTTCAAGAACCACATGATTAGGCTATAGGGAAAGATCGTGATGAGCCTCCTCCCATACCTAATGTGAGGCATTCAAATAGGCAATTTGTCCACCTAAAAAATGGTGGATTTTGGAGGGAAGTGAGGCAAACTTGCTGTCATCTGAGATTGATGAACCAAGTAATGTGCAAGAAGCTCTTGAAGGTAGTCACAAACAGAAGTGGCTAATGGCAATGCAAGATGAGATCAATTCGACGCATTTCAATAAGGTTTGGGACTTAGCTGAATTACCCTTTAGCCAATGGGCTATTGGAAACAACTGGGTTCTCAAGATAAAATTGAATTCTGATGGGACTATTGAAAAGTACAAGGCTCGAATGGTGGCCAAGGGATTCACACAAAAGGAGGGTATAGATTTTAAGAATAACTTCTCTCCTATTGTGAAATTCAATTCAATTCCATCATATTATTACTTGCTATTGTGGCTTATTTGGAATTGGAATTGCATCAAATGGATGTTAAGACTTCCTTTCTCAACAGTGATTTGAAAGAGGAGATTTACATGCAATAACTTGAGGGTTTGTTGAAAAGGGAGCACAAACTATGTAGACCTAAGAAGTCTATATACGGTCATAAGCAAGCTTCAAGACAGTGGCACTTGAAGTTTCATGATGCAATCACAAACTTTGGTTTTTTTGATAATGCATGAAAGCCATTATGTTTATTTGTACATGATGAGAACCAAGGTCAACATGTTCTTGATGGAAAGCCTGCTGCTATGGATGGAGAATTACATGGAGATTCACATGGGAAGCATGCTGCCATAGGTGGACAAGTTGCTACCAATGATCCATGATATGTTCCCAATGGGCCAATAACAAGATCAAGATCCAAGAAGATCAAGGAAGCCATGCAAGGATTGGTGCACAAAACTGGGGCAAATTTGGACAATTGGGCTGAATTGAAGCATTCAACATTCAAGAACAAGCCATCAAGTTAGGCCTGGAAGAGGGAGATCCAATCTTGATCTATTGTATCAAGGTTGTGGAAAACTAAACCAATCTTGAAAATTAAATGTTTGGGACATGAATCATGGTCAAGACTCAAGTATTAGCTTATTTGGTTATATTTTCTTAGTATGGTCGAAATTCTATGTTAGGGAGGCCTTTGGTTGTGTTTAAATCTGATTAGATGTCTTTAGATCAGATTTGAATAGTTAGAGTTTGATTTGTAATTAAGTCTTACAATCATATTCTAATCGGGATTGGCATGACTTACACTTTTGCTACAAGTAGGATTAGTTTGTTAAATTCAGATTAGGTTTATCTTGTCCTAGAATCCTACATGTACTAGGATTGGAGTAATACATATCAGATTAGGGAGTTAGAGATTTGGTCAAATCAGATTTGTTATGACCTTGTTTCTTAGAGTTCTATTAGAATTAATATTTAAAGGGTCTTGGACTTTCACTATGGGAGGATTTAGATTATTCAACTGGAAAATAGAGAGATAGTTTTCTTCTTGAGTTCCTGAAACAACAAACCCAAAACTTATCAAAGAAATTCTTTCTTTGTGGCTTTCACAACACTTCCATTATAAACTTCATTCAAATTTCTGTATTCCTTGGGTTTAGACTTTAATATAGTCTAAGTTTCTAGTTTCATTGTTTCATGGGTGTACGTTCTTTATACCAAGGTTCTTGTCTTTTTATACAAAGGGTCAAGGTCCATCAAAACTAGATTTGTGTTTAGTTTTCTTAGGATCATATAATCAGATTCTTGTGGGTTTTCTAAGCTTCATCTCTATTGGGTTCGCATCATTTGGTATCAGAGCCATCCTAGGCCAAATCTTCTATCCTTCCAATTCAAGATTCACCCTTAAGATCTTGTTTTGGTTATCTATCTTTTTGTTTCTATTTTGCCACACCCAATACACTAAAACCACGAAATTTTCCACCCTTATACCCTAAAACATACTAACCATCTGCACCTTGTCTTGTGTGTAGTGCGTGGGGCCATGTCTCCCAAACGATCATAGTACGGCCGCTCATCTAATAAAAAAAGAAGATGTTTCCAATACCAACAGCAGCTCCCGCTAAAGCATTTGTAGCAGCTCCTGCACCAATTAATTTAGCACCTTCTAACATAACTCTTGAAGAGCCTCTTTCTTTGTTTATCTCGCCTGCCCTACTGCTCTCAAAGAGTAAGAGGCCTGCCTATTAGGAACCCACAGAAGCAAAGAACTGGTGGTAGTAAACTGGGCCTCTAAAGGGGGAGTTAAGTTCGTTGAAGTTTTGGACTTAGTCATATAGTAGGATCCATTCCACCCAAAACATATTCAATTTTCTTAGCTTTTTTTTCTTGTTTTAATTCATCTTATTTCTTTGTTTTTCTTTCGATATAGTTCAAGACACCTTGTTCTTCAAAGATTAGGGTTCTTGCATAAACCCAAAAAAAAGAGAAAATCATATTCAAAAAAAGAAAAGAAAAGAAAGTGAAAGAAAAGGGCAAGAAAGTGTGAAGAAGTTCAAGAAAGTTAAGTGCTCTTCTTTTAACATTCTTTTGTTCTTTTTCCAAACTTCTTGAACATTTTCTTCTAAAAAAACTGTTCTTGATTATATTTAGTGAACTAACACATCCTTTGGATTATTTGAAGGTTTGTTTGTTCCAAAAGAATTTGATAAAGAAAACAAGAGTGGAAAAAGACCAGAGTGAGTGAGATTACATCGGGAAAAAGACAAGAGTGAGTGAGATTACATCGGGAAAAAGACAAGAGTGAGTGAAACAGGAGTGGAGTGTCATTCTTTAAGTGTAGACACTAAGGGAGTGAGTGAGGTTTTTTTTTCTTGTTTACTAATATTCATTTATTGTTTTCATCATGTCTAAGCAAGAGGAAAGTGTTACCAAAGAGAATTCTACAAGTATGGATGGTGATCTCAAGTTCACGATTCAATCCATGCAACAACAATCTCAACGGTTTGACTTCTTATTTGAGGAGATGAAGGATAGAATGGATTCCTTTGAAGCTAACAAGCATAGGAGGCAAACAAGGACAGTCCAAAACACTAGGGTGCAAACTGATTTATCAGATTATAAAGAAGATGATGCCATGACCGTTTTGCATGAAGAGGAGTATGATGTAGGGGCTGTTATAGGTAGAGTATGAGGTAGAAGAGCTAGGGAAAGGATGCATAGGCGAAATTTAGGTGGGAGAGATGATGATGTGGGTAGAAACTGACGAGGAAGGCATATGGTGGACATAAATTTAGTGAGAATTAAGATGAAGATACCACCATTCCAAGGTAGGAATGACCCTAAAGCTTATCTATAGTGGGAGAAAATGATTGATTTGATCTTTGATTACCACAATTATTCAAAGGAAAAGAAGGTAAAGCTTGCCGTTGTGGAGTTTAAAGACTATGCTCTTGTATGGTAGGAATAACTAGTGACTAGTAGGAGGAGAAACCTAGAGAGGCCTATTCATAGTTGGGATGATTTGAAGGCTTTCATGAGGAGGAGTTTCATGCCTAGCCACTACTATAGAGATCTATTTCAAAGGTTTCAAAGCCTTACTCAAGGGTCCAAGAGTATGGTAGAGTAGCACAAGGAGATGGAGATAGCCATGATTCAGGCTAATGTGGAGGAGGATCGTGAGGCCACTATGGTAAGGTTCTCGAATGGGCTGAATAGTGATATTGCTAATGTTGTGAAGTTGCAACATTATGTGGAGATTGAAGACATGTTACACATGGCCATGAAAGTGGAGAGACAACTCAAAAGAAAAGGCAGCCAAGAACTTTAACAATTCTAACTCAACATGGAGGCAGAATTGGAACAAGCAAAATCATAATTTTGGGAGCTCTCATAGGCCGAAAACCAAGCCTATCAAGGCTAAAGATGATGTCTCCAACAAGCCTAAAGGACATACTGCTTCTTAATGTGCAAACAAGAAAGTTATGATTATGAAGGATAATGGAGAAGTGGAGATCGAGAGGGATGATGGTTGTGATGACATGCCATCTTTGGTGGATGATAGTGATGATGGTTAAGTTAGTAAACTCGTAGATGGAGTGGAGATGCTACCCCTTGTAACTAGGCATGCTTTGAATGCTCAAATCAAGGTGGATGATTTTGTCCACCAAAGGGAGAATAGATTCCACACTAGATGCCACATCAAGTCTAAGGTATGTAGCATGATCATAAATGGGGGGAGTTGTACCAATGTTGCTAGCATATCCCTTATAGAGAAGTTAAGCTTACCTACCATAAAACACCCTAAACCTTATAGATTACAATGGTTGAATGATTTTGGGTAGATTCGGGTAACTGGGCAAGTTTTGGTTAGCTTTTCTATTGGGAAGTATTGTGATGAGGTACTTTGTGATGTTGCACCAATGAATGCAAGCCATATTTTATTGCGCAGACCATGGAAATTTGATAGGAGAGTGATCCATGATGGTTTCAAGAACCACTATAAGTTTGTAAAAAATGTGAAACCAATAACCCTTTTTCTATTAACACCCAATAAGATTTATGAGGATCGATTGAAGCTTAGAAAGATTGGTGAACATGAAAAGTTGGTGGGGGTCAAAGCTAGCGTGAAGGGGCAGAATGTTGTGGAGGCCGAACCAACTAGGGGGAATAAGGATCCTGATAGGAGAGAGGGTAAGAAAAAGATGAGTTTCTTTGCAAAGGAAAGTGAGGTTAGGATAGCCTTACTAGCTGACCAACCCACGATTCTATTGGTGTACAAAGAATCTTATTTCAACACTAATGAAACTAACTCTTCTCTTCCTAGTTTTGTTGTTTCCTTGCTGCAGGAATTCAATGATGTATTTCCTAGTGAGATTCCAAGTGGATTGCCACCCATTAGAGGCATTGAACATCAAATAGACTTTGAGGCTAGAGCTATCATTCCAAACTATCCAGCCTATAGGAGCAACATAGAGGAGACCAAGGAGCTTCAAATGCAAGTGGAGGATTTGATGAGCAACGGGTATTGAGGGAAAGCACGAGTTTCTATGCTATTTTGGTGTTATTAGTACCTAAAAAGGATGGGACTTGGAGAATGTGTATTGATTGCTGGGCTGTGAACAATATAACGGTAAAGCATAGACATCCCATTCCTAAATTAGATGATATACTTGATGAATTACATGGATCTTGTGTGTTTACCAAGATTGATCTTAAAAGTGGTTACCACCAAATTAGAATGAAAGAGGGTGATGAATGGAAAACAACTTTTAAAACAAAATGTGGTTTGTATGAGTAGTTAGTTACACCTTTTGGGTTGAATATTGGACCTAGCACTTTTATGAAGTTAATGAACCATGTTTTGAGAACTTTCATTGGTAAGTTTGTTATGGTATGCTTTCATGATATTCTGATTTATAACAAGTGTTTGGATGACCATGTTGAACATTTAAGATGTGTACTTGCTGTTTTAAGGAAAGAAAAGTTATTTGCCAATTTTGATAAGTGTACTTTTTGCATGGACAAAGTTGTGTTTCATGGTTATATTGTTAGTGCAAAAGGTATAAAGGTTGATGAGGACAAAATCAAGGCTATTAGAGATTGGCCAAAACCTACTTCCATTACTGAGGTAAGATATTTTCATGGGTTGGCTAGTTTCCATAGGATATTTGTCAAAGATTTTAGCACTATAACTACTCCATTGACTAACATTGTGAAAAAGAATGTGGGATTCTGTTGGGTTACATCTCAAGAGAATGCTTTTAATACTATTAATGATAGGTTAGGTTATGATTAGCACCTGTTTTAGCACTACCTAACTTTACTAAAACTTTTGAGATTGAGTGTGATGCAACAGGACAGGTATTGGAGTTGCTTTGATGCAAGATAGGTGTACATAGCCTATTTTAGTGAGAAGCTTGAAGGTGCTTCATTGAACTACCCTACATATGACAAGGAGCTTTACACACTTATTAGAGCTTTGCAGACTTGGCAACATTACCTATGGCCTAAGGAGTTTGTAATTTATAATGATCATGAGTCTTTGAAGCATTTGAGGGGGCAAGGTAAGTTAAACAAGAGACATGCTAGATGGATGGAGTTCACTGAAACTTTTCCTTGCATGATCAAGTATAAGCAAGGTAAGGAGAATATAGTTGCTGATGCACTATCTAGGAGGGTTAGCTTGGATGGAAAAAGAAAGGCTGAATTTGTGAAGAACCTTTGTGAGAATGTACGACTAAACATTGAGAGGAGGAATGAACACTATGCCTCTAGTGTTAACAAAGGAAGGAAGCATGTGTCCTTTGAACTCAGTGATTAGGTTTGGGTTCATATGAGAAAAGAAAGATCTCCAACCCAAAGGAGATATAAGTTGCTTCCTAGAGGAGATGGTCCTTTTCAAGTCCTTGAGAAGATCAATGACAATGCTTACAAGTTAGAGTTGCCTAGTGAGTATAATGATAGTGCAACTTTTAATGTTTCTGATCTTTCCCATTATGATGTAGGTGATGATTCAAGGACAAATCCTTTTGAGAAGAGAGAGATGATGAGAATCAAGGTCAACATGTTCTTGATGGAAAGCTTGCTACCATGGATGGAGGATTACATGGATATTCACGTGAGAAGCATGCTGCAATAGGTGGACAAGTTGCTACTCATGATTCATTATATGTTCCTAGTGGGCCAATCACAAGATCAAGATCCAACAAGATCAAGAAAGCTATGCAAGGATTTGTGCACAAAACTTAGGCAGCTTTGGACAATTGGGCCGAATTGAAGCATTCACCATGCAAGAATTGGTGAGGGAGATCCAATCTTGATCCATTGTATCAAGTTTATGGAAGACTAAACTAATCTTGAAGATTACATGTTTGGGCTATGCATTCTTGGACAGATTCGTGAAGATTACATGTTTGGGCCATGAATCATGTCCAAGACTCAAGTATTGGTTTATTTGGTTATATTTTCTTAGTATGGCCAAAATTCTATGTTAGGGAGGCCTTTGGTTATGTTAAATCTGATTAGATGTCTTTAGATCATATTTGGATCAGATTTGATTAGTTAGAGCTTGATTTGTAATTAAGTCTTACAATCCTATTCCAAGTGGGACTGGCATGACTTAGACTGATACAAATGGCATTCAAAATGCTACAAGCTGCAATTTAGAAAATGGAGCTAAAGTGCAAGACGATGTCATGGGAAATCATATTGAGGTTGTTCAAGCAAAACAAGATCATTCACTCTTCATCTGATTCTCTCCAGTAGCCACCTCCCTCTCAAGATTGAAGAGAGAGTTTGCTTTCTTTTATGTTTATGCACAAGGTGTTCTTATTGATTGCA
>JAOSBN010000179.1:29707622-29727897 GCA_027563595.1 Erythroxylum suave
GAAGAAATGTACATTTTGCATTGATCGCATCATTTTCTTGGGATATGTGGTGAGTGCAAAAGGAATTGAAGTAGATAACAAAAAGGTAAAGGCTATACATGAATGGCCGAAACCTAAGAATGTTAGTAAGGTAAGGAGTTTTCATGGTTTGGCAAGTTTCTATAGTAGATTTGTTAAAGAATTTTAGTGCAATTGCTGCCCTATTGACTTAAATCATTAAAAAAGACAAGGGGTTTATTTGGGGAAAAGAGCAAGAGCATGCATTTGCATTATTAAAGGATAAGCTGAGTAATGCACCATTGTTGAGGTTGCCTAATTTTGAATTAACTTTTGAAATCGAATGTGATACTTTCGGGATTGGTATAGGTGCTGTTTTGATGCAGGAAAAAAGACCAGTTGCTTATTTTAGCGAGAAGCTAAATGGAGCACAACTCAACTACTCAACTTATGACAAGGAGCTATATGCATTGGTGAGGACATTAGAGACATGGCAACATTATCTGCTGCCTAAAGAATTTGTAATTCACACCGACCATGAATCATTGCGCCATTTGAAGAGGCAAAGCAAGTTGAATAAGCAACATGCGAAATGGGTGGAATTCATTGATCCTTCCCATATGCAATACAATACAAGCAAGAAAAAGAGAATGTTGTAGCTGATGCACTCCCTAGAAGGTATTCTTTGATTTCAACTCTTTCTTCTAAGTTGTTGGGTTTTGAGCACATGAAAGAACTGTATGTGCATGATGTTGATTTTTCAAATGCATATGTTGCTTGTGAACATGTTGCATTCCATTATTTTTATAGGCATGAAGGTTTTTATTTAAGAAAGGGAAATTATGCATGCCTAATAGTTCAATTCGAGAATTGCTTGTTCATGAAGCACATGGGGGGGCTCATGGGACATTTTAGTATAGACAAGAGATTGAGTATGTTGCATGAGCATTTCTTTTTGCCAAATATGAGCAAAGATGTTGAGAAAATCTGTTCACGTTGCATATCATGTAGGCAAGCTAAGTCTAGAGTTCAACCACATGAGTTATACATGCCATTACCTGCTCCTACTCATCCTTGGGTTGATATTTCTATCGACTTTGTTTTGGGCTTACCGAGGACTAAGAAAGGATGAGAGTCAATTTTTGTTGTAGTGGATCATTTTTCTAAAATGGCTCATTTTGTTCCATGTCATAAAACTGATGATGCATCTCACATTGCCGATTTGTTTTTCCGTGAGGTAGTACGTTTGCATGGCATACCTAGAACTATTGTATCTGACCGAGATGTTAAGTTTCTTAGTCATTTTTGGCATGTACTTTGATCTAAACTTAGGACTAAGTTGTTATTTTCTACTTCATCACACCCTTAAATTGATGGTCAAATTGAAGTAGGAAATAGGACTCTTGGGACCTTGTTGCGTGCTTTAATTAGAAGGAGTGTAAAGTCTTGGGAAGAAATGTTGCTATTTGTTGAGTTTACTTATAATAGAAGTGTGCATTCTTCTACTGGATTTTCTCTTTTTGAGATTGTGTATGGTTTTAAACCACTAACCCCTTTGGATCTTGTGCCTATTCCTTTAAGTGAGATCTCTAACTTAGATGGGCTTAAAAAGGCTGAAATGGTTAAGGCCATTCACAATAAAGCACGAGAAAGGATTGAGAAGAGAAATCAACAAGTTGCTACCCAAGTGAACAAAGGAAGGCGCATGGTAACTTTTGAACTAGGAGAATGGGTATGGGTGCACATGCGCAAGGAACGGTTTCCTTCCAAAAGAAAATCTAAATTGGATGCTCGTGGTGATGGACTATTTCAAATCATTGCTAAAATCAATGACAACACATACAAAGTTGATCTTCCTAGTGAGTATGCTGTTTCTAGTACCTTTAATGTATTTGACTTGTCTCTTTTCGATTTTGATGAAGGTGAAGATTCGAGGATGAATCATTTTGAGGGGAGGGGAAATGATATAAATGGCATTCAAGATGCTACAAGAAGCAATCTAGGTGATTTAGAATTGATTCCAAATATGGAAAGTTTTCGGGTTCTAAATAAGGAAACGTCACCTGATTCAAATGGTGTTCAAGATGCTACAAGAAGCAATCTAGGTGATTTAGAACTGATTCCAAATATGGAAAGTTTTCGGGTTTTAAATAAGGAAACTTCACCAAAATTGGAAAATGGAGCTCAAGTGCAGGGAGATGCCATGGGAAATCATATTGAGGCTATTCAAGAAAAAAAAGATCATTCAGGTGCCAACATGGAAGGTTTTCCCAATATGGAAAGTTTTTTCGGTCCATCACAAGATCCCGAGCAAAGTGTCTGAAGGAACAACTCCAAATTTATGTGGAAAACCATGATGAAAGTGGGCTGTCCAAATATGGAAAGTCCATATATGGAAATGTTTTGGAGCCTAAATATGTCTACATAACTGGGCTCGCAGACTCATTTGAGGTGTGTGTTTTTGAGCTTGTTTTGGGTCAAATTTGGGTTTGATTGTTATGGGTTATTTTTTATTTGTCTCCTTTGGGGTTAGAATAAGTGAAATGGGCCACATTTCAAGGGGGCCACATTGGTTTTTAGTCACTTCTTTTTTCAGACTTGGTTTATGGGTTCAATTTAGCTTTTTAAGTTAGAATACATGGGCCCCTTGTTATTTTTACTTAAGCCCATTTCGAAATCCATTAGGTTTAGGTTTAATTAAGCATGTTTTAAGGGTTTTCTGGCTGTCATATTCAGTCTCCATCTTCTTCTCTCCAGCAGCCACCTCTTTCTCAACATTGAAGTTTGTCTTTTCATCTCACCCACCTTCTCCACCACGTTTTTCCACATCAGCCATCTTCTTGACAACCTTGAAGACATTTATTTCAGTTTTTTATTGTTTTGTCTTACATTATAATGCCTATAACAAGGTTATTTTCAGTTGTAATGCAAGAACAAGTTGTAATTCAAAATTTCAGATCTGAATGAAAAGGGAGTTTGCTTTCTTTTATGTTTATGTGCAAGGTGTTCTTATTGATTGCAATTGGGTTTATCTTTTGTTATCAATTTTCATTCCTATTTCTTGTGTTCTTGAGTGCTTAACTGATTGGGGTTTAAGGGGATTTCTAGAAATTAACTTGGGTTCTTGTCATAAGTGTTCTTGGGTGTAAGAACAAGTCCTAATATGAATTGCTTTGTTGAGAAACTAATTCTGATTTGATTGGTAACGATTAACGGTGTTGGGGTTCCGCATCACAGGATGAGAGGGCATGGGTAAGGGAGAATATAAACCATGTGATTGAACTTTAGATTTTGCATGCCTACAAGTAATACATTTAGTACAACAAAAACAACATTCTTTCTCATGTTAGGCCAATAAAAATGTTCATGCAAAATAGCTAAAGTTTTCTCAACACCAAGGTGACCCATCAATCCACTATCATGTGTCTCTCTAATAAGCAATTCATGGATAGAGCAAGATGGAATGCAAAGTTTATCTTTTTTTTTAATAAAAACCCATCAAATCTATATAAATTATCAATACCATGTTTTTCACAAGATTTCCAAATTTTTGCAAAGTCAAAACAGATTCACACATGCCTTTAAACATCTCAAAACCAAGTAATCTAGCATGCATAGAGGTCAGAAGAGAGTTTTTCCTAGAAAGAGTATTAGCTATAATGTCTTCTTTCCCTTGTTTTTGTTTAATAACATAAGGAAAAGTTTCAATAAATTCCAGCCACCTGCTATGTCTCTTGTTCAATTTACCTTGGGTCTTTAGATATTTCAAACTTTCATGATTAGAATGAATGATAAATTCTTTTGGCCACAAGAAAAGTTGCCAAGTCTCTAAAGAAAAATAAAGCATATAACTCTTTATCGTAAGTGGAGTAATTTAAAGCAACACCACTTAGTTTTTCACTAAAATAAGTAGTGGGTTTAGAATCCTGCATTAAAACAACACTACTGCCTATACCAGAAGCATCACATTCAACCTCAAAAACTTTAGAAAATCAAGAAGAATAAGAAAAGGAGCATTGATCAATTTTTCTTTCAAGGAGTTAAAAGCAACCTCTTGTGAATCACCCCCTTTAAAAATCACATTCTTTTTTATCAATTCATTCAAAGGGATAGAAAGAGTAGAGAAGCTCCTATTAAAGCTCGCCAAGCCATGGAAGCTTCAAACTTCATTCGCATTCTTAGGAGTTAGCCATTCTCCAATTGCCTTCACTTTTTCTTCATCAACTTGAAGTCCTTTAGCACCTGCAATAAAGCCAAGAAACAAAACAGTATCCATGCTAAAGGAAAATTTTTCAAAATTGGCATAAAGCTTATTCTCTCTTGAAAGTCCAAACACATCATGCAAGTATTTAACATGATCATCTAAACTCCTAGAATACATTAGAATATCATCAAAATAGACAACCATGTACTTTTCCAATAAAAGGGTGAAACACATGATTCATCAAACTTGTGAAAGTACTAGGTGCATTAGTCAAACCAAAAGGCATAACTTGCCACTCATACAACCCAAACTTAGTTTTGAAAGTAGTTTTCCACTCATCACCCTTTCTTATGAGAATTTGATGGTACCCACTTCTAATATCAATTTTAGAAAATATACACGCACCATGCATGTAATATCAGGTTTTCTGAAACATATGTAGGGTTCAACCCTAAATCATTGTGAAAGAGTAATAGAATTGAGAATTTAAAAAATTCATTTCATTTGCATAACATCCATACATGAACTGTAATTCATACACATTACAAGTTAGCATATGCACTTAATTGACATGTCCCGTATGAGAAATGTTAAATTACTATGATGTGAATTATGAATTGATATGTCAAGAATTTTGGTATGATTGGATTTCACTTGGTAAATTGGAATTCAATGTTATGGATTAGGAAATTGATGAATTAAACTGTATATTTGTGCTAGGAAAAATGCCAAATGGTAGGATAAATTGATAAATGAAAACTTACGATGATTAAGCGTATAATTAAGTGACATTTGGCTTAGTTAAATTTGTGACAAATGGAGTAGTAATTAAATGACGATTGGGCCAATTAATATGTGATAAGTAGACTAGTCATGGAGTGACATGTGCACTGATTAGTAGGATAAAAATGGCAACTGAATGTGCAGATTAGTGGCAGCATTTTGATTAGGCAAATGACATTACATTCCTTAGGACAAATATCTTTGTTTAATGAAGACACATAGCATAAATTACAGCAAGGATGGTCAATAATCTTCCTCCTTTGTTCTTCTCTGAATTGTAGTCTAACCCTAGCCAAAATTTTTACACAAAATTCATATGTTAATCCCTTACAAAATAGTCAAGAAACCAGCTATATGATATCTTTATATTGCTGTTCGAAAATTACCTGGGTTTCACCATAAGTTTGTGTTGATTTTGCTTGCATGGAGACTTGGTTTAATCTGAAATTTGTGTTCAATTGAAAGCCTAATAGGTAGCTAACAATTTTAGCTTTAAGGCATGTTAAATGGTATGAGAATGATGCCTGAATTGGTATGAAATGAATGTGATGTTGGTGATGATTTTGAGCTGGAAAATGTTGCCTGAACTTGGAAGATTTTATGCTTGTTTTTGGAGTATGAAAATTGTGGCATTATAGGTTGAGTTATGGATGAATTAGTCTGGATTTGATGCATAATGAGAGTAAGTTTATGCTAAAGAAAGACAGAAATAGAGTGTTCTTGAACTGAGGAAGAATTGGGATTACACACATGATAATGTATGATAATTTCTGGTTTGATTTGTTAATACATGAAAGACTATGATTTGAGGGTTGTTAATTGAGTAAGTTTGAGCTGCAATTAAAGATGATATTGATGAGGAATTGGACTATGATTCAGTCCTAATAGAGGTATAATTGATGAACTATAAAGATGTTTAACTTTGGTGTAAAGAAGACAAAATCTAGAAAATACGCTGGAAAATGGGCAAGCCACGATCATGGCACTCATCCCACGAATGTGGGTAGAAGCATTGGCTTTTGTCATGATCATGGAGAGGTACTCCATGATCGTGGCCAGTGCTTTCATATGGCTTTTATCACTTTGAGATCTTGTTCATGTCATTCATCTTCTTGAGACATTTATGAATTGCAAAATGTTAGTGAACAAAAAATATATACAATATGGACCATACTACTCAACCTCATGTGTATACACTCAACAGATGCCAAACAACTCAAGTATCACTATCACACAAAAAATTGGCTTTTTCTATAATGCAAGCACTCTTGCCTTTTACCACTCAACTTGCTTTCTATTGTATCCTTATTCGAAACAAGACACAATCAAACCAAGTGGCAGTCAAGACTAGAATCCCAAAATAAAATTCTCAAAGGATCAAAAGGGGAAATAGGGTGTGGAAAATAAAGAAGAAGCAAAGGAGATGAATATGCAAAGGGAAGGGGACTTGAAGGGAAAGGAGGGCTCAGCAACTCTGAAAACAAGAGGTAAAAAATGGAAGTTAGCACTAGGAGTATTAGGAAAGAAAAATGGTGGGATAGTGGAGAAACTTGGAAACCAAGGAAAATAGTATAAGGAATGAATTAAAAAAGTGATTACCTCAAGGAAAGGCACAAACTTGAAGCAACAGAAAAATGAATGAGGACAAAAAAATGGATGAGGCCAGAAATAAATTAGGAAACTAAAGGCAAAAATAGGGAAGTGATTGAAATAAAAAAGTGAAGCAAATAGGAAAGTAAGCAAGTTCCAAGTAATACAAAATAGGAAAGTACTTGCAATTCAAGTTCAAGCAATAGGAAAGATGTTATCTTTACTTGATTGCAATTAGGAAAGTAGACTTCACCTCTCTAGATATTACAACACATACTCTGATTGTTTTTTTTAGTCTTTCTTTGCTTTTTTGTTGTCTTTTTTATTTACTATTTTGTTCTTTTTTTGGATAAATTCTTCTTTTTTCAAATAATTTGAAATTTACACAAACAAAAATATAAATAAAAAATGCCAAGCAGTTTTCAAAAGCTGGATGCTCTCAAATTTCAACTTAGTGCAACTTTCTCTATAAAGCTTAGATTGGAATGATTCAAAAACTAGGAGAAAGAAAAGATTCTAAACCTTAAAAAACACCTATTAATTAGCCAAATACTCAAGCAAAACATGAATGAAACAACGGATGAAAAATGGAAAGAGAAGGATAACGAAAATAAAGAACACAAAAGGATAGCAATTTAAAGTCTAGCAACTAAAGCTCTGATAAAAAATGATGCAAGGCTCAATAGGAACTTGTCCTAGAGAACCTTCAACAAGATGGAGTTATGCCTGAGAATGACTACAATCAAACAAACACACAGAAGTACAAAATTAAAAGATAGAAAACAGAACACAAAGAGAAAAGTGAGTTAGAAGCATGTTAGTCAATAGAAAGAACCCTAAGAGAACTTGTCACTTAGAATCCTAGCCTTGGGACACCACAAAGGAAGATCGTGCCTTTAATAAGTCAAGTATTCTCAAAGAATACAAAGAAAGCAACAAAAAAAAGCTTTGAAAAATACTTAATATTATTTCTAAATCAACCTCCTCAAAGTACATAGAGGGTGCCTATTTATAGGAAAAAATTTCTAAATTAATGTCCTAAGGCATAATCTAAATAAAAGGAAACAAATCAACTCCTAAAATAAAAGAAAACAAAATAAACTTAGAAAAAGTTTTGACTAGATGATCTTATTTCAAGGAAAACAAAAAGGAAACTAATTAATCATGATCTGAATATATTGGACCTTATGGATCAGGTCCTTCTCCTTATTTTTATGTGGCACATGGTTGTCACAATGTATTTTACATGAGTTCTTCCAGTTGGATTCAATGTGGGCCGTCGGACACTTCATGTGGGCTTCAAAGACTAAGACAATGTCTCTTGGACCTTTATGGGATGCGATCTGACTCAACAACATGGGCTCTATCTCTTGAAGGTCATCAAACAATTCAACGCTTACTTCATTGCTTTGGCCCCAGTTCTTGTAATTGGGACTCCAACATCTTGTAATGGGTCTTTAGGAAGATTAGACTTAAATGTTGGGCCTTCGATATGGGAATTTCGTTCAGCCCCTTGCCTTGCACATTCAGACTTCAAATTTGATCCAATTTTAGCTCCTAAGCCTCATTTTGCTAGCTCATGTCCATACAAGTCATCCCATTCCTGTCTTTCACATGCCTATGGTTCTCCATCATCCACCAGTCTTTTGGTGGTCTGAATTGCCTATTTGAACGTTTAAAATTAGGCAAGGAGGAGGCTCATCATGATTTCCCCCTATAGCCTGAACATGTGGTTTTTGAACTCCTCAACTCCCTTTTGAACTTGTTCATCAAGAACTTCTCCTTGTTGTTCATTAACAAGTGGGGATGCATAAGGCAATTGAACAACCTCTTATTGAGGAATTTCCACCATGGAAGGTGTAGTCAATGGTACTTCCAAAATACTAGAGTGACCTTGCACAAAGGTCTCAACCAACGCATCTAAATCATAACATTCACCAACACATCTAAATCATAACACTCCAAATGTGACTTAAGAACTTTATATCACGGTCAAAAACAATGGTTTTAGGAATACCATGCAAATGCACAAAATCCTTAAAGAGCAAATCAGCAATATTTGTGGCATCATCAGTTTGATGACATACAATGAAGTGTGTCATTTTACTAAATCTATCAACAACCACAACTATGTTATCCCTATCTTTTTGGTCCTATATGACAATCCAAGGATGCTTAGGCACAGATAAAGGAGTTTACAAACCATATGGATGGGTCTTTGATTTTGCTTGTCTACATGCAACATACCTATAACAGACTTTTTGAACATCTTTTCTCATATTAGGCCAATAAAAATGTTCACAAAGTATGTCATATGTCTTTTGCACCCCAAAATGGCCCATCAAACCCCTATAATGTGATTCACACACAAGTATGTCATGCATATGCAAGAACACATACCCCTTACAATGCTCAAAATAACCAAGGAAGGCACACTTCCTCCCTCTAGGGCCTAAATTCCCAAGAGGGTGATCTGTAGCATGTACATAGGCTGCGCATCCCCAAGGACAAAGATAGCTTAAGTGGCCGGGGGGGGGGGTGTTTTTGTTGACTACAACTCATATGTTGTATATTCAACAAACTTAGAGGGAACTCTATTCAAAATATGTGTTGCACTAATTAATGCATCACCCTAATAGGCAATATCCAAGTTGGCCTTAGCCATCATGGATCGCACCATATCCATAAGAGTCCTATTCTTCCTTTCGACTACTTCGTTTTGTTGTGTATTCCAAGGAGTGTGAGTTGCTTCACAATGCCCTTGTGGTGACAAAATTCCTTGAAATCATTTAACATGTACTCACCACCATGATCAGTCCTCAATGACTTGATCTTCTTACCCAATTGATTCTCCACTAAGTGCAAGCATGTTTTAAAGCACCTCAATGCTTCACACTTGTGCTTTAGTAAGAACACATGGGAAAATCAAGTACAATAATCAATGAATGTGATAAAGTATCTAAACCTAAGTCTAGATACAGTTCTCATTGGTCCACAAAGATCAGAGTAACTAATTGTAAAGCTTCTTGACTTCTAATTGCCTTGCCAAAAGGCTTTCTTATAAGTTTGCAAAAGAGACATGACTGACAACTTGGTATAGAGACGTTGGGCAATGATCCAAGTAAGCCACCTGTGGCCAACTTAGTCATACTTTCTTATCCAATATGTCCCAAACGCTCGTACCAAGCCATCTTGGTAGTAACCTCAGTTACATAGAAACTAGAAGTAGCAACACTCATGTTTAATTCAAACAACCTGTTGTTTAATAAACAACAACAAACAACTGCATTATCATCCACAAATTTATTAAAGAAATTCAAGCAATATTTGAACTTTAACAAGGAACATAAAGAAACCAAGTTTCTACAAATCTTATTTACGTATTGAACATCAATTAACAACAAATGTCCATTGTTCAAAGGAACTCTAAAAGTTCCTATCCCTTCTACTTCAAGGCTTGCATTGTTCCCCACAGAAACATTGATATGGAAAACCCCAAGAAATCTAAGTTCTTCAAAACCCCCAATTCTGTTGGTTCGTTACCCCAACTTTCTATCCTAAGAACATTCTAGATCAAACCCCAATTTCGTGAATTGAGACCCAACCCCAAAGAAATCAGAAACTAATTCACATTACAAGTACTTACTTCTTGTTGTGGATTAATTTCTTGAAGTAACCAAGAAGGCAATCACACCTTTCTTGAAGAAATCCAAATTCTGGAAATTTCATTCATCAAATGATGCAAAAGTTGTATTACAGCCCTCATCTCATTCGATTTATATCGTAGAAAATAAGATCACCTAAACGTCTAAAGCAAACAATAGGCTTAATACAAACAGCCCATAAAACAAGTTCAAAACTTAAACTAAATAAAAGCAACTAAATTATAAGCCTAAATAATACAATCAACCCTTTTATAAGAGATATTGAGCTTGTCTTAAAAATTGGCTAAGTACTAGCCTCTTCTCGCCTCCCTTAGCAAAGTTACAAGCTTTGGCATGCCTTGGTGTTCCTCCATGGATGTCTTGGCCTCATCATGAACTTGAGATGTGATTAAGCCTTGAACAAATCCTTACATAGCTTGCTTGAGCTTTGAAGCTTGCTGCCTTGTAATTGGTCCACTAGGCATAGAAAGCTTGTCTTATTGAGTAGTGTTGTGGCGTTGAACCTCCTTGCCAAGGCTGATTGTATCATTTCCTCCCTCTTCAAAAGGATTCATCCTCAAATCAACCCCTACATTATCAAAGGGAGAGAGTTCAGCAACATTAAAAGTAGGAGACACTTGATACTCACCTGGCAAATCAATCCTATAGGCATTATCATTAATCCTTTCAAGCATTTGAAATGGTTCTTCGTCTCTAGGATCTAACTTTGCTTTCCTTTTCTTAGGAAACCTCTCCTTCTTGAGATGCACCCAAACCCAATAACTAGGTTCAAATCTCATTAACTTGCTCCCTCGATTAGCCCTATGAGCATTTGCTTCATTACGCTTCTCTATTTGCTACCTTGCCTTCTTATGAATGCTCTTCACCAATTCAGCCCTATGTTGTACATCCCTACTAGATATCTCATTTAATGGCAAAGGGCACAAATCAAATGGAGAATAACTAATATAGAATGAATGCTCCTATTATATGCAAATTCAATCATAGGTAAAAAAATTTCCCAAGTTTTAAGATTTTTACCCACAACAGCAGGCAAAAGAGAACCTAAAGTTTTATTTACCACTACAGTTTGACCATTTGTTTGAGGTGACATGTAGTAAAAAACAAAAGTTTAATACCCAACTTCCCCAAAGCACACATCAAAAGTGACTGAAGAACTTTACATCACGGTTAGAAACAATGGTCTTATGAACACCATGCAAACACACAACATCTGTAAAGAATAAATCAGCAATATTAGTGGCATCATCAATTTTATGACAAGCAATGAAGTGTGTCATTTTACTAAATCTATCAACAGCCACAATATGCTATCCCTTCCTCTTTTGGTCCTAGGCAGCCCTAAAACAAAGTCCATAGATATGCCAATACAATGATGCTTAGGTACAGGCAAAGGAGTATAGAAACCATATGGATGGGTTCTTGATTTCGCTTGTCTACATGCAACACATCTAGAACAAACTTTCTCAAAATCTTTTTTCGTATTAGGCCAATAAAAATGTTCACAAAGTCTGTCATATGTCTTTTGCACCCCAAAATGACCCATTAAATCCCCACAATGTGATTCATACACAACTATGTCAAGCATAGAGCAATTAGGCACACAAAGCTTATTCTCCCCAAACAAGTACCCATCATGTCTATAAAACTTATGAAATGCAGCATGCTCACACATACCATAAACATTCCCAAAATCATTATCTGAACTATAAAAATCTATAATAAACTCAAATCCAAGCATTTTAGAACTTAAAGTATTGATTAGAGTGTACCTTCTTGATAGTGCATCAGCTACTACATTTTCCTTACCTTGCTTGTACTTGATCACATATGGATAAGTTTCAATGAACTCTAGCCACCTTGCATGTCTCTTGTTCAACTTACCTTTCCCTTTCAAATGCTTAAGTGATTCAGGGTCAGAATGCACTACAAACTCCTTTGGCCATAAGTAGTGTTGCCAAGTGTCTAATGCTCCCACCAAGGCATAGAGCTCCTTGTCATAAGTGGAATAGTTCAATTGTGGTCCATGAAGCTTTTCACTAAAGAAAGTAATAGGATGACTACCCTGCATGAAAACAGCACCAATACCTATCCCAGAAGCATCACATTCAATTTTAAAAGCTTCATTAAAGTTAGGCAAACTTAGAATAGGTGCTGAACACAATTTATCTTTCAAAGTATTAAATGAGTTCTTGTGCCTCATTCCACTTAAAGCCAACATCATTTTTAATTATTTCAGTCAATGGTGCAAAATGGTGCTAAAGTCCTTAACAAAATGCCTACAAAAGCTAGCCAGACCATGAAAGCTACACACATCACTAATTGACTTAGGAGTAAGCTAATGTTTGATAGCCATAACCTTCTCCTCATCAACATGAGCACCACGGCAAAAGAAATGAAGCCAAGAAGCACAACTTTATCTATACAAAAGAAAACTTTTTAAGAAGCATACAACTTTTCACTTCTAATTGCCTCAAGTACATCAAATCATGCTCATCTAGGATTTAGCTATAAATTCGAACATCATCAAAGTATATAACCACAAACTTGCCAATAGATTCACGTAAAACATGGTTCATCAATCTCATGAAAGTGCTAGGTGTGTTTGTCAAACCAAATGGCATGACCACCCATTCATACAAATCATATTTAGTTTTACAAGTAGTTTTCCATTCATCTCCTACTTTCATCCTAATCTGATGATATCCACTCATAAGATAAATTTTTGTAAAGAAATGTGCACCATGTAACTCATCAAGCATATCATCTAGTCTAGGAATAGGGTGGCGATGCTTTACCGTTATCTTATTTATTGCCCTACAATCCACACACATACGCCATGTTCCATCATTCATTGGCACTAACAACAAAGAAATAGCACATGGGCTTAAGATTTCCCTTACATACCCCTTCTCTAAAAGTTCCTCCACTTGCTTTTGAAGTTCCTTTGTCTCCTCTAGATTACTCCTCTAAGTTGGGCAGTTTGGAATTTGAGCTCCTGGCATAAAATCAATTTGGTGTTCAACGCCCCTGAAAGATGGAAATCTCTTGGGTATCTCATCTGGAAACACATCTAAGTATCCTACAAAGCAAATTTAATAACACTAGGCACTGAAGAATCAAGGTCAGCCTCATTATAAGAGTTTCTCTATAGTGAAGCAAAATTAAGGGCATATGTGTGTACAACACTTGTCTAAATTTTCTTGATTTTGCAAAGAAAGTACTCTTTTTTCTTCCACTCTTCTTTTCAATAAGCTCTCCTTTTTTTATTGCATTTCTCTATTTTCTTTCCTCACTAGTGCAATTTCTCTCAATTGGGCTTTTATTATCAATTTCTTTCATGGCCTCTTTTCCTTTTTTTTAACTCTTAGCCTCCCTTTGTTTTAATTCTTCCATGGCTTTTGCAAGCCTGATTTGACCTTATGGACCTCTTTTGGTGATAGAGGACCTAAAACATTGGTTTGATCTCCCATTTTGAATGAGTACCTATTCTTATAGCCATCATAGATCAAACGCCTATTATACTGCCAAGGCCTCCCCAACAATATGTGACCCGCTTGCATTGGTACTACATCTCACAAAACCTCATCTAAATATATACCAATGGAGAATGCAACCATAACTTGCTTTTGCACCTTCACTTCCCCACATTTATTGAGTCATTGTAGCTTGTATGGGCTAGGATGTTTGATACTAGGCAGCCCTAACTTCTCCACCAAAACTGAACTAGCTACATTAGTGCAACTTCCACCATCTATAATCATACTACACATCTTACCATTTATCAAGCAACGGGTGTGGAAGATGTTTTCTCTTTGCTCATCTACCTCAATCTTCTCTTACACATTAAGATCATGTCTAACGACAAGGGCTTCGGCTTGGATAGTTTTTTCCACCTCCACATCAATACAATCCTCTAATGGAGGCATTTCTTCATCTTCACTCTCTTGAGATTCAATTCCCCCATCATCTCTCAAATGCATACTTTCTCCATTTTTGTGAAGCTATATGACCAGATCCCAAGTATTTGAAACATTTGATATCTCTATGCTTAAAAGGTGTACGAACAGTATTAGAGTTAGAATTGGTACCTTTAGAGGCTGTGCCCTTGTCTTTGGACTTCTCCTTATAGTCATTAGACTTGTCCTTTCCCTTCTCTTCCTTCTTAGGCCGTTTGGAACTCCATGAACTTGAAGAACCATAATTGTATGCCTTGTTAAAGCCCTTACTCTTTAATTGCCTTTCAATCTTCATGGCCATATTAACCATTTCCTCAATTTCCATGTAATGATGCAACTCCACCACATTGGCTATATATTCATTCAAACAAGCAAGAAACCTTGCCATGGTGGCCTCCCTATCGTGTTCAATATTAGCCCTGATCATGACTATTTCCATCTCCTTATGATAGTCCTCCACACTTTTAGTACCTTGTGTCAAAGAATAGAGCCTTTGGTGTAACTCCCTATAGTAATAGCGAGGCACAAAGCATTTCTTCATTATGGCCTTCATTTCTTCCCATGTCTCAACAGGCCTTTCATTAACTCTTCTTCTACTCAATAGCAATTGATCCCATCAAAGAGTAGCATAGTATGAGAATTCAACTGCCACCAACTTTACTTTTTTCTCTTTTGAGTAGTTGTGGCAAGCAAATATCATCTCAACTTTCCTTTCCCACTCTAGCTAGGTATCTGCATCATTTTTCCCTTAAAAATGAGGTGTCTTCATCTTGATGCTACCAATATTCTTGTCCACTCTTTCTACTTCTTCCCTTCCTCTTTCATTTCTTGCTATATTACCACCTCTAAATCTACCCCTACCATATCATCCACCTCTACCTTGATTTCTGCCCCTATGCTACTCCTCCTCATCATCCTCATCAAAATCATCATACTCTTCATAATTGTATGTGCTTCTGATCGGAGTAGTAGCATATCTTCTATTTCCCGAATCTCCTTTACCAGCAGATTGTGATTCCTCCTTCAATCTCTCAAACCTTTCTTGCAAAGTGAACTTCTGATCTGTTGGATTCCCTTGATCTTTCTTGGTTGTACTATTATCACTTTCGTTAGACATGTTAAAAATCTGCAAGAAAATGTTAAAAAGAACCTCACTTGCAGTCCCTCACATATTTCACTCTAGAACTAAAATTTTACCACTTATTTCACACAAAATATTGGCTTTTCACTAGATAGGCTCACACCCTCTTGCCTTTTACCTCTCAGCTGATGCTTTGAAGGTTACTCTTTAGAAACCAATTCAAGAAATAAAAAGCAAATTGCAAACAACACTAATTAATTAGAAAAGAACAAGATAAATCCTAACAAGAAAACAAAATGAAAAAAACTAGAAACAAATATAATGAATGGATAACAACAAATTTTCTAGGCCAATACACAGACGAAGAATGTGTAGGCAATGATTCTTCTAAGTAATTGAACAATATGTGTGCAAAATTGTCCAATTCAATGTGGTAGAGGCAAAGATAGGCACAAACAAGAAATTAAACAAAGAAACAAAGAAAGACACACCAATTATAACTAAACTCACCAAAAACCAAGAACTTAGAAAAACAAGTTCAAATCTACCCCAAATTGAAAGATAGGTAATTCAATCTGTTTTAATGATTCTTGCACAGAAATTAGGCTAATTTGAGTTTGCAACCTGAATTTATGCAAAAGAAATGATTGACCAATTCTAGATTGACAAGAACTGCATACATGATTCAAAGAATACCTTGATCAATATGAAAATTTTCTCTCTTCTTTTTTCAGGATATTTTTATTTCTTTCTTTTCTGATTCCTTTGTCTTCCTTTTTCATGTTTTTTTCTTTTTCTCTGAATTTTTTTTATTTAGGACTGAAGATCAAGAAAGCAAAGATTCACTAAAAGAAAACAAGAACACAAATTCAGAAACAAGGATTCAAAAAGACACAAAAGAAGTTGAAAGGCTAGATTTGTCACAATAAAAAAGAAATTAAATCTTCAAAGAAACAAACAAGAAAGCATAAAAGGGATAGTATGAGTTCAGTAGAATTAAGCCAAAGCTCTGATACCAAGATGATATAGAAACCCCAAGAAATCTTAGTTCTTGAAAGCCCCCTAATTCTATTAGTTCATTACCCCAACTTTCTATCCCAAGAACATGCTAGATCAAGCCCCAATTTCTTGAATTGAAACCCAATCCCAAAGAAATCAGAAACCAATTCACTTTGCAAGTACTTACTTGTTGCAAATTAATTTCTTGAAGTAACCAAGAAGGCAATCACACCTCTCCTGAAAGATATCCAAATTCTGGAAAATTCATTCATCAAATGACACAAAAGTTGTATTAAAGCCCTCATCTAATTCTGTTTATATTTTAGAAAATAAGATGACTTAAACGTTTGAAGCAAGCAATAGACTTAACACAAAAAGCCCATAAAACAAGTTCAAAACCTAAACTAAATAAAAGTAAACAACGGGCTTAATACAAACAGCCCATAAAACAAGTTCAAAACTTAAACTAAATAAATAAAAGGAACTAAATTACAAGCCCAAATAATATAATCAGCCCTTTTATAAGAGATATTGGGCTTGTCTTCAAAATTGGCTAAGTCCTAGCCTCTTCAGCCTCCCTTAGTAAAGTTACAAGCTTTGGCATGCCTTGGAGTTCCTCCATGGATGTCTTAGCCTCATCATGAATTTGAGATGTGATTAAGCCTTGAACAAACCCTTTTATAGCTTGCTTGAACTTTGAAGCTTGCTGCCTTGTAATTGGTCCACTAGGCATAGAAAGTTTGTCTTGTTGAGTAGTGTTATGACGCTGAACATCCCTGCCAAGGCTGGTTGTATCAAACATGCTTTGCTCCCTTTGGCAACTTCTTAAAGGCCACAAACCAAGACTTTTCTTTGGCTATATGGTCCGTTGGTCCTGAATCTATAATCCATAAAGAATCATATTCAGTTAAGTATGTGCATGACATAACATGCACAAATGAAGTAGAAAAGGGATCATGTACCTTCGAAGGTTCTTTGCAGTCATTTGCAAAGTGTCTCTTATTGCCACAATTAAAACACTTAGACTTGGCTTTGTTGTGCTTCTTCTTGAACTTTTCAAAGTGACATCGTTCCCAGTGTCTAGACCATCCTTTCTTTTCTGACCCTTTGAACTTGTTATTGTGGGGAAGGAAGTTCCAGCAACATATGCCTTTGAATGGTTATTGATGGCCATAACCTCTACCTCTAGTAGAAGGTGCCTTGAATTGTCATCAAACGACTAGATTTGAGAGTTATGGCGTAAATTGACCTTCATCAATTGCCACTCCTCATCAGGGAAGGAACGAATTATTGCTTGAACTTATTGCTCATTAGTGAGCACATGACTAGCATATTTGAGTTGATGAATCATGCATGAAATCTCACGTAAGTGGGCACTCATGGTGGGGTCAGCCCTCGTACTATAATTCTCAAACTTGAGAATCATAGCTCTTTGTATCTCTAAAGAAACATCTCCATACTTAGTCTTGGCTAAATCCCATATGGCTTTAGCCAACTCAAGCATAGAGAAATCCACCATGAGTTCATCAACCATGGTACTTAAGAGAGTAACAAAGGCCACATAATCTTTCTTCTTATGTGCCTAACAGGCATTAGAGTTTCCACCCACCATTGGTGGCTCCACCCTACGAAAATCACATCAAGTGTATCTTGCTTAGTTAAGATGAATTGAACCTTTTGTTTCCAAATGGAGAAATTATCTCCATCAAGGTTAAGGTCTTTATTTAGTTCAGCAACAATATTCTTAAATGCTATCTACATTGATGCGATTATCACATCTAAGTGCATTTCTATCACAACAAGACTTAATCAAGCAACATTCATGAGAAACAAATATTTCATGTTAAAACATAGCAAAAAAATGCATATAGCATTCAATTAGAAATATTTCAACATGCTTTGCTTGTTTCACAAAACATGCTCTCAATAAAGCCTTCAATTTAGCATGTCAACTATCGGACATAGAACATATAGCAGCAAATACATTCACATGTCATTATCATGATTGCACTAAAAAATATGTACCAACATATTAATATGTCAATTTTATGATCATAAAATCATTTCAAATAATGCTTTCAACCTAAAGCTTTGATACCATTTCTTGATTTTAGATCATAACTCGAACAAGAAATCTCATGATTTCATAGGCATACAAGATCCTACGAATGTCAATAAGAAAGTTAAGTTGATATACTAACTTGAAACACAGCGGAATAACTCCTTGTATACTTGATGTTTTGCCTCCCTTGTGGAGATCCACTATGGCTTCTCCTTCTTCTCTAACTCATCGTGGTTGGAATGGATGGAGTAGACAGATCTTATCACAAAGCACTAAGGTCGGAAGAGTTGTTAACTTGTGAAAGTAGCAATCCTTATGGATCACCCATTGATGGAGAACCATAGGCATGTGAAAGACAAGAAGAGACGCATACATGGTGTGATCTACCTCAAGGAAGCCTAGGATATGACTTGCATGGACATGAGCTTTCAAAAGGAGGCCTAGGAGCTGAAATTGGATCAGATTTCAAGTCTGAATGTGCAAGGCAAGGTGTTGAACAAAATTCCTGTATCAAAGGCCCAACATTCAAGTCTAATGTTCCTAAAGATCCATTACAAGACGTTGGAGGCCCAATGACAAGAGTTAGGGCCAAAGCAATGAAGCAAGCATTGAATTGATTGATCCAAGACCTTTAAAAGATAGAACCTATGTTGTTGATTCAGATTTCATCTCATAAAGGTCCAAGAGGCATTGCCTTACTCCTTGAAGCCCAACATGAAGCGTCCAAAGGCCCACATGGAATCCAATTGGGAGAACTCACTTAAAATACCATGTGACAACCATGTGTCACTCAAAAATAAGAAGGAGGTGATCTATAAGGTCCAATATGATCAGATCATGTTTTAATTAGTTTCCTTTTATTTTCCTTGAAAGAAGGTCATCTAGTCCATACCTTTCTAACTTTATTTTTTTCCTTTTATTTAGTTTCTTCTTTAGGACATTAAGTTATGAAATTTTCCTATAAATAGGCACCTCTATGTACTTTGAAAGGGGATTTTTCATTTTAGAATACTATTGATTATTATTGGGAGCATTCTTTCTTTCTTTGTATTTTTTGAGAATACTTCACTTGTCAAAGGAGTGGGTCTTCCTTTGTGGCGTCCCATGGTTAGAGTTCTAAGAGAAAGTTCTCTTAGTGTCCTTTCCATTGACTAACATTCTTGCTAAGGTTCTAAGAGGCAAGTTCTCTTAGAGTTCTTTCTATTGACCAACATGCTTCTAACCCTTTTTCTCTTTATGTTCTATTTCTATCTTTTCAATTTTGTTTCTTATGCTTCTGTTTGTGTTTGATTCTAGTCATTCTTGGGCATAGTTCCATCTTGTTGAAGGTTCTCTAGAACAAGTTCCTATTGGGTCTCCTATCATTTGGTATCAGAGTGCTTTGGTTGCCAGATTTCAAATAACTATCCTCTTGTTGTTTATTTTTGTTCTTCTTCTCTGTCCGTTTTTCATCCACTATTTCATTCACTTTTTGTTCGAATTTTGGCTGAATAGTAGGTGTTTCTTCTAGTTCAGAATCTCTTCTTTCTCCTCATTTTGGACTCATTCAAATCGAAGCTTTCTAGGGCTACACTTAGTCGAATTTTGAGAGCATCCAGCTTCTGAAAATTCCTTTTGCATTTTTTTCTATATTTATTTGTGTGAACTTCAAATTATCTGAAACAAAAATAAGTAGAAGTCAAAAAAAGAAAAAATTCGTCAAAAAAAAGGAAGAAAAAGAAATTTGTCAAAAAAAGGAAGAAAACAATCAAACTATGTGTGCTGCAATTACTAGAGGAGTGGAGTACTTTCCTAATTTGTATTGCTTGGAGCTTGCTTACTTTCCTGTTTTCTCCACTTTCTTATTTCAATCACTTTACTATTTTGCCTTTAGTTTCCTATTTTATTTCTTGCCTCATTCATCTTTCTTTTGCTTCAAGTTTGTAACTTTCCTTG
>JAOSBN010000179.1:29750448-29775219 GCA_027563595.1 Erythroxylum suave
AACAATAAAATATCAAATATCACAAATATCTAATATAAAAAACATATTTACTAAAAATTAACATTACATATTAAAAAGCATAGATTATGAAATAATAAACCTTGAAGAAGATTAAAGAATGTTGGTATACTTGTTGTTGAAGAAGAGCAAAAAATACTAGTTGATTCGTTGATAAACTAGCAAAACCAAAGCAACACTAAGCAAAAGATGAAGCAATGTCAACCGCAAAAATAAAAGCCTGCAAAATAGATGATGAAGAAGCACTGAAGAAATCAAATTTAGAAAACCACCGAAGAGCTTCGGTGCTTCTGCCTTATATAAGGCAGTGGAGAGAGCCAGCAATAATTCTGGCTCTCCGCAGGGGTGCCTACCACCCTGCCATTAAGAATGGCAGGGTGAATTGGAAAGCATGGGGCAGACTGCAAAGCCTTCCCCCATCGCCACGTAGTCGAGCCACGTGGCCACATCCCGCCATCCTGCATGACAGGGTAATTCACGTGTTCTACCTCGCCAACAGAAGTAGCGGGTTAGTTTAGACCCTCCAAATTCGTTAGTAGAGTGTCCTACGTCTGGCCAACCCTCTCAATTTTCTCCCATTTTATGGACACAAAATTTATTTTATCATAATATGAGAATTTAGCCAGATATTTGCCCCGTACAATCCTTGTCCTGGGGATTTTAACCGTTGAGCCTCTGAAAAATTGTCCGCATATCAGGTTTGTGAATTCACCAATCCCCGACCTCCTCCGTATCTTCCTTGTTAGTGAACAGGAAGATGTTTATCGCTAGTGATGTTAAAGGATGAAACTCTGCTTAGGGCTGCTTTCTTTTGAACCAGTGGATGAACTAATGCCCAATTATCAGTCCAAAAGATGGTGCTTCTACCATCTCCCTTGGGTGCAAAATTTGTGGTCCCACTTTGGCTCCGACTTTAGTAATTAATTAAAGTACTGAAAGTTTTTTCCTTTAATGTAGTACCAACATTGTCCGGATCCTCCAAGTAACATTTAACCCTCCTTGATTCCAGCTGAGCATACTTTTGCTCTGAAAAAAGGACTCATGTTAAGAAATATCAAATTTATAAATAAATGTCTGAAAAAGACTTTTACTATATGGATAGTCTACAATTACTTTTATATAAGATGTTATTTGGATAATATTATATATTAATATTTAAAATTTTGTTTTTTTACACATAATTTTGCTTCCGCATTTCATTTTATCTTTATCATGGCATTACTCGACGGAGGTGCACGGAGACAGGAAAGGAAGAGACTTATAGCGATAAGAAATTTAATTAGCTAGTCAGAATCTCAATCTAGTTGGTAATAACATAACCGGTTTTATATTTCATGACTTTCCTTATTTGCATAACACATTCCCTAACTAAACCATCCCGGCGAAACAATTCGTCAGTACAGAACTCACACCAACGCTGACACTTAGGAACAACCAAGTCGTCTGAACAAATTTGCTCGACCCTGATTTGGCTGGAGCCGGTGACGGAGGGACTTTCACTGGACGATTTTGACTCGGAGGTAGTGCTGGAGGTGAGCTGGTGGTCCGAGGCGGAGGTGGAGCTGCCAGCGGAGATGGAGCCAAAGGGGCAGCGGGACGAGTTTTGTGCCTGACAGCCATAACAACAATTATCACCCTTTGACCTTTCTTGCAATTGTCTTCATTTCCACTCATGAAGAAGAAGGGACCCGAGTGATTAAACTTAAAGATTGAATCACCATCTGTTAAGGACTTTAAAGGGTTTCTCATGTTGCAAGAGTAGTAATCATCCTTGTTCACAACCAGCACTGAGTCTGATCCTTTCTTATACTTGAACACTGAGCAGATAAATTTTAACAATTAAGAAAAGGAAAGATCAGGAACCAAGAAAATCGTTCAAATGTTGAATATAATTACGAAGGATTCTTAACGTTTTCATTCATGCATACACGTAAACCACAAAATGGGGAGAAAAAAAAATATAAGAGAAATAAAGCTTACAAAGAGTATCATTTACTTGAAACCTATTCCTTTGAGCCCAGTGATTGTAGTCCTCCTGAGGATGCAAAACCCAGCCATCTCTACCACCAACACGGAACATGTAAGCGTGAGCTAAGCCAAAAAGGAGCCCTCCAAACATTAGAATCAAGTAGCCAAGAAACTTCTGCGACCCCATTTTATTTTAACTAAAGAATTGACTTATAACCCAGAGAACTATGGATGATATCCGAAACCAAATATGAGATAGAGAGATGAGTATTGAGGGCAGGAACGGCGTGAATAAATAGCAAGAATACAACGAAGTTACCGTTGTAAAGCATGGAGAGAGAGAGAGCGAGCGAGAGAGATAAACAGAGAAACATGAACTATTTGGCAAAGTTTGTCTAGCTGGAGTAAGGATGACATTAAAAGTACCAGAGGCGTTTCATGCAGAGTTAAAAAGAGTGATTGGAATTTAACACGTTGCAGCATGCAATGGACTTAACGGTTATACAGTTCGATTTTGTTGTACTGTTCAAATACATCCAAAATGTACATCAAATCCTCTATTTCAATTACTCTAATCCAATCTTATTTTATTAAATCATATCCATACATTTATGTAAGGTCTATAAGATATTTTAGTGACCCATGTCACTTATGGATTTGAGTCTAATAGAAAGAGCCCACTATCATAATTATTAGGTCTTAAAGAGTTGGGTTTAAATGGGTCCAAGACGCTTTCCGTTTCTTCTTAAAAATCAAATTAAACCAATAGACATGTCGATTAACCAAAAGACATGTTAATTGGAGATTTTTGTATGTTTTAGAAAATCATTAAAGAGGTGTTTCTGAACCACTAAAGAAAACTAATTACAGAAGAACAAAAAGGAAGAGAGAGAATAAACTTTTAATCAAGAATATTATGAAGACATGGATTCAGGTTTGTTTTATCTTACTCATCGATCCTTAAAAGTCTCACAAGTGTTATTAGAGCCTGGTAATGCATTGTTTGTTGGCTGCGTAATAGTTGTTTTCTGTATGGTAATGACACTACTTTCTTCATATATGATTCGATGCCACACACTTCTGCTTTGTTTCTTCTTATTGTTAGATTAATTTTAGTACTTAATGTGGCCCATATTACTGTCATAGATTCTAATATAAAGGTGGGCCCAAAATAATAGTGATTGGGCTTGTTAAAGGTCATTAGAGTTATAAGGGTTACTTATAAATAACCCTTCCCTCTCCCTTCAAAAGGTTACATTAAAAACATAACAAGAAGAGAGTTTATGCACCATTGAGAGAACAAAGAAAAGTTTGAAGGTAAGAGTGGATAAAACATTATCAAGAACATTGCACAAGACATGGATTCAGGTTTGTTTTGTTACTGTTCGATCCATAAAAGTTTTTACAATTGGTATCAGAGCCATGAAGCATTGTTTATTTTTTTTGTTGCATTGGAATGAAGGGCAACCCACTGAATATGTTCTTATACCCATACGATGCCAACCTTATGTTTTCGGTGTTTTTTTGTGCTATGTTGATGGATTTTGATTCAGAACCGCAAGGCTTGGTTCTTGAACTGAAAAGGTTGATTATTTACATGTTCAAAATTATTTTCATGAATTTTCTTTGTCTGGTTGAATGATTCCATTTGAAAGATGCCATCGTCTACATGTATTCATGGTTGTTCAAAAAGAAACGAAAAGTTTTGATTCTTGAAACCAAAAACGTGGTTATTATCATGGTTTTCTTGAATCAAATGGGAAGATATGTTTCTATGGGATATACAGTTAAGAAGGGACGACTTGTGGAAAGCATGAATCACATCAAACAAAACCCATTAAAGCATGAATAATAAAAAAAGACAACAAACACGCAGCAAACTAGTCTACGTGAGGACGAAGATGGGGCTTGCGACATCTGAGATGAAACTGCAGTGCACGCGCTTGCCATTACGGTTACAAAGAACACCTGTTGGCTAGACAGGGCTTTAAGGTCCAAAATGATATTTTGGGCTGGTTTTGGCCCTTTGAATGCATGCACCCACCACTACAGTTGCAAAGAAATGTTATTTTGGGCTAGTTTTGGCCCTTTGGGCCATTCAAAGGTTAGCTTGGGTTATTAAATGATTATAGCCTAATTTTATGGAGTTTAACTTAGGGTTATAGTATGACCTTAATTATTAAGTAATTAGATTATGAACTTTAACCCTAAGTAAAACAATTTTAGGATACGACATAATGGATTATTTAATTCATATTTATTTTATGCATAACATAATTTTCAAATTTAGTCTCATATTATATGTTTTATTTGATACTTTGAATATTTCATGTTATGCAATGTTTGGAATTAAATTATCCTATTATATGTTGAATGTGTTACATGAAATAATGGTAATTTAAAATAGTTTGTTAGTCACCAAAATGACCATAAATTAAATTTTGTCATGTACAATAATTGTCCAATTAAATGTTTATTGCATGAAAAGCTTGTTAGTCACCAAAGTGGCCTAGCTTTATAATATTTAAACATTTAATTGTTAATGTTTCAATTGTTCATGTTGATATGATGCTATTAAAATGACATAAAAGTTTAACTGAACAATTGAGCTTATTAATTATAATGCTAGGAGGTCAACCAAAGGTGGACTATTGCTTATAATTAATAATATTAACAGGACTTTCTTATTATATTTGGTTAATATGTTTGTATATCCAAAGATAGCATGCATGTTGACTAGAATATGATTGATTGTCTGTTATAGTAAACTATAAATTTGCATCATGATAGGTTACAACTATGTATTTAAATATCACTCAAAGGAGAATTTAAATGCATAATCAAAGTTTAATATTAGTTTGAATCCATTTAGGTATACTCAAAGCATTAATGAGTGAGCTATATGTTGTATTTGCAGCATCTTCTAATTTGTTCGCTTTAGGAAATGACTTAATCAAGTTCAATCATTTGAACTATGCGGATTGGTGCTAACAAATCTAGTTCCAACTAGGTGTAATGGATTCGGACTTGGCCATAGTGTCAGACGCAAGGCTCACAGTCATAACTAAGACCAGTTCGGAAGCTGACAAGTCTTATTATGAGGCTTGGGAATAGTCTAATAGGTTGAGTTTGAATTTGATGCGAATAACAATCGTAGAAAACATGAAGCCATCAATGCCTAAGACGGATAATGCAACGGAATTTATGTTAAAGCTTAAGGAATACTCTTAATCTGATTTAGTTGACAAGGACTTTACTGCATGAGCTAACGACCAAGAAGTTTGACCGGTCACAGTCCATTCATGACCTTGTAACCCATATGTCAAATCTAGCTGCAAAGCTGAAATTTATGGGTATGGATGTGAGTGAGTCCTTTCTAGTACAGTTCATTATCAACTCACTTCCTCTCGAGTTTGACCAGTTCCAGGTGAATTATAACACCATAAAAGAAAAATGGAACCTTCAAGAAATTAAGGCCATGTTGGTTCAGGAGGAAGGGAGATTGAAGAAAATAAAGGAGAACTCCATTTAATCTCACATTTTATCTTGGAGCTAGTAGCAACAAGCACAAACCAGGAAAGAAAGGCAAAGATAAGGACAAAGCTCTCAGCAAAGTTAATGAGGGTCAAGTCCATAAAGTTAGGAGGTGCTACTTCTACAAGAAGCCTGGTCACTTTAAAAAAGATTGCATTAAAAGAAAGGCTTGGTTCTTAAAGAAAATATAATATGTCTTAGTATGTTTTGAATCAAATCTTATTAAAGTACCTAATAATATCTGGTGGTTAGATTCTGGTACAATTACTTATGTGTCATATGTTAAACAGGGATTCCTTTCAATCCAAACCATAAACAGAGCTGAAAAGTTCTTATATATGGGGAGCAGAATGAAGGCATGGATAGAGGGCATTGGGACGTACAGATTGATTTTGGATATTGGGTGTTACCTGAATCTAGAAAAATGTCTTTATGTTCCTGAATATGCTAGGAATTTAGTTTCTGTTGCAAAGTTAGATGATGTAGGATTTCTATTTAAGATTGAAAATGATGTTTTTTCATTGTATAAACACAAGTACTATTATAATTATGGTACTTTAATTGACTATTTATATCATTTCAATCTTGATTTTGATTTTGCTACATCTCTGTTTCCTGTTGACCATATTATAAGAAGTAAACGTAGTGCACAAAATGAATGTTTTGCTTTTTTGTGGCAGAAAAGATTAGGTCATATATCCAAGAAAATGGTATAGAGGTTAGTAAAAAATGAAATCTTACCTCCATTGGATTTTCTTAACTAGGATATATGTGTAGATTGCATTAAAGGCAAACAAACCAAACATATATCAAAGTATCCAGCCACGAGAAGTAATGAATTACTGGAATTACACATACTAACATCTATGGTCCTTTCGACGTTTCTTTTTAGGGTGGCGAAAAATATTTCATTACCTTTATTGATGACTTCTCATAATATGGTTATATTTATCTGCTGCATGAAAAATCTCAGTCTATGGACATCTTAGAGGTGTTCATTAATGAGGTAGAAAGGAAGTTAGATAGAAAAGTAAAGATAGTGAGGTATGATAGAGGTGGTGAATATTATGAAAATTTTGATGAAAGTGGACAATGTCTAGGTCCATTTGCAAAGTTTCTTGCAAGTCAAGGCATATGTGCGTAATACACAATGCCTGGTACACCACAACAAAATGGTGTAACCGAAAGGTGGGATCGTGCTCTTATAAATATGATTAGGAGTATGTTAAGTTATAATATTGTACCGTTATCATTATGGATACATGCATTATGGACCGTTGCGTATTTGCTTAATAGGATTCCTAGTAAAACAGTTCTTAAGACACCCTATGAATTGTGGATAGGAAGGAAACCTAGTTTACAACACCTTTACATTTGGGGTTATCTGGCAGAAGTAAGACTATATTATCCACATGAAAAGAAGCTTGATGTAAGAACTGTTAGTGGTTATTTCATTGGTTGTCCTGAAAAGTCAAAGGGTACAGGTTTTACTATCCTAACCATAGTACGAGAATAGTTGATTCTGGTAATGCTCGGTTCATTAAAAATGGTCAAATCAGTGGGAGTGGAGAACCTAAAAAGTGGATATTCACATAATTGTGTAGAAATTACTCCAAGTCGAGTAAAAGCTACTGCATCAAATATGATCCTACCGGTTGTTATTCTGCTTATTGCATCACGGATACGCAACACATTGGAACATCAAATTAATGTTCTAATTCTACAAATTGAACATATTAATGAAAAACCAACTAATGATGTTCAAGTTACAAATGATCAAGTAATGCAACAAGAAGTAGCATTACGAAGGTCTGTAAGAAGAGAAGACCAACTATTTCAAGTGGCTATGAAGTTTACTCACTTGAACGTGAATGTGACTTAAGTAATGACAAGGATCTAGTCTCATTTAAACAAGTCATGAAATGTAACAATTCTAAAAAAATGGTTCAATGCTATGAAAGAAGAGTTAAAATCAATGGATGACAATAAAGTCTGGGAGTTAATTAAATTATCGGAAGGTGCAAAGAAAGTGGGTTGTAAATAGGTCTTTAAGACTAAATATGACTTAGAAGGTAACATTGAAAGATATAAAGCTAGATTTGTTACCAAAGGTTATACTCAAAGGGATGGCATTGACTATAAAGAGACCTTCTCTCCAGTTTTAAAGAAGGACTCTTTAAGAATTGTTATGGCCCTGGTAGCTCATTTGATTTAGAGCTTCACCAAGTGGATGTAAACACCATACATGGATCAACCAGAAGGTTTTAAAACCATAGGAAAGGACAAGTTGGTGTGTAAATTAAAGAAGTCAATATATGGATTGAAACAGGCTTCCCAACAATGATATCTTAAGTTTAATGATATCATTACGTCTTATGGTTTTGTAGAGAACATTGTTGATTGATGTATCTATATGAAGATCAATAGGAGCAAGTTCATTATATTAGTCCTATATGTTGACGATATCCTTCTTTTTGCTAATAATATGGTTTTGTTAAATGAAGTTAAGAATTTTCTTTCTAATAATTTTGAAATGAAAGATATGGGTGAGGCATCCTATGTGATTATAATAAAACTATTCCATGACAGATCACAGAGATTGTTAGGATTGTCTCAGAAAGGTTATATCAAGAAAATATTAGAAAGATTTAAAATAGAAAAGTGGTTCATAAGGATAGTTCCAATTTAGAAAGGGGACAAATTTAGTCAAAGCATTGTCCATAAAATGATTTGGAACGTAAGGAAATGAAGTCTATTCCTTATACATTAGTAGTTGGGAGCTTAATCTATGATCGATCAGATATTAGTTTTGTTGTTGGAATGCTAGGTTGATATCAAAGCAATCCTGGAATGGACTAACGGAGTAACTCAGATTCCAACTATGCTGGTTGTATAGACCCACAGAAATATACATTTGGTTATATGTTCCTATTAGCTAGAGAAGCAATTTTGTGGAAAAGTGGAAAGTAGTATGTCATTGCTACTTCTACTATGAAGGCTGAATTTGTGGCGTGCTTTGAGGCCATGGTTCATAGATTATGGTTGCGAAACTTTATCTTAAGTCTTGCCATAGTCGAAAGTATTGCTAGACCATTAAGAATTTATTGCGATGATTCGCAGCCATTTTCTTCTCTAAAAATGACAAGTATTCAAAGGGTGCAAAACACATGGATTTGAAGTACTTGTCTGTGAAGGAAGAAGTACAAAAACATAAAGTGTCAATTAAGCATATTAGTACAGATCTAATGATAGCAGATTTGTTAACTAAAGGCTTATCGCTCAAAACATTTGTTGGCCATGTTGAATGGATGGACATTATAGATAAGTCCTTGTTAGTATAATGTTCTGACATGTATACATACATATAATTGTCTTGCTCAAATTGTCATGACACTTGTGAATTCAATTACAGTCACATTTGTTGTTGCTCACTTACTTATTATCTATATTATATTGTATACAATAATTGTTTTTATGAGATAATAATTACAGAATTACCCACTTAAGTTGTATGAGTTGAGTTGATTATGTGATACATGAAAGAATCATGTTGCATAACTTATGCCTGCCATGATCTAATCATCTTAATTCAATGTATTGTGTGCATTTAAAGTTTCATTGTTGAGTCATCAATTCAGAACATGGGCCAATTAAGAGATTGTGAGATATTTTAGTGGCCCATGTCATGGATTTGGGTCTAATAGAAAGAGCCCAAGGTCGTGGTTACTAGGTTTTAAAGAGTTAGGCATAAATGGGTGAAAATCAAATTAAACCAACAAATACGTTGACCAACCAAAAGACATTGATTGGAGATTTTGTATGTTTTAGAAAATCATTAAAGAGGTGTTTCTGAACGATTGAAGAAAACCAATTACAGAAGAACAAAAAGGAAGAGTGGGAATAAAGTTTTAATCAAGAACATTACGCAAACATTGATTCATGTTTGTTTTATGTTATTCATTGATCCTTAAAAGTCTTACAGGATCCATGTAAATGTATGGATAAGATTTAATGGAATATGATAGAAACACTATAACCGGAATAGGAAATCTGATCCCCCAAAATGACATATAAGAACAAGAAACAAGAAGTTGACTGTATAGTGTAGTATGCGAAATTTTTCAAGACAAATGCTTCAGGAAAATATCAAGTTTTATTTGGGACCAACAAATCATTTCTATAGGACTAATATTGTTTGAAATATATAATGATTAGCTAAAGAGTGTAAATTTGATAGATGTGGAAGTTTCCAAATGCAATTATATGTAATTACACAAGTGTTAAATATTCGCGGTATTTTAGGTAATTATGGCTCATAAAATTTAAATTTGTTAATGCTAAAGTTGCTAATAAGTTATGCTCAACTGAGACTTTTCAAATTCAACTAAACATAATTTTAGGTGAATTTTATCTCAACTTTGAAGTTTGAAATAAATGTAGATATTATATTCAATTTTTTTAAAAAAAGTTAATTTTGTATTTCATTCATAATATATATGTACAAACAAGGCTACACCATATCTAGCTAGGAAAAAAGAACTAGTATGGCTATATTTTCATAGTCAAAGGCCTCAAAGAACAAAACGTACAACAATCTATTCCTAGTTTCAGGTATACAAATTATCTCATAACATACAACATCACATTTTAATATTATTAGATAAATTACTTGCTAGCCCTCTCACTAGGAAGGTCAGTCTACTATGGAAAACAATATCCTGGAATACCTCTATTAAGCTTCATTGTTGTTGTCTAAAATTCTGATAGTTCATCTCTTTCCAAATGTTGTAAATCGTCCTGCTCCAGATGATCTTGATTGTCTTGTAATATGCTTGATTCAATAGTTTCAGTCTCCCTAACCAACTAATAAATTCCTCCCAAGAAGAAGCAGGGCTTATCATGGCCTGAAGTCATACCCAAATCTCCTTGGTGAAATTGCATCTAAACAACAAATACTCCTGGCTTTCTAGCTTTGCTCTACATAATCCACATTTTGTTGGGCTAATTTGGAACTTTAGTCTATCTTTGGTAAGTAGCCCCTGATTCATGCCCAAACAACAAATAAATGTATGAGTTGGTCTAATGTTTGAATCCTAGACCAACTTTGCCTAACCTACTCTTAAACTATAATCCTTCTACAATATGGTTTTGCAGGCATTAATGCTGAACAAGCTAGAGTTATCAATTGTCCATTAAATTTTATCCCCTTCCCCTTCGTGACATCTAGATTTAATAATATGTTTCACTATCTACTGCTAAGATATGGCCAAACCCTTTGACTTCCTCTTATAAATTTGTTTACTTTGGTCTCGTTGTTCACAAGCTTTCTTAACTATTTTAGTTCACTCACTTTATAGAGAGGACCCTACAATGCCAATTATCAAACCAAAAAGAAGTGTTTGCACCATTTCCAATTTGATGGACCACTAAATTTTGCATCCATAATCGAGTTCCTACAATCTCCTTTAGCATCCTTGATATGTTTTGCTTAAATTTCAAAACCTAAATCTCACTAGTCTGAATGAATGTACAGTTAATCCATTTAACCCAAAGATCATCCTTGTTACTACATAAACACCATAAGTATTTCCCCTATCATCCTTCTTACTACATAAACACCATAAGTATTTCCCCTAACTAACCTTACTACAACTCAAATTTTCTTTTCTTCTATCGTCACTCAAGCCATTCCAAAGATAATTTGCAATTTTTATATCAATTTCCTTTAGAACACTTTTCGGTAAGCAGACATGGTTTATCCAGTAGTTTGTTAGCTGACTTAGTATAAACTGAATTAGTTATATCCTTCCCCATAATTTAAGAACCTGCTTCTCCATTTGATTCTGCTTGTTATATTTTCCAACAAAGGTTTGCAATCCGATACATTGATCTTCTTTTAGGCAATTAGAATGCCAAGATATCTTAGAGGTAAGCTAGCTCCCTTTTGATAACCCCATCTGAAACCACCTCTCTGTCAAAGTGGCAAGATAAATAGAATGAGCTTTTCAGTGGATTGCTTCGCAATCCAGAAATCTCTTATAACTCCTTCATAGTTCACATTAAGGTATTAATTGAATGTTTATCAGCCTTGCAAAATAATAAAATATCTTAAGCAAAAGCAAGATGGGTGATCTTCATTCTATTACACCTATGATAATAATGTAAGTCAGGTTTCATCCTTATGTTCCTTGTAAGAAGAATGGACAAAGCTTCCATACAAAGTACAAATAGGTAGTGTGAGGCCCCAATCTATAACTTAGTAGGAATGTTTCATGTCTATGAAGGTATTTGTACTGGTGTTAACGAGTATGAAAGTGAGTGTTTAGTATGGGTCCTAATCGATATTAGTGGAAATGTTGGGGGTAATTTGGTATTTTACGTCAATTGTGCTATACATGCATAAATATAAATTAATCATGGGCTAAAATGCTAAATGAATTAATATGACATGTAATTACATGGAATAGGAAAAAGGTGTGGTTAAATTGCAATTAATGAAAATGGAAAAGAAGGAACTAATGGGAATTAACTACTTGTTACTTTACCTACCATAAAATTGTCGCTCAACACACCATAAGTTTTACATAAACATATGAATAGGGTGAGAGGAGGTCAACCTATCACTTAAAACTTCAAAATTTTAAGCTTCTATTTACACCAAAAAATTCACACTAAATTGATCTCAAAAGGGGATCTTGAAATATACACAAGAAATTGGTGAATTTGAGGTTTAAGGTGAGTTAATTTCATGTATTGAAGATTAACTCCTTACTCATCTCCTCTGCATCTAGGGTTTTGCTATGTGTATATAATTTTTGAAGATGAGCTTTGAATGGGTGTGTCATGCATAGAGAAGGAGAGGACTAAAGACAAAAACAAAGGGAGGCAAGTGAAGTGAGGAAAAAGGGTTTTGATTAGTCCTTGAAGAGGTATGGCCTACAAGAGGTATGAGAATTTTTTATTTGTTTTCTAGGATTTATGAACCTAATGTGAGAGAAATTGATAAAATAATTATTCCACAAAAATGGGATTTTTTTAGATAAATTGGATGTCTTTTTACAATGCTCTTGCATGATAAGATCGATGATATTTAATTTGGTATGTGTACCTCATTGGATGGATAGATTCCACCTAATGGACTTCTATAATTTGACCATATCTTTGACTGTATACCTCAAAATTGGATAATTCCAATTTCATATTAAAGTAGAGACATATTTCTAAAAGTTTCATGGAGGAATTGAAAATTGATTGCTCATCTAAGATTTTTGAATTATATCTTAAAGTTGAGTTTTGGCTATTGTCTTTATTTTCGAACATCTTGTAGTGTTTTGGATATAACTCTCCAAATAATTAACAAAATTGCATGAAATTTATTCCATCAAAAAAATAATACATAAGGAAACAAATGTCTAGAAGACTTTAAAACCTAATTTGAACGTTTGCTATATGCATATAATGAAACAAGTAAAGGTATGAATGGTGATTGTCTATCACAATCATGACATGGGTGTCATAATCGTGACCCTATCTTTTGTTGCAACTAGGACATTGTCTTCATTTTCAATGTTTACTACATCTCATCTGAACCTTTTTGGATGTCACTAAAGTTTAGCAAACCCAATATAAAGGTAATATGAGACTCATCATACATGTAATGTGTATATACTTTAATGTTTTCATTGATATATTATTGAAAAGGAATATGATCATAAAGCATATTAAATACAGTTGGGCATGATTAAAATTTTGAAATTATAATTGTAATCATAAAGCAATGAATTTGTATCTTATGAATTGTTGTTAATGCGACTCTAAAATGTAATTATGATGTTCTGATGATTATTTTTAACCTACCAAGTCTTAGTTGTGGGTAAATAGGCATGCCTAGAAGGGTCTACAGCTGCTTCTGTCATAAGACATTACAATGTCTTTTGTTTTAGAGACTTAAGTCTCTTCTATTTCAAAGGTTATTACCTTTTCTATAAATATCTTCTATTATGTTCCCATTACCCACTTCTGAAGAAATTAGCAGGCAATTCTATATATGTTATGATATTTGTTATGTTTTGATACAAACTCATATTTGCAATATTCTCTAAATTATCATGTATAAATATTGTTATGTGATACTTCATCACTTTTATTTTATAACATATTTTTAATCGCTTAATTGTCATAAATCATTTACGTGTGATTTTTAGATGACTGTTATGAGCAGTTGACATCTTACATCATTACTCCCCACTAAGCTACTGATTAGCATGGTGGTTTTTCCTCTATGTGTGTCATGATAAACAGGGTTAAGTTTGGGATACCCACAATGGCCAAGATTGGAGGATCTTATATTTATAAATATTAAGTAGGAATTTTGTAGTATATATGAATGTCCTGTACTAACCATAACTTATTATGAGATTTTTTTTTAATGTATAAATGTTATATGTGTAATTCGTGACTTGTATAAACCAAAATGAAATATAGGATGTGATATGTGTTACCTTATCTCTGAAAATTGTTAAATTGTGTAGTCTTATTTTGGGTGCATCTGTATATCCTCCTAGGGGGTATTAGGGTGTCATAGGCAGAGGGATAGAGGATCCCCTTACCTAAAACTCCTTTTAACTTTGATAAGTCTTATAGGTTCATCATTGACCAAAATACCCATTGATGTCATTATGACACACTCTTTTATCCACTCTCAAAACAATTTTGGATATCCTACTACTATAAGTATTTAAAGAGGAAGCTCCAATTAATAAAGTCATATGCCTTTGTTGAATCCATCTTTATCGTACAGTCATTCCCTTTCCTCTTAGAGTTATAACCTTCCAGTAACCCTTAAAAAATAAGAATATTTGTAGTTACAGACTTCCTTTCAAGAAAACATTCTGCTCCTGACTAATAATCTCTCCTAGGCTCCTTTTGATCCTATTTGCTAGGATCTTATTAACCTTCTTGTAAAGAAAGTTGCAATAGGTAATAGGCCTAAAGTGTTGCAGTTGTTTGGGAACTAGACACACAAAGGTTTTATTCCAATCCTTTAATAGAGTTTTATGCTAAAAGAACTCCTGGACTACTTCGACCATTGCATCTTCCAAGATATCCCTATTCTTTTGGAAGAAACGCCTATTGGATCCATTTAGACTTGGGGCTTTGATAGGATTCTGAGAGAAGATAGCTCCCCTGATCTCCTCCCTTAAAACTTCCCTCACTAATTCCTCCCTAGTTAATTCACTCACCTACCTAAATCTAGCTAGGATTGCTTGTGGAATCTTGTAATAGCCTGTTGTCCATACTAAGGGTTAGAGCCTTAGATTATCGCATATGAGTCAAATCATTTTAGCATTCATGAAATGCATTTCATTCACATGCATATCATTAGTATACATCATGAATTATGATTTTCTACATATTGCAAAGATAGTATATGCATTCAATTGACATATTCCGGGGTATGCAAGGTTTAAAATGATCATGATGTGAATTATGCATTTTTTATGTCTTAAATTTTGGTTTGATTAGTTACAAGCTGTCAATTTGGAATTAATTTTTACAATTGGAAAATTGATGAATTACAATGTATATTTAGACTAGGAAAAACGTTAAGTGGTAAGACAAATTGACACATAGAAAATTAAGGTAACTAAGCCTATGTAATAAGTGACAAATGGCATGGATAAACATTTGGCATGGGTAATTAATTGACAAGTGGCAGCAATGATTGAATGATAAATGGACTAGTAACTAGGTGAAATTTGGCAACCTAAGGAGGGGATAAATGGCTTACACGCTTAGGGACATATGTTAATGTAATATGGTGATATCTAGCATCTAAGGTGTAACGTTTCTGTAAGTGTTGTTTCAGCCTTGCTCATTCTTCTTCTCTTCTCATCTCTCACCACCCAAACTTGCTTCTATCTCCCATTCTTGTGTTTTTCTTGAAGCTATGCTAAATTACCACACCAAATACATGCTTTTATCCTTCACAAAATATCTAAAGAATCAGATTATTATTGTCTTTTATCATAGCCAATAACCATCTAATTTTCACCTTGAATTTGGGATGATTTTGCATGAATGGAGGGCTAGGTAAACTTGATGAGTTGAACTGCAATTGGAAGCTAAATAAGTAAGTAAAGTATTGTTCTTTATGGCATGTTATACTAGAAAGATTATGATGATTGAATTGGGATAGATTGTATATGATGTTGATGTTGAAGATGTGCTAGAAAATGGATAATGAATTGATACTTTTCTGTTCTATTTTTGCATGTACGAAAATACTAGTTTATGGACTGTTGTATGGATGATTTAAGTTATGATTTGAAGTATAAGTGATGAGGAATTCATGCAAAAGATAGGTGTTATTAAGGTGTTTTCAAATCTGGAAAATTAGAGCTGTAGGTGTGTTTGTAAAAAAATGAATGTTAATGACATTAGTGAGCAGAATTTTGCAAGCCTTAGTGTAACCAATATGGAAGTTAAATTAACCTGAAATGAAGTAACCTTAAAGGACATGAAATCTTGGAAATTTCAGGTGTTAGTGATTTCTTTAAGCTTGTAAAATTCGTGAAGTGTTGAAGGTAGAAAAGTTACACATATTATGATGTTGATGACAAAGCCTAGAATTTTAATTTCAGCCTTGTGTACATGTTGAACTGGCTGAGAAATTTCACTCTAAATTGGTATATTTGGACTTGATTAAGGCTAGGAATGAGCTTAGATTGTTACTTGATTAATTGGTTAAGAACTTGATAAGTTTATGTAGTTAATCGATCTCATAATCCAAATAATGGACTATTTTGATGTGGTTGAGTTCAAATATGGAAATTCTATTTGTTAAAGTTCTTTTAATGCAACGATAATCTTAAGGACATGAATAATGTGTCTAAGGTATGGATGAATGAGAATTGAAGAATATGTGATATTTATGAATGAGAATTGGGTAAACGTATGAGTATAAAATGCTGGAAAAATTTTGGTGAATGTATAGATTTAGCTTGTGGAAATTTCAGATTTAAAGAAACAATTGTGCGTATATTATAAAAGGCTTTTGATCATGGAAATATTCAAGGATAAGTGTAAAGTATGGTTGGTGAATTTGGAGTAAATTAAGCTAACTTAAAGGTATAAACTTGATTGTAAAATTGTAGTATACAAATATGATGTTTGACTGGTCAAAATTTATGAATAGTTACATACTTGGAAAGGTTAAATGAACATGCATTAAACACGACACACACACACACACACACACACACACAATCATGTATGTATATATATATTGAATATTCATATGATTGATCAACTTAGTAATGTGTTAACTATATGTGTGTATTGCATGACCAAAGAAGCACAAATGGAACGCCAGCACCTAGGCATTGCTAGGTCATCAAGGGAATAACTTATCTAGAGTGCACTGTGAGTTAACCTAGATTTTTTCTCACTTTGATTGAATTGTTTTTGAATAACTTTTAGATATTGAATTGTTATTGATATGATTGTGATAATTCTAGAAATTGATGGTTCGAGGAGTTATAATTATGAAAATTGATCGCTCAAGGAGTTCGATATTCGGGAAAGTATTAGAAGTGCTTTCTAATCATATATGAATATGGAAAACATGTACTCAACTAATGTTGGATGTCGGGCATAGATCTAATGAATGTGATAAAAGACTGTGCGCATTAAATGAAAGTTATTGATGGCATAGTATGTGCAGTGATGCATTCCACCACATTGTTATACATGATCTGATAAAGGAGTTCTGACTAGAGTGACCAGTGTAAAAAGGAGCTTAAAGCTTAGAAATGTGCACAAAGAGCCATAGGCTCAGTTATTAATAAGCCTAATATTCACAATGGGGATGGGACAGAATTTGAAATGAGCTCAGTATCTGAAATGAATATGGGATAGTAAATGGGTGCTCGATCATAACAAAGTAAAAATGAAAATGGAGTCATATATGCATGTGCATTTATTTATATACATCTTTACATGTATCTTGTGAATGATTGCGAAGTATTACTGAATTATGTTGATATAAGATATGCAATGTTTTTGTACATGTTGATGATATGAATGGCTGAGATAAATGATTGGATTATTCTGAAATAATTATATGAAATGTTTGTAGTTCATGATGTATTGTTAAGATATGATGTATATTATGATCTAGTATTCAATATGGAATGATGTAATACATTTGCTAAATTGGGAAATACACTTGTCAATTTGCGATAATTGTGTTCTAACTTGAGCGAGTATATAGCTGATGGTTCACTTATTGAGTTCGCAATCTCATCAAAATTGTAACGTTGATTTTTCAAGTGCAAGGGAGAATAGCTTCTAAGATGATATAATAGAAGTCTAGTACTGTTAATTTTTGAAACAAGAATGGCTTAAAGGTCTAGTCAACTAATACTTATGGAGTCTAGATATAATACTTTTGTGTAACTTCTCCTTCCAAGTTTAACTTTTTGTATAGAATTTTAAACTCCCAAATGTTATGTTATGTATAAACATGGATTATGAAATGTAATGACAATATAAGTAAGTTTCATTTTGTGAATGAAATGAGGAATTTTGATCCTTGGAAATACTTATGTTCTATACGATACTATAATAAGTTGATGTAATTTCTCTAACATGCCATTTTCATAGGGTATGCTCTTGAATGTGTCTGGATGTTTGGGTATATGCACTATGGTAGTGGTGTGTTACAAATCTCCTTAACTCTAGTTTCAATGCCATATTGTTTTCCAAAGTATTCAAAAGTGATGCTTTTCTTATTCTCCTTATGTTCATACTAAAAACTAGTAGTCTCTATAATCTCTTAGTGAGCATGACTGTGAATAATTATTTTCAGAAAAATTATGCTAAGACCACCTTTAACTTTGGAACGTAGGTATAACACATTTCATTTTAGCTCTCTTATAGATTTCTTTACTACCTGACTGATGTGTGATTAATTGTTTGTACATTCACTCCTTAACACTTAATGATTATTGTTGTGAAAGGCTTAAGATACTCATTTTATTTCATATTTGGTATTAGGTACAATTTAGAAGTTTAAGAGATAGAATGAATTAATCATTTTATTTCATATTTGGTATTAGGTACAATTTAGAAGTTTAAGAGATAGAATGAATTAAAAGCATATTCCTTGAGATGCTTATCTTGATTTCAAGTTCATGTGTCTTTGTGGCACAAGAAGAAAAGGGATTAGAGTGAAGATGGGGCAAACACAATTTCATGGCCATGCATAATTTCAAAAGATGCATTATTTTGATGATGCATAGTTGGATTTGCAACCATACACCCAATCGTGCATCCTCCTAGAAACCTAATTTCTTTTATAAAGCGAAATTTGAGGGGCTAAAACATGGATGAATCATTTTTGGATGAAGAGGAGTGGCAGAGCACCATTCTTTAGGGAACCATCGAGGACTAAGTTTCCTGAATTCAGTTTGAGGGTGAAATCGACGCCTAGCATCACATTTTAGCACTTTTTTATTGTGTCATGTGAAATGATTCTCTTGTCAGGGATTGTATGTGTTATCCTATGACTATTGATTTGGGTATTTGTATAAAGATGGTCTAAATACATTTGTTTGATTGGTTTTATGAAAACCTATTGTTAAAATCTTGAATATAATATGTAATCATTGTGTTTTCAATTCATTTGTGGCAACTAATGGTGTCGAATCATTAGGGATAATATAATAATAGTTAAATAACATGAGCTTATATGGTTGTTGCTTTAATTAATCTGCTTTCCTAACCTATAATACAGTTGTCCTATTAAATCTAGAGAGCTTATTCTAGGTTGTTTGATTGCAAGGTTTAGTTAAAGAGTTTGTTTTAACTAAACACAACCTAAGATGAAAAAAGGGTTAACAAAGTTTGTTGTTAAGCTATGATTAATAGTTTCTAAGAGAGGTGTTAAAACAAAATTTTAATAATGTTTAATTATGTGTAGGTTGATATTGAACCTAGAACCAGATTTTGAAATCATTCATCAATTTTCTTAGGCTTTTTTAATTTGATTTGCTTTCATTAGTTCAGTTTTACTTTATTTTGTTGTTTGAAAAAATCAAACCCCCTATATCCTAACCATCAACTCTTCTCATTAAAAAAGCTTTACACATACACTATATGGATATAATATGTACTTACCATTGCGATAAATTTAGTTAGGTTTATTTTGCGATGCATAAAAAATAAAAACTAAAGCACTATACTCCCTGACAACGACGTCAAAATTGTTGATGCATTTGACATGCATCAACAATTTTGACGTCGTTGTCAGGGAGTATAGTGCTTTAGTTTTTATTTTTTATTTTAATTAGGGTTTTGCATATATTTTTTAGCTAGATTTTACATTTATTTCTTTATCTTTTCATGCTTGTTTATCTTTTTGTATAAAAAGGACACAATGAAGGCGGTATGTCACTACTGGATATTGTTAACGCTATTGGTGGAAAATTTTCCCATAATTCATATTCTTAATTCTGTAACCAAGTTTCGAGCGATCATATGAACTTTAGTTATGGAGGGGATCTAGAAAAACTACTTCCTAGATAGGTTGTAGGATGCACAACAATTCCCACGTAGACCAGAAGCCTCTTATTCCAACTCAGAATCACAAAGTGAAGTGATGCATCCATCTCAACTCGAGGTGAATCCAAGGAATATTAATGTGGAAAACATACAGAGTGGAAAGGAGCTTGAGAATCTTGAGAAGACTACTCAATGGGTTGCTAGTGAAGAAGAAGTGGAGAAGGAGAGTTAAGAAAGTTTTACTTCTAATAAAACCCCTATTATCCACAAGTATGCGGATCGTAAACTTGTAGTATTAAAGGGGTCGATCCCACAAGGAAGTAGTTAGAGCTAAATGAACCTGAACTTTTCAAGGGCATCAGGATAGTAATTTAATGAAAATAAAATATCAAAATTTTAAAACAATTAAATAAAACTAAGCTAATAATCAAATAAAAAAAGAGCTACCACAAATATTTGAGGAATATCAAGGATGAAGCTTAGGATTTATTATATCATTATTTTGCTCCCTAATCACTATTGATTCAATTATGTGTTGATTCTAGATCTTCTAAGGGATTGAATACTCTTTTTCAAGACCTATTCAATTAACCCTAATTGATTAACCTTAACTGATTACGAAATTCCACATTCTGCAACCTCTTGATTCACAAAATCTACCTAATGTTTTCAACTAGTTCTTAAGTAATGTACTGAATAATCAGGTTTTCACATAAGATCTCTCTTCATATGATTACCAATTTGATATTTAGGAGACTTATTAGGTCACTAAATCTCATTACCCAACCTAATTGAATTACTTGCGACTCAGTCTCTCGATTTATTATCGAAGTATTAGCATACCCAAACGTCACAACACTAGAAAATTGAATTAAAATCAACAGCAATCAAATCACAAAACAATTCAAGAACAAATCCAAATATGATAATTAGAGCATCCTAAATGTGAATAACATATTAAAATCCAATTCACACTACAAGTTTAATGAGATAGACAAAGGAAATAAGTAAAAAAACTTGATTTGAACTCAAACTTGGAATTTGGAATTTCTAGATTGCTCTTTCTTGCTCCTCTTTCTTACTCTCTCACTTTGGAAGATGATGGCTGTTGTTTTTGACTGTTTATGTTCTTAATATTTGAGAATTCTAGGGTTTACCCACTTAATTTTGTAAAATATCCCCAAAACATTAAAATTACAAAAAGAGTCACATGTTGGAAAAACTGAAATTTGTGAAATAGCAGTCTATACTCTCTATCATGATCGTGGCAAGATAATTTATGATCAAGGCCAGCTTCCATACTTCCAATTCTTCTCTTTTCTTCAATTTATTTTGTCCATATGCTCAAGCACACATCAAACACCTCTTGATGCATAAAATTAAGGTCCAAATCATGCTCAAAACCATACAAATAATTAAAATATAAACAAACACTAATAATAACATAATTCTAAGCCTATATATAAAATAATTATCTAAGAAATACTCAAAAGCACACTTAAACATCTATCAAAACTTAGTATAATTTATACCTATCAACATCCCTATAGTTAAACTTTTTCTTGTCCTCAAGAAAAAAAAACACAAAAACAAAACATAAACTTAAACAAACCAAATAATAACACATACAATCATGTAACATGTAGTAACGAGACAATGGCATCTAACTTGACAAAACCAATTTAACCTTGAACAAAAATCATTCAAGTTGTTCTAATATATTAACCTATGCAATTTATGGCTAAGCACCTTAGATTGAATATATATACTAATCATTATATTAACATTATATTCACTAACCTAAAGCACTTTTATACATACATTGATAATTAGTAATCAACCAAAATTGCAATGGTCTTAGAATTATGTTATTATTAGTGTTCGATTATATTTTTTTGTTTTCTTTAACGTTAACCTAATCTTTTGATGTGAAGGCAAACACCTTGTCATGAATGTTCCCTGCTTACTCAACTAGGCCACGTTTTATTAATTAGCTTGGTTGAATATCATTCTAGCATTTTACATGAAGATAAACATTTTGAAGTGAATGCCCCCTTTACTCAGCTATATCACATTCTCAACTAGCTATTAGTTCTATTCATAACACAATATTTGTTTCAAAAAGGCTAAGGAAAATTTATTCATTTAATGGACATACACAATTTTTTCTCATTTCACATAACCTACCTCTTTTCTTGTTGTCAATCATCCTTATGAAAGACTACTATTGATACTAACATATTCGATTGACTTATAATTATAAATGTATGTAACAAATTTCCTAAAATGAATAAATTGATGTCATATCCTAATTAACATGTATATTTAAAAAAGATACTTAAAACATAAAATGCACAAGCCAATATGCCTTTACAAATTTAATGACTATGTTCAAAGCTAAAATACTTCCATCAAGTTATTGCCATTGACACATTGAAACAATTCCCACATATGCAACATATGTTCACATCATGTCAACCTAATCAAAACTTAACAATGTGGTATGCAAAATTCACACCCATGACATGCCAATGCAAAATCCTCCCTACACTTAGACAACACATTGTCCTTAATGTGAGAAAACCAAAGAAACAAATAAAAATAAAAATGACAAAAAAAAACAAAAGGAAACGTTAAGAGCACAAAACCAAGAGATTAAGGCAATGACGGTGTTGGTGATGAAATGTAGAGATACTTTCGACCATGAAATTTCAGCAATTCTTTCCCTACAAAACGAAAATAATAATAACAAAATAATAATAATAATAAAATAAAACAAATATTTGTCCTAATTCTTGGGTTGCCTCCCAAGTAGCACTTAGTGAACATCATTAGCTTGACATGCTCTTCCTTCCATACTCAACTTGGGTCAATTATGAGTGGCTTGCTTTAACTCATGTAGCTTAGTTTTAGTTTAGTAGCTTATAAATAAGCTATATATTGCAAGATAATCAAAATGACATAATTAATCAAATTAAGAAAATTAAGTCATTTCAATAATGCCCTTTTAAGTTAGAATCTGTCAACAAAATAGGAAATAACAAAACTCCTTAAATCTTCTATAGAATCTAGCGATTTGTCCTGTAAGAGGGTGAGTTGTGTTTTTTCTTCCTTATTCACCCTCGTTTCCTCTTTTGCTTTCACTCTATGAACATATACTTTCATATCTTCTTCAACTTCTATGTTTGTTAGAACATATTCTTCTTCCTCTTACTCCTTTAAAGATTCGACTACATCAATTCTCCTGAATGAGTCACCCTGCTTCAAATTCTTTGATACCTTATTCGTATTGAATTTCACTTGTTCATCACTAATTTGAAGGATGAGGTTGTCTTCATAGACATCGACTAATTCTTTTCCTATGGTCAAAAATGGTATACCAAGAATTAGCAGACAAGTTTGATTATTTTGCAAACTATAACACGATAAAATCTACATGGATGAAAAGCTTATCCATTTTTATAGGCACATCCTCCACCAAGCTGAATAGTTTCTTTATCGATTAGTCTGCCAAATGAATATGCATAGATGTTGGCTTCATATATTTTAGGCCCAGTTTCCTAAAATCGATAAAGGAATAAGGTTTGCACTTGCACCTAAGCCATATGAACATTTTGAAATCTTTAAATTATCAACTACACTGAGTATTGTAAAGCTCTTTGGATCTGTCAACTGTGAGGGAATATGGTTTCTAATTAAAGAGTTGGAGGTTTCTGTCATGGCTACCGTTTAATTATCATCCCAATTTCCATTTGGTAGATAATATTTCTTTAAGGAACTTTGCATACTTTGGTCTGCATTTCAACACTTTCACAAAAGATAAGTAAATTTGCCATTTCTTTAGCTTTTCCACGAACTTTGTAAATGGTACATCTAATTCATTCTTCTGAAGTCTTTGTGAGAATGGTCTTTTCGACAAGTAACGTGGAGGAGGAATGGATAAAGGGTCTTCATTCTTGTCTTCATCCTTTTTCTTCTTCTCTTGGTCTTTTACAAACTGGGTCTTAGCTTATCTTTCTAGCAGTTCTTCTAGCTCGTTTCCACTCTTAAATGTGATAGCCTTACATTCCTCTTATAAGTTTACTTCTTTGTTGCTCAGAAAGTTTTCCATACTTCTCCTACAAAATTCCCTGTAAAGCTGGCTCATTTGAACCTCTAAGTTGTTAATAGAAGAGGCATGATCTTCCATTACTTACTCAAACTTCCTTTCTAGTTCCTTTTGGCCCTCTTCTATGTTAATAAGCTTGTTCATGATCTTTTCTAATTTAGAATCCTATAAAATGGACTCATCTTGTAGAAATCTTAACAGGCCTTGAATTTCTATTCGAGTTCTTGCATTGTTAGAGCAAAAGAAATCTGGGTGATTCTTTCACCCTAGATTGTAAGTGTTCCAATAAGGATTATTACTTCCCCGAAAAAATTGTGCCTCATTGAATTTCACAAGGTTCCAATGCTCCCTATGATATTTTTCCTCCATCTTCGTTCTTTCTATCTCTTCTTGGCATTTAACTTTTAGGATTCTTCATTGTTGCCTTGTGATGTCCAAAATGATGTGTCTCCAACTTTACACCTAAAGTTCCCTTTAAAAAAAAAAATCTTGTGATTGGGTATTGATTGAACCAGATTTATACTATGAATTGGCCCTGTTTTCTTAAGTATTTATGCATTTGTTGACTCCTAATTCAT
>JAOSBN010000179.1:29776437-29790704 GCA_027563595.1 Erythroxylum suave
GTTATGTGGGTTTGTGGTAGTCCTTCAAGAACCGTCACGTGCACGTTGACCCAAGAATAGGCTTCTCCCGCCTGCCCACTAGTGGCACGGAGCTCCTTCAAGGACTCCCTCAAGTTTACGGCTACACAGGACCATTATATGGGAATGTGTAGTGCGTCATGAATATGGACCCACCCAAACCATAAAGATATGTTTACATGTGTTGGCAAGTTTGATGAATGCTTGACTTATATGAGTTGTGAACTAGTTTAGCAAATTGAGAATTTGAAAAATGTGTATTTTATGGATTTTCATGAGAAATTACTACAATTATTAGAGTTTTAACTGGTTTTTGCTTGTTACCGATTGTAAGACTGTTACCCACGAGCTTTAAGCTCACCCTCCCTTCCTTCCCGTCTTCAGGCAATGAACAAGATATTGAGTGATCGAGTCAAGAGAATTGAGGCATCACTCCAAAATTTGCATCTTTTGTGTTCTAAGCTATTTTGTAACCACAAGGCTTTAATTGCATTTTTAAGCAAATTACTATCCATGTATCTTTTTGCATTTTGGGGCATTTTGAGATATTGATGTATTGTGGCTGAAAATGTCTGCTAAAGCTTTGTAAAAACTCTTATATTTTGATGTTAATAAAATCGATATATAGATATACATTATATTTGATTCATTTTTCCAAAGTCTTTATATTGTTTTTTTAAGTTTTCATAGGGGTAAAAATTGTGTTTGACTTCAGGGGAAGAACTGTATTAATCTAGAATGATTTAGGCAAATGTGCCTTCTAGAAAGTTGTAGATCTTTTTTTTAGCTTTCCAACGGAATATAGCATAAAATTTTTGGACATCGGAGTCAAAAGTTATGCCCCTTTCAAGTGGAGGTGCATGTCGTCTATTGCACTTCGTCTAGTGCATTTCGTCTAGTGCACTTCGTCTGGTGCACTTCGTCTAGTGCACTTCGTCTACTGCACTTCGTCTAGTGCACTTCGTCTCGTGCACTTCGTCTAGTGCATTTCATCTAGTGCACTTCGTCTGGTGCACTTCGTCTCGTGCATTTCGTCTAGTGCACTTCTTCTGGTGCACTTCGTCTGGTGCACTTCGTTTGGTGCACTTTGTCTGGTGCACTTCGTCTAATGCATTTCGTCTAGTGCACATTGTCTAATTCTTTTGGACATAACTTCTTCGTCTGACCTCCAAATGAAGTGATTTTTGAAGCATTGGATTCCTAAGACATTCCTCTATATCTCCATAAATTTTGTAGGTCTTTTTCTGAACGTGAACAAGATGGATTTAAATCAATGTGAAGGGGTCGATTAACAGAGTATGAGTTGGATATTTTTTTTCTGAACACGCTTCAGTATTTTAGGGATATCTCGATCTGTAGAGATCCATTTGAGTTGATTTGGGTTGTAAACCAAACTAGAGATATGGAGCTTTAATTATCAGAAGGAATAAATTTTCAACGTAGGCCCCAAGACCTTTGATTTCTGAATCGAATTAGGGTATAGTGTTCAGTCTCGGATTATAAGAGCTGAAAGTGTTTTAGCCATAACTTCTATCGTCTGTCCCATTTTTGACCCTTTAGACGATAAAATCTGTCTTTGATTTTTGAAGCAATGGTTTCCCAACACATTCTTCTGCCCATCTCAAATAAAAATAAAGAACTGGAGATTCAATCATTTGGAGAAGTGGATTATGATTTTGGTGATTGACTAGTGAGGGCTCACCACTCTTATGGGACATGGCTAATACGGGTTTATGGAAATAACCCCGAAGATAATGCGCACACTCACGTCTTATGATGACTTCGAATGTTGGGCTCTGAAAACGATGTCCGACAATAGATGTATTGAGTTCAAAATTTTGAAGCGAAAAGGAAGGTCAAAGAAGAGAGTTAGAAAAGAATGAAGGCAAAGTTTGACCAAATTATGAAGAACCATTCTTCATCCATCCACAACTTAAAAGGTACATGTAGGCCAACTTGCTAATGCTTTTATCTTTTAGGAATGTAAGAAGCTTACCAAGAAAAATTGAGTCTAATCCAAAGGAATAACTCAAGGTGATTACACTTTAGAGTGGTAAGCAATTGGAGGAGCCAAGTGTGCAAAAAGATAGCCAACAAAAGGAGAAAGGTAAAAGCAAAGAGAAAAAAGAAGAGAAGGTAGAAGAGAAAGAAAAAGAGAAGCTATATGTTCCACCATCACCCTACAAAATTAAGATTCCATATCTGCAGAGGGTGAGACAACATCAAGTAGACACTCAATTCTCTAAATTCTTGGAGAAGTTGAAGAAGCTTCAGATTAACTTGTCTTTAGTGGAGGCACTGAAGTGTATGCCCAAGTATGCAAAGTTTCTCAAGGACATATTGACGCATAAATGCACTTGGGAGGACAATCAGACCGTGACCTTGATGAAGAACTATAGTTTGACCATCAGAAACACAATACCTTCAAAACTACAAGATCTAAGGAGTTTTACTATTCCATGTGTTGTTCGTGATTTTGAATTTCCTAAATATTTATGTGATTTAGGAGCAAATATTAACTTGATGCCTTTGTCTATTTTCAAGAAATTGGGGCTAGGAGATATCAAGCCAACATCCATGCTTATCTAACTTATGGATCAATCCATTAAGAGGATATTTGGGGTAGTAGAAGATGTTCTAGTAAAAGTGGATAATTTTATAATTCCTGTAGATATTGTTGTGATGGATTTTGAAGAAGATAGTAATTGTCCATTGATTTTGGGTAGGCCCTTTATAAATACTTGCAGGGCATTAGTTGACGTGCATAAAGGGAAACTGGTTTTAAGAATTGGTGATGAGCAAGTTCAATTCAATATGACTAAATCTTTGAAGAAGTAGTGGATGGAAGTGCAAGTATGAAGATTAATGTTGTGGATGATTGTGTGTAGGAAGTTTAGGAAGTTGTTGAAGTGTATAGGGATCAGAGTGTGAGCGAAGAGGAATTATGTGTGGAGGGTGAACAAAAGAAATTAAAAAAATGGATGCACCCGTACCACCCTCCATTATAAAGCCACCCACTGTAGAACTAAAACTCGTACCTTCCTACATGAGATACACATTTATAAGTAAAGACCACACCCTACCCATCATCATTTTCAACCAATTGGATTTTGAGCAAGAAGAGAAAGTGGTTGAGACAATTAAGAAGAGGATGAGAGTTATGAGGTAGAAAATTTCTGGCATTAGGGGGATTAGCCCCAATGTGGTGATGCATAGGATTAACCTTTAAGAAGGATGTTTGACAGTGAGAGAGAGGCAAAGAAGGCTAAATCCAAACATGTAAGAGGTTGTGAAGAAAGAAGTGGTGAAGCTTTTAGATGCGGGGATTATATACCCAATTTTAAATAATGAGTAGGTGAGTCCATTGCCATGTGTGCTTAAGAAGGTAGGCATGATAGTTATGGAAATTGGAAAAGGTAAAAAGATTTCCACAGGACCATCATAGGTTGGAGACTATACATTGACTATAGGAAGCTCAATTTGGCCACCAAGAGAGACCATTTTTCATTACCTTTTATGGATAAAATGATTGAGAGGGTAGTTAGCCATGCTTTTTATTATTTTTTTAATGGATATTTGACTGACGCATCATAATGCTAGTCAAAATAAAATAACAAGAATACTACTATAGCAGTAGTGAGTCTAGATCGATCCCGCAAAGAGTGTGTGAAAAGTTGTTGAAATAAAATTAATCATTGTTTAAGAAAAATAAGGGTTTGGATTTTGGAATAAGAAAAGAAAATAAAATAACTAATAAAAACAAATTAAAGAAAACATCCAAAAATGATAAAATTGGAGAATTCGGTAGCGTTCTAATTCTTTGGTTCAATCTCGGGCTACACCTCAATTAAGCATCATTAATTTGTTGTTCTATTATCTCTTTTAGCAATTATCAGTCGTAGATTGACAACAAGCTTTGTTAATCCTATTTTTCCTTAGATTCTAGTTAATTATGAAGTGCTCGTTAATTAACCCTAGCTATCAGAAAACCTAGAATAAGCTCTCTAAGTTTATCCAAACAACTGCCTTACAAATCAGAAAATAGACCAATCTAGGAAATAATCACTGAAGCTCGGATTATTTAACCTATATTATGTTATCTCTAATGATTCGGAACCATTAGTTGCTACATATGAATCGAGAATACAACGATTAAATATTGCATTCGATTATAGCAATGGGTTTTCATAAAAAGGAGTCAATTAGGCATTAAAATCATCATCATTGAAATATCTAATCAATCCACACAAGATAACATAATCAATTTCTAATGAGAGAAAGAAACAACAAAATAATTAAAAAATACTTAACCCGGGTCGTCAACATCAATATCACCTCCAAACTGATGTCAAGACATCTAGCCCTTCTTGGATCTCTCAAGAAAATGCTTCAGCCCTTTGAAAATCATCCCTAACTGAAAAGCTTCTTCTTTACTGTTGCAAGCTTCTCTTCCTCACTATTCGCTGATTTGACAATTAAAGTTTATGTCCGCCATCACTGTTCACATCCCCTTTTACCACAAACTCTTTTATTTTGTTTCTTCCCAGCTACTATTCATTCCTCACTTAACCCTCACTGTGTGTTTTGAGCAGAACACTGCTACGTTTGCGCAAAGTCTATGTTTACGCATAACATCTATATGAAACACAAACACAGTCTGTGTTTTTCACAGATGTTTGATCCTTGCCTCCAATTATTATGCGTTATCATTTCTTCTTGTTATTTGCTGGTCCTTGCTTGGTCCAACATTCTCCTAGCACTATCATTTTGCTACTGACTTTCTCCTTATGTGCTATTGTTTTCTTCTTCAGCTGCTATTGATTTTTTTCTTCATTTTTGCAGTAAGCACTTTTAATTCTTCTTCTTTTTATTTTGACGTTTTCTTCTTCTTGCTCCTTGAAGACAAGTGAAAATTAATCTTTAGAAAACGACCCAAATGTAGTGCTTTCTACTCAATTTAATTTCTTTGCTTTCAAATTGTAGCTAAAATCATATATGAATTAAAGTGAGCATCTTAAGCATTTTTGTATCATTAATCACTAAGTGTAAATGATTAAATATATCAACAATTAATATCAATATTGGGGGTATAATAAGGTGTTCATATACCTACAGCACTAAGAGAAGACTACTTTCACTTATCCTTATGAGACTATTGCTTATAGGAGTATGCCTTTTGGTCTACACAATGCACGCTCCACATTCCAAGGGCACATAGTGGCCATCTTTGCAGGTATAAATGAAGAATTCATATAGGTATTTATGGATGACTTCTCTATTTTTGGAGACTCTTTTGATCATTGCTTGTTTAATTTGGAAAGAGTGTTACAATGTCTAAGAGGGAATTTTTTTGGGCTATAAGATCTCATGTAGAGGGATTGAGGTAGATCGAGCTAAGACCAAAGTGATTAAAAAGCTCCCACCTCCTACCAACATCAAGGGAATCCGGGCATTCTTTGGTCATGCAGGGTTCTACAAACAGTTCATCAAGGACTTTTCTGTTATTGCTAGACCCTTGACTCACTTATTAGTTAAAGATGTTTCTTTTGTGTTTGATTATGATTGTTTAGATTCTTTTAACAGGCTAAAAAAGGCACTTACAATAACACCTATTTTGATGTTTCCAGATTGTTCACTTCCTTTCAAGATCATGTGTGATGCAAATGATCATGCCATTGATTGTGTACTCGAACAACGGAAGGAGAAGAGGCTACATGCAATTTACCATGCGTGCGAAACCTTGATGACAGTACAATTGAACTACACTACTACTGAGGAGGAGTTGCTTGCAGTGGTATTTTCTTGTGAAAAATTTTGTTCTTATCATTTAGGCTCACAAGTTACTTTCTTTACTGATCATGTGGCATTGCATTATCTCTTCACAAAGAAGATGCCAAGGCTAGGCCCATCCAATGGGTGTTTTTACTCTAAGAATTCAACATTGAGATTAAGGACAATAAAGGAGAAAAAAATGTTATAGCGGACCACCTATCGAGACTTGAAGGGGTACAAAATGAAGAGGGAGAAGAAATTGAAGAGTGTTTTCCTGACGAGACCTTAATAATGGTAGAAAATCCTTTACTTCCTTAGTTTGCAGATATTGCCAATTATCTCTCAGGTGATATTCTTCCCCCTAATCTCTCACATCAACAAAGGAATTGTTTCTTATTTCAATGTTTTCGCTATATTTAGGATGAACCTTTGTAATATAAAATATATGCTAGCAGTTTCATTTGTATGTGCGTATTTGAAGATGAAATGCTTGAAGTTTTGACTCAATGTCATAGTTCAGTTTATGCAAGACACAATGGAGCGAACAAAGTAGCTGCTCACATTTTGGGGTATGGATTATGCTGGCTAAACTTGTTCAAGGATGTCCAAGATTTTCTATTGTGTTGTGATAGGTTCCAAAGAGTGGGCAATATTTCAAAGAGAGCCACTTTTAAACATCATGGAGGTGGAGATATTTGATATGTAGGGCTTAGATTTTATGGGACCATTCCTATATTTCCTAGGTAACTTTTATAGATTGGTTGGATTTGATTTTATGTCTAGATGGGTCAAAGTAATAGCTACTCCAATAAATGATGGCAAGGTGGTGCAACGGTTCATCAAGAAGATCTTTACTAGATTTGGGGTGCCTAAAGCTATCATAAGTGATAGAGGGAGTCATTTTTACAACAAAACATTTGAGGCTCTTCTGAGGAGATATAATGTTCATCATAGAGTGGCAACCCTTTAACACCAGCAAACGAGTGGCCAAGTAGAGGTGGTGAATAGAAAGTTGAAGAAGATTTTGGAGAAGGTAGTGAACACTTTAAGGAAAGATTGGTCTTTGAAGCTAGATGATACATTATGGGCTTACAAGAGGGCTTTCAAAATTCTCATAGGTATAACACCATATCGACTTGTGTATGGCAAGGCTTGCCATTTACCATTAGAGTTGGAGCATAGAGCCTATTGGGAAATTGGAAAACTAAATATGGATTGGAAGCTAGTGGGCAAAAAGAGATTATTACAACTTAATGAATTAGAGGAGTTAAGGTATGATGTATATGAAAATGCCAAGTTGTACAAGGAAAAGGCTAAGAAGTGGCATGTCGCCCACGTCAAGAAGAAGGAATTCAAGAGTAGGGACTTAGTGCTTTTGTTCAATTCACAACTTCAGTTATTTTCCAAAAAGCTCAAGTCAAGATAGAGTGGCCCTTTCAAGATTATTCAAGTGTTTCCCCATGAAGCTTTATTATTGGAAAATGATAAGGGTGAAACTTTTAAGGTTAATGGGCATAGGTGCAAGTTATACTTTTGGAGGGCCATTCTTATAAGAAAGGGATTCTTTCCTTTCGGTCACTCTTTTATGATTGCATATGGAATGGTCAAGCTAATGACCATAACTTAGCATATTTGTATTTCATTTTCTTGTCTTTGTGTTAGTGTGGTTTTGCTTTGATTTCAAGGTATTTAGTTTGGTTTTGATTGGGTTTCAACTTATTTTTCTCTTTGATCTCTTGTTGTTTAGGTGCTCATTGATGTGTCTTGAGGTTACTTGAAAGTTTGTTGTGCACGTATAGTGGATTGTTTTAAATTTTGTTGTTGGAGTCGTTTGAGTTGAATAAATATCTTGAAAGCATAGATGATTATGTTAAGTCAAGAAGACTTCACTTCTTCTATTGATTTTGAAGAAAGTCAAATAATAATAATAATAATAGAAGTGTGTGAACTGTTTTGATGAATTTGTAAAGTGCGCAGATAAATATAAGTGGCATAAATAATCAAATCAAGACAATACTTAAGTAAAATCTGAAAAAGATGAAGCGTCTAAGATGGATCAGACAAAGTGATTAAGTCTAAGACACCGGACGAAGCAAGTTGGAGTTAGTTACAGGACTCAACTAATAATAGAATCTAGAAGATTCTACAAGCAAATTTCTCAAGTTAGGTTATAAATATCAATCGTAGTCATAGATTGCAAAAAAAAAAACAATAACAACACATAAACACAACAAAAAGAAGAATTTTTAATTGTACAAAATACTTAGAGAAATTATGTGCTTAAGTACTTATGGTATGAAAAATATCCTGAAAGAAAAGAAAGAAAGGAAGAGAACAAAAACAGTTGTAATTTGAGTGTGAAAGCTCAAGACAATATCTTTTCTAGTGAAAGGAAGGCTAGAGCCTGAAGAGGCTAAGGAAGCAAATAAAGAATACTTTATGAAAGAGACCTAAAGAGGCTCTACAAATGTAGAAATAATACTTGTAACGTTAAAGGAGATAGTGAAATCTTAGAAAAATTTTGAGGACTGGACGTAGGCTAAGATTAAAGGTGAACTAGTATAAATTACATATTACACATGATTTCTCTATTAACAAGTAATTTACTTCAGTTAGTATCAGAGCAAGTTTCCAAGAAACACTATTACAAAGTGAGGGCAAAGATCCATGGCTAAATCATATGCTTTTATAGCAAAAGGTGCATTAGTCTCAAAACCCCCTACATTCAATGGTGAAGACTATCATTGTTAGAAGGACAGGATTCGGCTCTTGATATAATCCACACATATTGATCTTTAGGATATCATTGAAAATGGTCCATATATCCCAACAGACGATGAAGGGAAAAGCACCTCTCATGACCAATGGTCGGTTGATCAGAAAGCTCGCTTTCATTTAAACTCAAATGCCATGTTCTTTTTAAATTGTGCTCTAAGCAGAAGTGAATATGATAAGGTTCATGGATTCGAATCTACAAAGGAAATGTGCGGCATATTAGCCATTGCACATGAAGGCACAAACCAGGTGAAAGAATCCAAGATTGGGATTCTTGCTCATCGGTATAAGTTGTTCAAGATGAAAGATGATATGATTATTGATTAGATGTTTAGACGATTCCAAACAATTATTAATGGACTTAAAGCTCTAAAGAGAATCTATGATAGTCAAGATCATATCAGAAAGATTCTCAGAAGTCTTCCAAAAAGATGGAAACCTAAAGTAACAGCAATATAAGAGGCCAAGGATTTAAGCAAGCTGAAGTTAAACGAATTGCTTGGTTCACTGAAAATCCATAAAGTAGAGCTTGATGCAGAAGATAAACCCAGAAGGAATAAATCTATTACATTGAAGGCTAATCAAAGAATCAGAAGATGTAAAAAAATAGAAGTACATCTTCCAAAGCATTAAAGATTGAAGAAATCAAGAATGATGATGCTAGTGAATCTGATCAAGATTCAAATGAAGATGAAGATGAGCTATCCTTCATTTCAAGAAAGATTAGAAGGATGTGAAAAAAGAAATCAAGGGGAAATAAAGACTTTTATTTCAAAAACAATAGCAAAGACGATTCGAAGAATGATAAAAGCTCTATTATCTGCTATGAGAGCAATAAACTTGGACATTACAAGTTTGAATGTCCCTTGCTCAAAAGAAAAAAAAAAGAGCATAATGGCAACATGGGAAGATCTGGATTTGTCTAATCTAAATCCAACTCAGAAACATCAGAACAAGCAAATATATACTTGGTAGCTGAAAGGGAAAGCGATAATGAGGTAATTTCTGACTTTGATGAACTTCAGCATGCCTATTTAAAATTTTTAGAAGATTTACATGTTATCTTAAAACAATATAGGTTATTTAAAAAGAAATTCATTGAAAATTTAAAGAACACAAAACTCTTAGAAGAAGAAAACGTATGCCTTAAGAAACAAGTAGACAATACAAAAAAGAAAGTAACTATAGATAGATCTGAGGAAATTAATCAACTAAAACAAAGGATTAATAGTCTATCAAGAGATTTATTGAAATTTACAGAAAGTATAAAAAGGATGAATGACATGATTAGAAGTTATAGACATCCAAATGATAAAAGCAGTTTAGGCTTTAATGACAAAAATACTATTCATAATAGTAATGTTCTTCATACTAGGAATTTTGTTCCTAATAGAAAGAAAAAGAAACAATATTCTTATTATTATTCAAAGAAAAATTATAAGACTAACCCCGAAGGACCCAAAAAATATGGATACCTAAGAAGGATATAATATATATTGCAGATATCCTTACTTGGAAGAAGCAACCACCATCAATGGTACTTAGAAAGTGACTGCTCGTGACACATAACGGACTGAAGGTCTATGTTCCTAGACCTCCAACATAAGCAAGGAGGATCAGTAACTTTTGGAGACAACCAGCAGGGCAAAATAGTTGGGATCGGAAAAATTAGTAAAGATTTCTTTTCGTCTATTGATAATGTTCTGCTAGTTGATGGCTTAAAGCATAATCTAATCAGTATAAGTCAATTATATGATTATGGTTTTGAAGTATCATTTAATCAAAATTCTTATATAGTAAAAAACAAGGACGGTTCCATATTCTTTTCTGCAAAGAGATAAAACAACGTCTATAAAATTAACTTAGACGATTTGAAAAGTCAAAATATTTCATGCCTTATATCAAAAGATGATGAAAAACTGATTTGACAAAAAAAGCTAGGTCATGTTGGCTTTAAACATATTTCCAAATTAGTTAGACATGATTTGGTAAGAGGTTTTACCAAAGTTTTAACAAAGATTTCTTTTGTGAGAATTGTCAAAAAGGAAAACAAGTTAAAATATCTTTTTCATCAAGAATATTGTAACTTCGTCTGGGCCTCTAGAGCTATTACATATAGATTTGTTTGGTCCAATTAGAACAGTAAGTCTTGGTGGAAAGAAGTATGGTCTCGTAATTGTTGATGACTTTACTAGAGTTTGTTGGATATTGTTTTTATCACATAAAGATGAATCTCTTAAATGCTTTAAAGTTTTATCCAAAAAGTTACAAAATGGAAAAGAAATTTTTATTGCTAGAATTAGGAGTGACTATGGTGGAGAATTTGAAAATGAAAAATTCAAAATATTTTGTGAAGGAAATGGAATTTTCCATAATTTCTCTACTCCTAGAACTCCTCGACAAAATAGAGTTGTAGAGAGAAAGAATAGGATAATTTAGGAAATGGCAAGGACTATGCTATGTGAAATGAATCTTCCTAAGTACTTCTGGGCAGAAACTGTAAATGCAGCTTGTTATATTCAAAATAGAGTATTTTTGTGACCTATTTTAAATAAAACTCCATATGAATTATGGAAGGGAAGAAAGCCAACTATTTCTTACTTTCATCTTTTTGGCTATAAATGCACTATTTTAAATACAAAAGAAAATTTGGACAAATTCGATTATAAGATTAATTCAGGAATTTTTCTAAGATATTAATTTAATTCTAAAGCTAATAGAGTTTATAATCTTGTTTCTAAATCTATTGAAGAATCTATGCATGTAAAATTTGATGATGATTTTCATCTAAATAAAAGAGATGATTCTGATGATAAAACTCTATCTACTCTTTTAGTTAATAACCAAGACGATTCACCACCAGATAATCCATCTGATAAAGTAGTAGATATTTCTGAAAATATTAGTTTAAGAAAAGACTGGAAATATAAATCTTTTCACCCAAAAAACCTAATCATAGGAGAAACATCAGAAGGAGTAAAAACTAGATCTAAATTTAGAAGAGAGGTCAATATAGCACTTGTTTCTGAATTAGAACTTAAGAAAATTGATGAAGCTCTTGAAGACGAAGCTTAGGTTTTAGCTATGCAAAAGGAGTTAAATCAATTTACAAGCAATAAAGTTTGGTCTCTAGTCCCTAAACCATCTAATAAATCTATTATAGGAACTAGATAAGTATTCAAAAATAAACTAGATGAATCAGGAAAAGTAACCTGTAACAAAGCTAGATTAGTAGCTCAAGGCTATAATCAACAAGAAGGAATAGACTATAGTGAAACATATGCTCCTTTATCTAGACTAGAAGCTATTAAGATTTTGCTTACATATGTTGTTTTTCATAATATAAAACTGTTTCAAATGGATGTGAAAAGTGCATTTTTAAATGGTTTTATAGACGAAGAAGTTTATATAAATCAACCCCCAGGTTTTGAAGACATTGATAAACCAGATTATTTTTATAAACTTTATAAAGCTTTGCATGGATTAAAATAAGCACCTCGTGCTTGGTGTGATCATCTAAGTTCATTTTTATTAAAAATGACTTTATTAGAGTCAAGTAGATAAAACATTATTTAGGAAAAATATTAAAAATTATTTTATCGTTGTACAAATATATGTAGATGATATCATCTTTGGTGCAACTTTAAAAAATTATGTTCAAATTTTGAAAATCTTATAAAAAGTGAATTTGAAATGAGTATGATGGGTGAATTAAAGTTCTTTCTTGGTTTACAAATTAAACAAACTAAAGAAAAGATTTTTAGTCATCAACAAAAGTATATCAAAAAACTTTTAGTCAAACATAAAATGGAAAATGTTGAACCAATGTCAACTCCTATCCATCCTTCAATCGTCTTAACAAAAGATGAAGTTAGTAAGAAGATTGATTAAACTCTTTTTAGAGAAATTATTGGTTCTTTGCTTTACCTAACTGCAAGCAAACCTGATATAATGTTTAGTGTTTGTTTGTGTGTAAGATTTCAAGCGGATCCTAGAGAATATCATTATATTGCTATTAAAAGAATATTAAGATACATGGCAGGTTCTACTGATCTTTGCTTAATGTATGAGAAATGTAAAGATTTTAGGTTAATTTGCTACTGTGATGCTGATTATGCTGGAGATAGGATTAATAGAAAGAGTACAAGTGGAGATTGTCACTTTGTTGATCATAATCTAATTTCTTGGTCAAGCAAGAGGCAAAGTTCAATTGCTCTATCTACTATAGAAGATGAATACATATTATCTACAAGTTGTTGTTCACAGATGTTATGGATAAAGTATCAGTTAAAGGATTATTCAATCCAAGAAGATCATATTCCAATCTTCTGTGACAACACAAGTGCTATCAATTTCTCAAAGAATCTAATACAACACTCAAGGGCAAAGCATATTGAAGTTATACATCATTTTATAAGAGACTATGTACAAAAAGGGATCATCAATCTACAATTTGTTGAGATGAATCAATAATGGGTAGATATCTTCACCAAACTCTTAAGTGAAGACAAATTTAAGGAAATTAGACGAAACCTGAATTATGGTGGTGTTAAATGACCATTCATCTGAAACTCCATAATCTGGACGATTTATCCAGAAGAAGCTGAAAATTCGTAAGTTTTCAGATTAAATAGTAATGGTAACTTTCACTCGGTAGTTTCAATTTCATGACTACCACTGGATCAGTTAAAAATGTTACAAATGGTAACTTTTTAAGAGTGTATATAAAAAGAAATCATCTTAAAATCTGCAACACCATACACTCTAGAATTTTCTTTAAAACTTTGAAACTGGCTTGTTCAAAGTACTCTCAACAAAGACGATCCAACCCTCTGTTCTAAACATCAAATCCTTCTCATTTCATTTCATATCTTTCTCTCAATTTTTTCCATATACTAACGTCACTTCTTTAAGCAAAATACATTTCTGTGTTTAGTGCTTATCTTTTACAGATTAAAACAAGTTGAAATCTTTTGTCTATGGAAGACTCGTCAATTTCACTTCCCTGAAGAATGATTGGATGAATATCAAACTTGAGATTCAAGTAATTTGATGGAAGAATTTCTTCAACATTCGAGAGTCAGTGTATCTTAATGAAATATATGAGTTCTGGAAGAATGCGAAGGTGGTAAACAACAACTTGGTATCGATAGTAGATGGGTTGTTGATAATAATCACATAAGATTCTATTGTGAAGGCTATTGGGTGTCCAAATGAAGGAGCATAATTGTTTAACAATACAAATTAGATCGCTCAAAGTCATGTAGACGAAGGAAACATCAATCGAAAACTATATGGATCCAGCAATCCAGGAGTCAAGAAATCTTCAACCCTCATTCCGGAGGCTAGGGTTCTTCACTCACTTCTTCTTCAATGTATCCTACCAAGAGTAGGATCAAAGGACATGGTGACAATGAAAGATGAACATTGTTTGTTTCACCTACTCATTCATCAACCTGTTAATCTTATGTTCTTGATTCTGAAGTATATGATAAAGGCTAGAGAGGATTATCATCTGAAGAGTGGTTCTTTACCTTATAGTATATTGTTAACAAGATTCTTCAAAGAATCTAAAATCCTACTTGATAGAGGAAGCAAAGTAAGGATAAATATTAAGAGTGTTATTGATTGAGCCTAGTTTATATTATAAATTGGCTGCATTTTCATAGCTGCTATTGCATTTGTTTACTCCTAAATGATGA
>JAOSBN010000179.1:29793713-29805130 GCA_027563595.1 Erythroxylum suave
AGGGGGGTTGAATGGTGTATCCCTTTTCGTAAATACGAAAATCTTGTTAAGAACTTCTTTTTCTTGTTAAGAAGATACCACTCAGATTATAAGAAAGTTATTATGTAATGAAATCGCAAAATAACTTCTATCTAATTGTTTAACAATAAAGTAAATTGAAGTAAAGGATAGAAAGTAAACACTGCGATTTTTATACTGGTTCACCCCAAACCGTGGGCTACGTCCAGTCCTCAAAGTTTGTTTGAGTGTTTCACTATACTCCAAACAATTGCAAGTATTCTTTTCTCTTCCAAAGCCTCTTCAGGTCTCTTACACCAAGTATTCTTTCAACTATCTTAGCTTCTCCAAGCTATCTGCCTTCTCTTTCTCTCACTAGAAAAAGATATCGTGAGCTATTGTTACATAATGTTTAGCTCTCTCAGTATCGCACTTCAAAAATTCTCTTTTCTAAGTAAGCACTCAAAGATCACTAATTTCTTAAAGTTGTAAACTCATAAAATTCACTATTATTCTTCGACAGCTTCGAGTATGACTAATATTTATAGCCTAAGTCTCTAACTGCTTCTTGATCTTTAATAACCACTTCTTAATTCTTGATAATTGTCATTTAGTTGAGTTCTGTAACTAACTCCAACTAAGTAACCGTCTTATGTGCTACTGTATCATCTTGCGTCTGTATATTTGCGTCTACATTGACTTGCGTCTATGTCTTTACGTCTATGTTTTTGCCTCTATGACTTTGCGTTTATGTCTTTGCATTTATGTCTTTGCGTCTATGTCTTTGCGTCTATGTTTTTTCGTCTATGAGTTTGCGTCTATGTTGACTTCGTTTGCACACTTAACACACTTGTCAAAACGTTCATTTGTTTCTAACATTATTTTTATTTGATTGTCATCAAAATTGATCATCGTAAAGTCCTTTTGACTTAATAGTAATGAGAAGGAAATCGAGTGTGAAGAAGAAACCACCTATTAAAAAAAAACAAAACATGAAGATAACTTGTTTTGGCATCTAGAATCAAACTATGATCTTTTGAAAATGTTTAGAAGCAATTGGAGAGAAGTTACAAACTATGATTAATGCCTTAATGGTAAAATTCTTGTTTACTATAATAGGAACTCTATTGAAAGTTTTTCATGTTGCATCACAGATCAAATAATACACATTAATGTCTTTTGTAAAACCATAAGGACAAATTTCTAGATTTCTTTCATATGTGCTCATAACAATGTTTATCAGACAAGTTATGTTGGGCCCCAGGTCTTGGTTCCTTATTTCATGGCATTAAGATGCCAAAATTTGAGTATTCTTTTTTAAAATAAAATTAATTATATACATATATTTATATAAAAAATACAAGGATTAAAAATTCTTGGTAGGAGTAGAACAACTAAACAAGAAAAATAAATAAATATAGTGTAGAAACAATCACCCAACAATTTAAATGAATTAACATAGCATAAAATGGACATGAAAATAAATTAAATTAGGTGTTGAAAGAAGATTTAGCAATTGAATTAGCAAAAATTTTAGAAAAGCAAAGGTCACGAGCATGAGAAAGATGTCACAAAGGAGTCATGGCGCGTGAGTTTTCATTTCTCACGTCCATGAGACAAGGGTGTCGCGATTGTACACAAACACAATCATGAAGAATGGTGAACAGTGGTGGAATTTGAAGTTCGAGCACGATTGCAACTTTCCTGAAAATTAGGGATTGTTATGATCGTGCACATCCTTGTCGCGCACACCCAATTAAAAACTTCATAACTTTCAATCTAGAAGTACAAAATTTTCAAACTTTATATCATTGGAAAGCTAAAAGAAAGATCTACAACTTTCATAAGATAATTTTATCAAATTTTGCTTAGATCAATACAATTTATTCCTTGAAGTTTAAGATCACATTTTTTAAATCCTTTATTCTCTTTTTTTTTCTCATCTGTCAGTATACTTTCCTTACAAAACAGAAGACCCGAATCTAAAAAACATGAACCATGCATACAAAACTCCCATTAAACCAGTTACTTCAGGATAATTTATTCAAAAGCCCTCATCAACTAAAAATTTCGTTCCCAACCGAAAAATATAGCAAATTCGACAAAATAAAAATTAGATGTAAATAGAAGGCATTCTTCAACTCTTGCTATCATTCATTTCTCAATTAAAACAGAGTAGGTACATTACTCCAATTACAAAAAAAGCCACATCAGTAGCATAGTACAAAATACAACATTGATGCTCGTGCCTAACATGCTTATAAAGCTACCAAAATGATCCAAACTAACTTCGTTACAAATGAAATATTTCTTGGAGATTTGCTGAAGTTTTTGCAAGGTTCACTGATCTGCTATTTCTTCACCTGAAGAATGGAAAATTTGTAGGGTGAGCTGGGAAGCTCAATGGCTAATATGCTTATAGCTATTGGTGACAAACCACACACACACACAACAATCAAACAGTTACACTTATATGTATATAAGGATTCAGTTCATAGAACACATAATTAAAATTTCAATAACATAAATTAAATAAAATATCTTTGTTTTCAATCATTATCATGAAACATATAATCATAAATCATGCTTAACAACTTTCAATGAATGCACAGACAATATGGCTCAAGAGAATCCTCTAAAACAAAATGACGAAACTGAAGTTTACACCATGAACGAAATGAGTCCATTTCTTGAAGCTCATAGGTCATAAGCAGCCAGCCAGGAGAAGGCCTAAGGTCAACGTGCACGTGACGAACAAAATGGTATCTCTCTTGCCCACATAAGTAGATTTTCTAATGCATACATATTTCATAGCATATTCATGTTTTCATGCTTCTTAATTTTTTTTTTAATGTTTCCTTTACCAGTATAACAACAAAAATTCTTACAAAGCAACAGAATATAAATTCACTGAACATTTTTCCCACATTCACTGAACATATTACCCACCTATTTTCTAATACATCCAAGCTCAAGCTTGTTCTTCTTCTTGTTCTTGATTTCAACTTTCTCGTTCCCTTAAAACAAGCATGTTTTCATTAAATCATCATACACGAATATAACTTCCATAAATCTCTACTATCCAAAAATGAGCTTAGATTTAATCCACTTTTGGTTTATCTAATTAGAAGAAATAAAATCTAGCTAATGGTTTATGAAAATCTAAAAACATAAATCTCTTATTCAACTTCTGTAGAAAACGTGTTTTCGGTAATTGTTGAAATCGTCTATGTGGGTCGGATAATGGGGTAGATGGGGAATCATAGACGAGAGAGGAATTAAACATCAAAGTTGGAGTAGAAGAGTGAAGAGGTTTTTGAGAAAAGGGAAAATTTGACTCATGAAATATAACCTTTCGGGAAACAAAGACAGCATGGGAAGAAAGATCAAAGAGAACATAACCCTTGATATATGGTTTAAAACCTAGAAAAATGCATTCCCGTGCTCAAGGATCGAACTTATGACGATGAGCATGAAGAGTGGTTGCAAAACTGAGACAACCAAAGACTTTTAAATTCTGAAAATCAGGTTTAGTGTTATAAAGTTTCTCAAAAGGAGTAAAGTTGGCCAAAAGAGGTGTTGGAGTTCGATTAATGAGAAACATAGAACGAAAACAACATAACTCCAAAAATGCTTAGGTAAATGAGAATGAAACAATAAAGCTCGAGATACATTGAGAATATGCTGATGTTTTCGTTCAACAGTACCATTTTGCTGGGGGGTTTCAACACATGATGTTTGATGAATGACACCTTTAGAAGCATAAAAAGCTGGGATGTCAAACTCAAAACCATTATCACTTCGAAACACTTTGATCTTGGTGGCAAATTGAGTTTCAATAAGAGAGTAAACATTCTAAACATGCATACGAGCTTCGGACTTAGATTTCATAAGGATGATCCATGTAAAACGACTGAAATCATCAACAATAGTCAAAAAATAACGATGACTAGTAATAGAAACAACAAGATTAGGTCCCCAGATATCAATATGAACAAGATCAAAAATGTTATTTGATACTGAAGTGCTTACAGGAAATGAAGTTTTCTTTTGCTTTGCCAAATGGCATGCTTTACAAACAGAATGATTAGTTAAAGACAAAGAAGGAATATAAGAAGACATCAACTTCAGCCTGGAATCAGAAAGGTGACCAAGACGCTGATGCCAAAGGTGAGCTGAATCGGTGAGAGCAGATAAGGTTGTAGGAGGAGAAACAGAGAAAGCGTGTACTCGAGAGTCCAAAATGTAGAGACCATTGAAAACCTTAGCTGTACCAATCATCTTCATAAAGGGTTGGGCCTGTATGGAGCAATGAGATCGATAAAAAAGAAAAGAACAAGACAAAGAACTAGTCAAGTTGGCAACAGACAACAAATTAAAGGTAAACTGAGGTACGTAAAGAACATTAGTGAGATAGAGACTGTTGCTAAAAAGGACAGTACCCGAATATTGGGCACAAACTTTAGAACCATTGGGAAGAGTGATGTGAATAGGTTTAATTTGTGTGTAAGAAGCAAAAGAAGACAAGGAGTGTGTGATATGATCGTTGGCTCTTGTATCGATTATCCAATAATGAGAAGGAAATGATGTAGGAGAAGGAAAATATTTACCTTCAGCCAAAGGTGGAGTGGAAGACGCAGTAAGAACCTGGTTACAAACATGAGGCGAAGAGAGAGTAGTTGAGGATGGAAGCAATGCAAGTAACTGTTGTAGCTGCTCTTATGTCAAACTAACACACGGATCAGATGGCAAGACTGCATTAGACAGTAAAGAGGCAGAGGAGCGTGCAACATTATCATCAAACACATTATGTGCACGAGAAGTCTGCCCACGAGACTTATAACCAGGTGGATAGCCATGCTTTGCATAGCAAGTATCAACAGTGTGCCTGTATTTACCACAGAATGTGCAGTAGCGTGAATCAACAGAAGACTTAGCCTGAGATTTCTTGGAAGAATGCTGAGAGTTCTGGCGAACAGTGTTGCTAACAAACACTTGAGAAGAATCAGCTGCTAACTATCTTTCTTGTTGAATAACCAAAGAAAAAGCCTTGGTGATTGTAGGCAAAGGATCCATCAACATGATCTGAGATCGTGCAGCAGTAAAATGATCATGTAATCCTTTTAGAAACCGAATCACATAATCATTATCATGATATTTCCTAAAAGTAACAATTGCGCCACAAGAACAAAGAGTGCGATAAGAACAAGAAGGAATTGGCCGAAAATGCATCAATTCATCCTAAGGAATCTTGAGTTCAGTAAAGTAATCAGTGAACGATCGATCATCTTGTTTGAAAGCTGAGATTTCGTCTTGCAGATTAGAAATGCGAAAAATGTCTCCCTGAGAAAAACGTTCACTGAGATCACTCCAGATCTCATAAGCAAAATCCAACCAAAGCACACTGGTTGTGATCGAAGGTGATATAGAATGATGCAACCATGAAATCACCATTGTATTGCATCTTTCCCAAGCAGAAAACAACGGATCAGTGACAGGCGGAACTTTAATGGAACCGTCAACAAACTTGAACTTGTTCTTGGTCATAAGAGCCATTTTCATTACTCGAGACCAAGAATGGTAATTCGAGCTCGTTAAGGCTAGAGAAACGAGAACCAAAGCTGGATTCTCATTAGGATGAAGGTAATATGGACTGGAAGTGAGTGTAGGATCATCATTCGCCATTGATGATCAAGAAAATCAAAGAAGAAAAGAGAAAACAGAGTATTTGGCAAACGATTATTGCTTTGATACCATGTAGAAAACGTGTTTTCGGTAATTGCAACTAATGATTGTCTTTATATACAGTATACAAAGAAGCAGAAAGAGGAAAACCAACTTACACTAACTAACAAAGCTAAGTATGATTAATAAATAAATCACCATAACTAATATAGCTAACAACTTCTTTCTCTCTTTATTTCAACTCATAAAAACCTAGTTTCTCTACTTTCTTTTTCTATCAAAACAATAAAAGAAGATAGATATTACCAACAACTCATATTCTCTTCCTCTTCTTTCTCCTTTCTTTTTCTTTCCTTCTTCTTTTCTGGCTCATTTTTTTGCTTCTCTTCTTCTTCTCCTTTCTACGATTCCCTCTCTTTTTCTTTCTTAATATGCATGTCTCTCTCCTTTTTCCTAACCTCTTAAATATATCTCTTCCTTACACGACTCTCTCTTCTCTAGTTTCTTCTAGGTTTTTCTATAATTTCTCTCTTTCTTTCTTTCTTACATGAATTCTTTCTTATTCTTATTCTTCTTCTTCTTCTTATTATTATTATTATTAATTTTCTAGCTCTTCCCTCATGCACATACACTTATACTTCTCTTACTATTCTAAGACAAACTCTATCATTTCCAAACTTACCCTTTTATATTTAATCTAATACCTTCTAACTTCTTAACTTTATTCTAACAATTCTATTTAATCCATATAACCATATGTAAATAATAATATATGTAATTAAACTCCAAATATTATTAACTCAAAAATTCTGATTTTTACTCATGACGAAACGCCATTAAATTCTCATTTAATAATTCTAACTTTCGAAAAAGTTCAGGGTTCAACAAGTTAGCTTTAGGATGTGATTAGGAAACTCTCCAACAATGCTCATACAATAAGTTTGCTTACATGAGATTTCATTTCCATCATAATTCCATAAGAAGTAGAAGGAATTTATGACACTAAGACTCCTTATTTGGATTTAAGACATTGTCTATCATATTTTAAATTTTTTAATGTGGCATTTAAAGAAAACTTGTTCAGATAGAGTAACAAGCAACAGGGTGATAATCTTATTAGGAAAAAATTGGATGGAAGTTTAGAAAGTCTATAATGGCTCCCACAATTCCCAAACAGCTACACGATGTTTCCTAAAGCTGCAACAACTTTGTGGAGAGCCATTAGAGACAAATTATGCACCATTGAAAGATTAAGTTTAACAACACAAAAAACTGGTGTAGTATTTGTAAATGCCAAATAGAAAATACGTCACATTTATTCTTCAAATGCAACTTCATTAAAGGAGTATAGAAATTAGTTCTTCATAAGTGTGTCATCATTAATCCCTCAAATGAGTGGCAATAAATTATTAATTGGAGTTTGAATCTATAGCATGTAGCAAAGACATCAAATGTGTTTTTACATTGATCTTTCTTACTTGGTGTTATACATATGGGATGAGAGAAATAGACACAATTTCATAAATAAAGAATAAAGTTTTTACCATTTCACAAAGGACGTGGCTAATGCCATTGGATCGACATCTCTTGTAGCAAGCTATCCTTAGATCCAACATGTATGGATACATGGGGTGCTAAACACTTTGTTTTGTAACAATTGTTAATTGTTGAATATCATAGTGTTTCTGAGGGACATCGAATCGTTTTAGATTATGTCCTTTGGATACGGATAGCACAAGCAGTGGTGGGATGGGTAGTTAACGCATAGGGTTTGCCTATCGGATGCCCTGTACAATGGAAACCACCGCTAGAGGGCTGGCTCAAACTAAATACAAATGGAGTAACTCCGCCCGGGTCTTCGATAAGTGCGGCTAGGGGTCTTTTCAGAGATTGCAACGGACAATGGTGTGGAGGTTTTTTTACATAATTTCACCAAATGCCAACCTTTGATTCCCAAATTAAGGGGAGTGCATGGAAGGCTTCAACTCGCTTGGGATTTACGATATCGGAGAATAGTCCTGGAAGTGGATTCGTTGGAAGTAATAAATATCTTGTCCTCATCTGCATGAATACTAACTGAGGCTCTTTATTCGGTGCAGGGCATACAGGGATTACTAGTTCGAGATTGAGAGGTGCGGGTTTAACACGCTTGTCGAGAGGGGAACCAGAGCGCCGATAATTTGGTGAGGCTAGTTATGCGAGCACAGCCGGGTTTGCACATTCTCACCAAAACCGCGATGAAAATAGAACTGTTTGTACATCAGGATAGATACGGCACTTTGCATCACCGCGGCATGCATTAATGTTGTATTTGTTTTTCATTCTAATATATTCAAAAAAAATCATAGTATTTTATATTTGATTATGGAATTCTCAACTTAAGAGTTATTTTGTAATCTCAACTTGATTTGCTTTTATTGGCGTAATTCAATTTCATTTTTTATTAAAAAAATTGATCCCGTAGTAACAAAGGACATAAAGTCAACCCTGAATGTATTGAGAGTATTTCTCAACTGCTTTTGGCGCGTACGTGTACGCACCCTTTCTCCATTTTCATTAAATAAATAAACACACAAAAACCGGGTAGGTATCCGGACCTATACAATACACCATCCCATCGACAAAATCCATTCAATTATCTTTTTATATAGGCACGGGTGTATACATAAACACGCGTAGTTTTGTTGAGTACGTCTTTTTGTTTGTGGAAGGTAAAATAAACATTTGATTTTGGTTTTGTTACGTCCCAACTTCCATTGTGTTTGTTGGGCGCTCCCTTTCTCTTCTGGTTTGTTAGTTGCTAATGTTTGACTCCACTTGAAGCAAAACCCACTCTTCCTTAATACACATACTCATATTTTTCTTTTTCTTCATGGGCTCTTTTCATTCGTTTTCTTCTTGTCTTCTTCATTATTGTTTTCTCGATAAACAGTTTTGATTGTACTTTTTTGAGGGGTGGACTTAGTGGTGCCTTTGATATGGTTGCTTGTGGTAATCTTGGAGCTTCGTGCTCCCACTATAGGAGAGGGAAAGAGTTGGGGTTGTTGTTCTCCACTGTTTTCTTGCTCTGGTTTGGGTCTTTGGTTCTGCCCCCAGTGGTCGGGCTTAGACCGCTTAGAGAGCGGAATCGGTCATGGGGTGATGAGGTTAGTATGAATTTTGTGGTCGATTCTGAATTAACTAAGTATTGTCACTTCGATTGTTTAGATGTATTGCGCATTATGTAATCTGAAATTCTTTTTGGGTTTTTATCGGCGGTCTTTACACTGGTAATAGCAATTTAGCGATCAGTATTGTTTCTTAACCGAAACTTTGACGATGGTAAGAAAAGCGATTATACATATACTTGGATACAAGTTGCAATTATAGGCTTTGACTTTTGTTATTTGAGAAAATGGAAAAACGAAAGAAAGCTCAACTTTTGGTAATGAGAATATAGATGATGCCATGTTAAGTAGCTGGCATATCAGAGCACCATGAATTGATCATTAAAGAAGCTTCAAAATGTAAAGTGGATAATTGAAAATTGAAAACTGAAGTTGTTTGTGAACCTTTTTATCACTCAATATCTTTGTAGTTAATACTTGCAAGTGTTGCTTATGAACTGCACGGAACTCGTTCTGAATACGGTCAGAAAGGGTGAAAAAGAATAAGAAATATCCATCATCTCTCTCTAATATGGTACTAGTCATTAGGAAAACAAGTTGTTCAAGAATGATATTTGTATTTGGCAATTATACTTAGTGTAATGATCAGCCGATAATTTTCTCAATCTCTTAGCTGGAGTACTTGTTATATTTTCAAACATGAAGTTTCACTATGGTAAGGATGATGGTATATTTTATACTTGGTGCCTAAGATTTACTGGCATAATTCCAAAAGTGATGTGATCACCCCTAACTATTTTGTTACGGTATTGCTTCTTGCAGTGGCTGTTTGTTCACAAGGAGGAAAATGATTTGGGTTCATTTTCTCCATGGAATATAACAGGAACTTACCGAGGTTTGTGACCTATGATCATGTATTAATAGTCTGCATGGCTTTTGTACAGAAGTAAATAGTTGTAACTACCATATTTATGACAGTATGATGCTTATTTCCTATGATGCATGTATCTTCTTTGAACTGTTGTGTCTTCCTTTGATGTAAAATATTTATCCTCATTTTAAAATTTTCAATAATTTAAACGATTTGTGTTTTTAAATACAATTATCCGACTACATAACTTGAGAGGATATAACTGGTAGAAAAAGTATCATTTATGAGCAGTTTTTTTCTTCAGAGTTTTAACATCTCCAAATTTCGTGTTGTGATCATCTTGCAATCCAAAGAAATGTTTTTCTTTATTTATATAATTTTAATCACAGATTGGCTTGGCCAATAACGTAGTTAATCATGGACATGTTATGCTTCTACTTCATCTTTGTTCCTTTCGTCTCGAAAACTGCAGACTCCTCAAGTTGCAATTTGTTTTGTTAAAATCTATCCATACACTGGAGTGGTAGAAACGCAGTTGTGATGATCTCTTATATATTACTTACCATGTCAAAAGTTTTGTTATCAAATATCTTCTAATTTTTTCTCTGATGATTGAAGCCATATTTTATTTGCAATTTTAATCTAGTTTGGCCCATGTCTGAGCTCTACTCGGGTTGGAAATGTATATGGTTGGATGTTTTGACATTATGCACCCTTTCTTGTCTCTATAAGTTCAAATTAACATTGAGATATTCAGGACATGGATCTTATAGTGAGGATTCTTAGGCAAGGATATGACGTTTGGGGTATTGCTCCAGCTGATTGCTTGTTGTCATTTCTTTTGTTGTTTCAACTTAATATATAATCTTATGAAGAAACTTTAAATTGCACTTGCTACACTTCAGTTGGATGCTTTATAGTTTCAGTTTTCAATTTTACCAATATGTTCGATGGTGTTTCATCTTCCATTCACATCCCTTAACACATTTTTAGACACATGATTTGCAGGAACTTGGAAATTTCTAGACTCTGCAAATAGCTCTTCCAGGTTTCCAAATTCTAGGAAGGCTAGTGGTGATTCTGTTATTGAGTTAATGAGCACACCAACAAAAATAACTGGTGTGCATTATGTCCAGGTGACGTCTTTTCTTTAATCTGTATTAAGTATTTTGTTTAAAAGAATCACTTAATCGGAATTAAGTTTCATTATCATGGTATACAAGTAGTGTTTGTAGCAGTTAGCTATTTGTTGAATACAAGCTACCTTTTATTGAATAGTGATGATAGCGGATGAATAAAAGAAGACAATTGATTGTGCTGGAAAATAAAAATATTTTTATTGATGATAAGAGTGCAAGAATCTTAACACAATTATAATCAATAAATTGGTCCGTATTGAGTGGACAAAACTCCCCAGGACAAATTAATTCTCCAAATCAATCACACCCATTAAAAGACCCATTACAGATATTTATATCAATTATCTCCCAAATAACCAGAGCGTGTTGTCTGCAAAACACAAAGAAACTAATTACTAACAATTAGGGAAACATGGTAAAAGTGGATATGCATTCTGTTATTCGTGAGAATCCATGACTTATCCAACAACTTCCACGTCTTCTTCAACAACTTTCATGTGGGGCTTGACCTGTTCAACCTTAATTCCATTAACTTCTCCATGTTTCTTTCTCCTAAAATCGATCGGCAAAGGCAGGATCCTATCAAATAGCGTTCTTCTTAATGTTTCCAGAGCAGAA